>BSBK01007431.1:0-307500 GCA_027943335.1 Chamaecyparis obtusa
GATATATATATATAGATACACACATATACATATACATATATATATACATATACATATAGATATAGATATACATATATATATACATATACATACATATATATATATATATATATATATATATATATATATATATATATATATATATATATATATATATATCAAAATCTTTAATTGAATTGAAGACAAATACTAACCTCAAAATAAGGAAAATCTAGAAAATGTTGTTTTCTGATGTCTGTGTACAGTTTCGGGAAATTCTGCAACTGGATCTGGACTAGAAATATAGAAATAGAGAAAAACTAGAAACCTTTTTCTGATCTAATGAAGGTCGACCTTAACCTAGAGCCAGGGTAATATCTTACCCTGGGGTACAATCTTACCCCAAAAAGTTGACCTTGAACTGCACTGCTCCGATGAAAATTATGTTTGTAGATCCCAAAAGTTTGCCGAAAAGGGTACTCAAGTCTACACTGATATTTGTTGTCCCGCACCTGCTCCTGCAAGAAAAAAGGGTTTTGTTTTTTGGATGAGGGGTTTTCCTTGGTCAAACCCCGGTTTGGAATCAACCTTGAAATATAATTGAAATTGCAATGCATATAAACAAAGTAAATGGAACTATTCACCTTGCCTATGTTGAAATCCTTATGGAGGATTTGAATCCTTGAATCCACAAGTATGGATGTCCAAATGAATGTAGAATCAAATGTAGGATGTCTCAAATCAATTGCATTAGATCTTCAACACCAATCTTGAATGGATATTGGACTAGGAAGAAGCTTGAATGGATGTGGATGGAGAAATCTTCAACAAGAGGGCTCCAAAGAGATTGAATTCTTCAATGGCTATCAATGGATCTCCTTGATGAATTGAATGCTTGAATAATTAAAGGTTTGAAGGCTTGAAGGATTGAAGGCTTGGATGATTTTCTTCTTCTTCTTGCTTACTTGATAATTTCTTGATCACAAAAAGTAGATGTGAAATTGAGATATATCGTGGATGTCCAAATGAAAGAAGAAGGCTTCCTTTTATACAAATCTAGGGCACAAACTTCTAGAGAGGCCGACATATAAGAAATAAATTCCCATTAAGTGAAAACCCCTAGAAATGAACCTAGATTAAATATCATTTAAGATTTTACCGTTCTGAAATCCAAAACAACTAACCCAAAAGCTGGAAATAAAACTTTCCAAAGCCCGACATCCTGAAACTTTTGGAACCTAAAATTTGGACCTGGGGTCAAGGTTGAGGTCGACTCTGACCTAGGTCAGGGTCAAGGTCATCCTTGACCTAGGTCAAAGTCGAGGTCGACCTTGACCCACAAGGTCATCCTTGACCCATAAAGTCAAAGTTCTCATTTTCTTAGAAAAAGTTGTTAGAAAGAGGCTAGAAACAGGGGGAGAGAAGCAGAACAGGGGGGAAACCATCAGATCTAGTAAAATACCCATTCAAGGCACTTAACATGACCCCATACCACCTAATCAGAGGGATAAACTAGTCCTAAATGGAAGTTCTTCCATTTTCCAATGATACACTATATTAATGAAGGCAGTTTACCACTCTGTGAACCTCAAAGAAGAATTAACCGAGCCTTGAGAGAAATTGTAAAGAGTGAGTTGTAGAAACTATTGAATATTGGTTTTATTTATCCAATCTCAGACAACAAATGGGTTTATCCTTTGGTAATAGTCCCTAAAAAGGGAGGTAAATGGAGAATATGTGTGGAATACAGAGAACTGAACAATTCTACAAAGAAATGTCATTTTCCCTTGCCATTCATTGATCAAGTTCTGGATACCTTAGCTGGTAAAAAGAACTTTTCTTTTCTTGATGGATATAGTGGATATAACCAGATTAGCATTTCTCCAGAGGATCAAGAAAAGGCCACATTTACATGTCATTGGGGAACATATGCCTATTCTATGTTACCTTTTGGTTTATGTAATGCTCCAACTACTTTTCAAAGAGTTGTTATTAGCATCTTTGCTAATATCTCACATGATTGCATGGAAATATACATGGATGATTTCACCATTGTAATACCCCAAAAATGGGCCTCAATACCATTAACCTCATATATCAACAAATCGATCAAAATTGACTCTAAAGTCCTAATCTAAGGCACATCTGCACATCAAGCTATCAAGACTCTAATCAATTTTATCACAAATTTGCATCGGAGAATATTCCTATATATTCCTAATTCATCTTAATTATCTCTAATTAAATATTATTTGGCGATAAATGATATTATGTTATTTATCCTAAGTGCGATTAATTGAATATGTTAAATATTTAATTAATTAAACTTCATTTAGCCACTTAATCACTTTAATTAGATTTAATTATTTATTCTTAATTAATATTATTTATTTGATAATTAATCAAAAACTCTAAAATAATTGATTAAATATTTATTTAATTGATTAATTTAAATTGTCAATTGATAATATGATTTTGAATAAAGTTTGATTTAATAATTGATTAACCCACAAATCAGTTATTTAATTAATCAAATGGGTTGAGACTATTACACATGGAAATTAAATAAATCAATATTGAGTATTTATCTACTCACAAATCGGAAGGTTTAGTTAACTCAAAGTCAACTTTCTGACTTATTCTGTTAAGTTTCTAACTCAACACTTGATTGTGAGTCATAAAGATGATTTGCATAATTATCGAAAGTTAACTATTTCTAATTCCATGATTACTTGCCAATCAATCTGAGTCAATCAAGGAGTGATTTTTGGTTTTTCCACAAGTTATCAAATTTGGGTTTTTCTATATAAATGACCCTCGATTCTTCACAAAGCATGTGCAATCTTGAGAATAACAACGTTATACTGTCGAGTTCTTGATTGATTGTGCATCCATTGAGATCATTGCTATTTACATTATTCTTAGTTTTGCATTCATACTTTAATTTCATTGTTATCATAGTTTTTAGATCATTTCATCTAAATTAATTGTTATTATTACATTGAAAACTACAAAAATATAACTTAGATCTTGCATCCATTTCAATCATCTAGCATTCAAATCCTTCATCTAGATGTTGCATTGTCACTGGTCTCAGTCATAATTTGATAATACTATACTCACGTCTCTTAGAAGGTAGTAGATCGACTGGTTTATGATAGATTCATTGGTTATTTTCTTATTTATCATTTATCTGTAATGTTCTACTAAAGTGTTGTGTCTTCTTAGCAGGTACAATTTTCACACACATTTTTGGCACCCACCGTGGGGCCCGATATCGAGTTTCCCACTCTCTTTTCATCGCATTTTTTATTTATTTATCATTTTTCATCTGGTTCTCAGATTTTGTGAATTTTCTGTACATTGCATAGGAAATACCGTACGACACTTTGGATTGACGTTTCAGACAATCTTCTTTGTCGTACGACATTCACATATTATTGTGCCAGAGGAGACCCATTGCCGTATCAACCCAACTTTTCTATGTAGATAGGTATTGTGTGTCGTAAGAAACTCAATACCAGTTTTTCATTTGTTGTATATGTTTTTGTGATCATTTTTCAAGGTTTTTCCATGGAGTTTGATTAATACTAATTCTGACCTCTGTTGTTTGCTGATGTATGATCATTTTTAGACAGTCTAACACTTTTTGCAGGATGTGTGAGGAAGACTTGAGCATTAGAATCTTGTGAAATCCAAATTTGCCTATTCTTGTCTTCACTTCTAAGCCCTTGTTTGCAGGAAACCCGTCAGAGATCGCTTGTCAAAGAAAGCTCAATCAACTTAAAATTTTTGACTTGTGGTGTTGAAGGTTGCCAAATCTTCATCAAGCAAGTATTTTTTCTTATTAAAATCTCTTTTTCATAGGCACATAGTTAATTAATTACATGAGGCATATTGACATTGTGGTAGATATTGAGGGACTATGATCTTCTATTTTATAGAGAATCAGAAACCAGAAGGTATCCCACCCCTGGCAATGTATGTATTGTCTCTGCATTAACTCTATTTTGTGTGCCTTGGATAGGGAAAAGGACAAGGTTAGGGGATTATGCTCTTCTTTTTTCAAGAGAATCAAAAACCTAGATCCTGTGGTCCCCAACCTCACATTTCAATTAAACCTTAGAGGGTCTATCGGTTGAGGTAAAAAGCTCCCAAGAATGGCCCAAGCGGGGACAAGTTTTAAGCCAACTCTTCCACCACACTATAAAATTTGATGATTCCTTGAGGTGAAAATCTCAGAATACATGATTGATCTTGTTGATGGAACCTTGAGTTGATCTTTTCCATGAACATGCTTGGATCTTGTGTAGAGCAGAGCCGCTTGAATCTTGCTTGTGAGACTACAAAGTTTTGAGTACTCATAGGGATATATGCCTCAATCCTTCTTGCGGGACTATGGGAGATAATTGTGAATGGATGCCTTTATTAAAAGCCTAAGCTAGTGGCCACCAATCTACCTTCGAAGGATTTGTAGTTCTTGTGTGAGGTGAATAGTAATCACCCCAAGAAACTCGTCATATCGAGATGCTTCCAATGTTAACACCTAGACATATATGGGTATCAATATCCATTGCATGTTATTGGCCTCCCATATGGTGGGGGGTTGGGTGATGTGTTCCTAAGTCAATGAGAAAGTACTACATCTATTCTCCTAGTTAGGTTAAGCTAGGTTTGATTGATTCATTGAGTCAGTTCCCAAAGTATTTTCTGTGATTGTAAACCTATTGTTATGTTAAACATCCTCAGACAAACAGAAATACATAGATCCTAAACTAGAAAACCAACTAAAGATGAAATAAAAAAAATTCCAAAAACTTGAAGCAAAAATCCTTTTCTAGTGTCATTTTTTGTTTTACCTTGTCAATCGTCATACGACAATTGTCAAGAATCTTGCATTGTTGTATCAGAACTACCTGTTTGTCATAGGAGAAGTAGTTGTTTTTCGTACAAGTATTGTCAAAATTTTGCAAGCACAAAAACATTTTCTAGTGTCAACTATTGTATGGGCTACCAAATTATCATGATAGGGTCTATTATGTGTCGTACAAGCCTGCATATTGTCGTATGATGAATTTTCACAAACTGTTAGAAAATTCATGATTGTAACAGGAAAGTCAGTCAACCCTCTATTTTGGTCAAAAATCTGTTAGACAAATTCACTTTGTTAGGTATAGAGCAAGAAAAATACTAAGCTTATTTCATTTTCCTAAGGTAATCTATATTGCTCAATTTGTCATCTAGGCGGTCAATCTGGAACACATATTCACCTTGTGTCAAAAACCTTGTCAAACATCTCTCAAAGACTAAGTGTCGTGTATTAGTGTCCTCTCTTCTTTGGGCATCTACCCATACATATCAAATACTATATTCTTCGCTTACATAAAGTTCATCTTTTCATCAGCAATCCAAGATCATCTTGACAAGGTTACGTCACTTGGTCCTCTTTAGATCAGATTGTCATTTGAGTTGTCTTATCTTGCTCCAAGATTCACCTAAAAGTTAATGGTGGAAACTAGAGCTTCCCTACACATAAAACAAAGAGAAGATCCAAAGACATCATCCTCATCTTCTCTCATTTCCCAGTCCTATCATACAAAGGACAATCCTCTACTTAATCAATCATACGATCATGATCTTTACAAGGAAGACAAGTTAGGAAATCTATGCCCAAAGAGAGGCAACACATCTCCTCTTGAATCAACTCAGGATAACAATCAACACATTGCTAAGTCTCAAAGAGCACGTAGTCATGGTTCACAAGGCCATGATTCTGATGAAGGAAGGGCTCAAGAGACCACACCTTCAAAAATTGCACAATACAAAAATGATGATCTTTTTAAGAAACTCATGAGACACTTCCTCCAAGAGGATAACGAAGCATATTTCCTAGAACTAGCCCAATAAGGGGCTAAACTTCCTCACAATTTTAATGTTGAAGACATCGTAACACAAGAGGAAGAAACCTCTATCATAGCCATGATGTGTCAAATGTAGGTTATGCAAGTCAAAATCAATAAATTGGAAAAGGAGAAAGAAACCAAAGAATTCTCAATGGATGCCTTATGTCCATTTCCATTTGATTGAAACTTGTATATGCCACCACTCCCTCAAGGGGTGGAGCTACCAAAATATGACAAGTATGATGGTAATTCAGATACACAAGATAATGTTAGAGAGTTTTTCACCCTATCAATGGAGTTTATGCATGAACCAACCTAACTAATGCGTCTCTTCCCATGATCTTTGGGAGGGGCAGCCATAAATTGGTTCTCCAAAATACCTCCAATAATAAAGACTTTTGAGGAGTTGATCAAATTGTTCTATCAACAATACTCCTACAACATTAAACATCCTATCACAATGATAGACATATATAACTTGAAACAGAAAATAGGAGAACCATTCTTGACTTTTCTCAAACGTTGGAGGAAAAAGTTCTTGCTATATCCTCGACAAATTCTAGAAAATGAGAAAATGGAAATCTTTATCAATAATCTGATTCTAAAAATCAACTATCACCTTCAGATGCAAGGCCAAATGTCATTTGACAAAATGGTAGATAGTGCCATGAAAATAGAGGATGTACTTGTTCGCAAGGGAGATATCACACTTTACAAAGAAAACAAGTACGATTCAAGTTCCAATTCACACAACAAAGATAAAGTCAAATTTTGGAACAAGAACAAAAATATTGTCACAGATTGTGTTGTTGATCACATCAGTGCCCCACCCAAAGCACCAACATTCAACATCACAATTGGTACTCAAGCCATTGAAGCCTCAGAGAAGCAGACAACTGAGCCTCCTAAAAAGTCAATTGAATACAAACCATGGGTTACAAAATAAAAGCACTAGTTCACTCCATTGGGTGAGTCCTTGGAATCTGCCATGAAAAATTTATTGGCAAATAACATCATCACACTACCTGAGCTAAAACCTTATGACCCAGAAGTCAAACCTAAGTGGTGGAAGGAGACCGATTTTTGTGATTTTCACCAAAATAAGGGTCATAAAACCAATAATTGCATGTGCCTGAAACATCTTATTCAAGATAAAATTGATGTTGGGGACATTGTAATTAACAACCATAAATCCAATAGTGATCATACGACATTCACATAACCTTTTCCGAAACATACTCAGGGAGAATCATCTTCTTCCAAACCAAATATGGGTGCTAAGGTCAATTACACATACTCCGGTAAAAATGAAGTCACCAACATGGTAGAGCCATGCACATCTTAGCATTTCACTATCATTACCATTATCAAGAAAGATAAAGACAATAGATCGGCCAATGCAGTCACTAGATCTCAAGCTCAGGTAACTCTTCTAGGACTAAACTCAGGTTCATCAAATGCCTTGAAAGTACCACTCAACCTTACATTAGCTGCTAAACAAAGGACTGCATGTAAATCTTCTGATTCTAAAGGGTCCAAAACAACATCTTCAGGATACAACATTATACAACAACTTCAACACACTAATGTGAAGATCTCCATATTCAAGTTGCTTCAGATTTCTCTTGCTCACCGAGCAATTCTAGACAAAGCTTTCATCAATTCTAATGTTCCAAAAGATCTTAATCTTAATCAGTTTTAGACCATGGTGGGTCATTTAACATCTCCTCAATACATGTCCTTTTCAGAGGAAGATGACAATTCATTTAGTCATCCACATAACCACCCATTACATATTGAGCTCATGATTTAAAATCGTCATGTCAAGAGTGTTTTGATAGATGGAGGAGCTGGTCTAAACATTTGTTCATATAAACTAGTTACTCAACTTGGGTTATCAAAAGATGCTATTGATCTGAAAAAGAAAATAACAATAAAATCATATGATGAGCAAGAAAGATCTTCAAAGGGAGTCATCGTTCTGCCTATCAGAATAGGGCCTATAATAAAAAACATCACTTGTCAAGTATTGGACCTCTCGCTGGCCTATAACATCCTTATAGGAAGGCCTTGGATTCATGAAATGCAAGCAATTACATCAACATACCATCAATGTGTCAAGTTCCTAAATGATGGAGTAGAGGTCACAATACCCACTAATTTGTCAATATCTTGTAATGCTTTGAAAGAAAGCGCCGATAAACTTGATCCAAACAACAAAGAGTCTTCTACAAAATAGAGTGATATAGCCTCCACATCCAAACTAGAAGACATAGAAAAGGAGATCAAAATCATAGATATAGGTATGGGAGAATACATAATAGAACTAGTCTATCTCTTACATCTCTCCCACTCTCACCTAAGTCTTATGGGCAACCTTCGGAGAAAATGAAACCTATAACTAAAGAACCACACCTATCATCTATGATGGGAATTTCATCACATAAAATATATCCAAACAAGAAATAGATGAATAAGAGGCTATACTAGCTTGGTTATACAAAGATGAATCTCAATCACAAGCGGTTCAAAAATATGAATCTAAATCATTTAAGATTCCTTCAAAATCCTCCGGACCGGGGCAAAAACTAATCTCCAAAATGGGATACACTAGACAAGGACCTCTAGGAACAAGAGGAAAGGGTATCATAAAACCCATTGAACATTATGGAAGTACAAACAAAGATACAAGAGGCATAGGTTATCAAATAAAACCTTTCCATCTCAATGGGAATTCTACCCATGTCATAGAGCAAATAGAACCAGTAACAGATAATCAAGAAGGGGAGGAAACATATCATGAAGACAGTGATGATTCAAAGAAAATAGCTATTTTTCCCTATGAATGTATACCTCAGCACATCCTAGACCTTCTTAATGATGAAAAGAAACCTAAGGAAAGAGTCAATGTGGTAGACACACAAGAACCTACTACTCCACAAGAATAGACTGGTACACAAAAAATAGTCATAACACAAGAACCTACCGATCTAGAAAATAAACCAGATGAAGAAGGTATACCCATCACCATAGCTAAACATTTGGGATACTCTAGTGATATTGAGATAGATTCACATGAATATGAATTCTATTAATATTCTGAAGGCAACTTGGCTCGAAGAATTCATCTTGATTTCACACATGTTCTTGACTTTCCTAGAGATCCTGATGAGGAATCTAATGACTGTGAATGGGGAGTTGTTCTAGAACTAGAAGAAGAGGAGCTCATAATAGACAAACATATCAATTTTATTCACCAATACACACCTACAACTAATGTGAGTCTAGAACTGCATGATAGACCTCGTGGGTTTGATTCACTTATTACTAACATAGGATCCAACGATGACATTGAGATGCTTAACGAACTAAACATCTTAAGTAGTAGTATCACCTTAGAATTTGAAAGTCAGATCAGAACCAATGATGAAAACACTGTATGTGTAAACACTATCAGATAGTCCTTCCCTAAGCTTACTATCAAACATCCAGGACTTATTGACCAAATATCCAGAGACCTAAGCCAAGATATCCATACTTTCCAAATGGACTATGCTTTAGCATGCTACCTGAATGCAGTTGAACCTATGACAACTTCCATCAATGAACCTAGCGTCAACATGACAAAGTCAGATATCAAATATCTCATTCATAAAAATAAAAATAAAAAGAACAAGAGCTCTAAGGGTGAAAACCACTATGTGGCAGTCTTAGAGCCAAAAATAGTAAAAATAAAAGATGTATCTGAGGGTGAAAACCTCTGTGAGGCACCCAAAGATGATATATTTTATGTCCTTCCAAGTCATTTATAGACAGATCACCAATTTTGATAGAACCAACTCAATCTATCAATTTAGGCACAATGGAAGAACCTCAATTGATTCATGTTGCACAATCTCTATCAAAAGAGGAGAAAAAGGAATTTACCAGATTCTTAACGGAGAAAAAGATAAACTTTGCACGGAAGTATTCAGACATACTAGGATTAGATCCTGATCTAATTATGCATCATCTCTCTATAACTCCATGAGTTGAACTACTCAAGCAGAAGTTTCAAAAAATGCACCCTCATGTTGCACTTCTTGTCGAATTTGAATTAGAGAAATTAATTGAGGCAAGATTCATTCGAGTCATAGACTATGCTGAATGGATATCCAACATCATTTGGGTGTCAAAACCAGATAAGTCTATCCGAGTATGCACAAATTTCAGAGATGTAAACAGAGCATGCCCAAAGGATAACTTTCCACTACCAAATATTGACATGACTATGGGATTTGAAATGTACTCCTTAATGGATAGCTTTTTTGGATATAACCAAATAAAGATAGCCCTAGAAGATCAAGAGAAGACAAATTTTTCCTATGCATGGGGTACTTTCTACTAGAATGTAATGCCATTTGGTCTGAAAAATGTCAGTGCTACTTATCAAAGAGCCATGACATCTATCTTTCATGATATGATGCACAAAAACATGGAGGACTATGTGGATGACACATTGGATAAATCAACGAAGAGATTTGAACTAGGTACAATACTAGACAGAATGGAAAATTTTAGTCTCCAGCTAAATCCAAAGAAATGTGCCTTTGGCGTCACTTCGAGAAAACTCCTAGGATACATTGTCTCTAAGAAAGGTATAGAAGTGGATCCGAAAAAAGTCAAAGCAATCATGGAGATGCAACCTCCTAAAAATATTAGTCAAATGTGTACTTTGCAAGGAAGAGTATAATCTATCAGATGCTTCATCTCTCAGCTAGCTGATATATCACAACCTTTCACTAAAACATTGCATAAAGGTGTGATTTACCAATGGAGTGAATAATGTGAAAAGAATTTCAACCACATTAAGCAATGCTTGGAAAATCCACCAATTCCCATGCCTCCTATTCAAGGAAAACCATTGATATTGTATATTTTAGCAATAGATACATCACTGGGGGCATTATTGGCACATCATGATGATAATAAATGAGAAAGAGCTATCTATTACATCAAACGAACCTTGGTGGAATATGCAAATAATTATTCTACGATAGAGAAATCATGTATAGTTATGATATTTGCATCACAAAAACTGAGATACTACATGTTGGCTCATACCATACACCTAGTATCAAAGATAGATCCACAAAAATACTTATTAAGCAAAGCTACTCTCATGGGTAGATTAGCAAAATGGGTATTGGTACTGAGCAAATTCAACATTGAGTATGTTGAAAGGAAAGCCATAAAAGGACAAGTCATCATAGATCAACTAGTTGAAGCTCCAATGTTTGATGACCAACCAATGCAAGTGGAATTTCTCAATGCTTCTATCATACACCTATATTCAAGAACATGGCAATTATTCTTTGATGGTTCTTACACACAAAATGGATCTGGAGCTGGTATTTTGTTGATCACTCCACAAGGATACTCCATTTCAAAGGCATTCAAAATTAAGTTTCCTTGCATTAATAACATAGGAGAGTATGAAGCTTTGTTAAATGGAATTAAACTAACAATAGAATGGAAAATAATAGAATTGCACATTCATGGAGACTCCCAACTGGTCATTCACCAAGTCAATGATGTGTATCAAACAAAGGATGAGAAGCTCATTCCATAGAAACAAATGGTAGGTGATCTAAGAACTACTTCATTTCTATCACATTTGAAAAAATACCGAGAATGGAGAACAAGGCAGCTGACGCCATGGCTACATTGTCATCTATACTGCAGCAACCAGAACATGAGATATGCTATGAGTTCCTGGTGGAAGCACTGTCATTCCCCGCCTATGATTGCCCATAAACCTGCATGATTTGCACTATTGTTGGTCATGATTCCTCATGCTACAAAAATGTATATTCTTACCTTTGTGATCATGTCATTCCCTATAACCTTAACTGTACTGAAAAATGACACCTTACATGAAATGCGTCAAGGTATGTCATCATTGGTAATGATCTATACAAATGAAGTCTGGATGGTACACTCCTTATATGTTTAGAGTGAGAAGAGTTGAAACACACATTAGAGGAAGTCCATAATGGTATTTGTGGGTCACATTCCAATGGTTTAACATTAGCTCAAAAACTCATTAGGGCAGGGTACTATTGGCCAAATATGGAGAAAAAGGCCGTGAAATATGCCAAGAATTGAAAGAAATTCTAGGTCCATGGTAACTTAATTCATGCACCACGTAGAGTTATGATTCCATTTACAACACAATGGCCCTTTCAACAATGGGAATTTGATCTCATAGGAGCCATATATCCACATTTGTCAAATGGTCACACCCATATCATCACAGCAACTGATTATTTCACAAAATGGGTTGAAGTAGTTTCATTGACACAAGCAACTGACAATCAAATTTCTATGTTCATCCTAAATTATATAATTTGTCAATATGGTATCCCACACTCCATCATCACTAACAATGGAGGCCAATTCAAAAACAAGGACCTAGATTCCTTATGTTCCAAATTCAAGATCACTCAACATTGGTCATCTGTCTACTATCCATAGGGAAATGGACAAGCTAAAGTGTCCAACAAGAAATTACTCAAGATCTTTCTCTGCACGGTCAACAAAATAGGGAGAGATTGACATCTGATGATAAATCTCACTCTCTGGCCCTATAGGACAAGTATAAGAACGTCCTTTAGGGCTACTCTCTTCGCTTTAGTATATGGGAATGTAGCGGTACTACCTATAGAAGTTGAAATCCCATCTCTAAGAATAAGAATGCATGGTTTAGTAACTGATGAAGATTATAGAGTTTCCAGGTTGCAAGAACTTGAATTACTAGATGAGCACAAGAAAGTTGCATATGATCATCTCATAGTATATCAGAAATGAATGTTTAGAGGCTACAACAAGAAAGTCAGACATAAAGAATTTTAGGTTGGTGATCTAGTCTTGAGAGAGAACACTAAAAATCAATCCCATCAATAACGCAAAGGGAAGTTTGACCCTAGTTGGATGGGTCCCTTTGTTTTTACTGTTGCTTTTGGCTCTGGAGCCTACCAACTCTCAATGACAAAAGGAGAACAACTCTGAGAACCGATCAATGTTCTTCATCTGAAGAAATTCTACCCCTAGAATTCAGTACGGGGAAAATGTCTTGAAAAAGAAAATAAAAATTAGATAAAGTCTTGAAAAAATGATCATCCTGGTGAAAACCTAGCAATAGGCGCCTTGATGTTACACAAAAAAATTGAAAAATGGAAAAATACAAAAAAAAGTTGAAAAATGGAAAAATACAAAAAAAGAAGAAAAAGAAAAAAAGCGCCTTGGTGAAAACCTAGTAAATAGGCGCCTTGGTAGCAAAAAATAGAATCTGTGCCAAGATGGTGAAAACCTGATGAACAGGCACCACTTGTATGAAACACTCCATCTATTAATGCTATCTTGGTAATTTCCTAGCTTTGTGTCCTGTTTTAGTTTGTACATATCTCTTGATGCTTTTGCATCTTGTAATTCCATAGGTCGGTCTGGCACAACGCAACAAGAGTCTGAAACTGCTCAATGTTTACAACTTGGGGGCATTCCTAGTCATATCATATGGTCCTCAGTACCTTAAACAAGTCATATCTAGTTAGTGTCCTTCGGTGTTTCATCTGAGGCAGTTCTTTTGTTCCCTACCAATCAAGGATTTTTGCAATTAACACCAACACAAACAAGAACACCACTACAACAAAACAATCTCTGAGATATGTTGAAATATTTTTGCATGTTGACTGTTTCACATAATATTTTTGCATATTATGTCCCTTGAGCTAATTAATGATGTCCTTCATAGGATTTAAAGAGGCAAGGATGGGGACATAATCTTTTATTTGTTTTTTGCGTGTGAGTGAAATCTAAATTGCTTTAAAAACTCTGGATTGAATTGGTGTCCACTATAAGTGCTTCCATCATGATTGGATCACCATGTCTACCTTGACCTTTGATACCCATACGCTTTAGAGAGGTTGGATCTAACTTTCTACTTTTGTGTGATTTCTTACTCCTACTATGAAATGAGCCATTACCCAAGGATGTGAATGATAAAGGGTCACTATGGGTACATCTATTATTTTATGACGTGTCTCATCACGAGTCATTGAAACTAACTCTTACTCATAGTCACATTAGAGTGAGGATGAACTCCCCACTACTTGGCATGTTTGTATGCAAGGTGTATTAAGGTCATCACAATGTCTATGCTTTAATGCTTATACAAATTGCTAAATCAAATGGATATGATATTCAGGTCATCCTGGCTCTTGTTCCTTGGTGCTTATATCTCATCTAACAAATCCAACTAAAATTCAATATTCATACATTCATGGCTACCTAACTAGTGAGTGTTGTATCGACATCTGATGTTACCAAAATATTCAATGATGAAAAAGACCACTAAAAGATCAATGACTAGGTCCTAGGTTGCATTTCATTTGTGTTTTGCATTGTGTCCAGCTGCATCTCATTCATGCTTTGAATTCAAAATAGCAATTACTGTTCTCAAGATTATACACCTAAAACATCAAAAGACTGAGGGTAATGTGAAGGTCTCTTCAACTGACAAACAAGCAATCGTCGTCTCAAGTTAAACATCCTTTTTGACAAAGACATATCACTTGTATTCTTCATGTACCTACAAAATCATCATGTGGATCACTGCATTTGCATTTTCATCATCATTTCATCCATCCATTGCATACATACATTTACATAAATAAACATAACAAAGAATTGCATTTTCATAATCCTTACAACATCATTTCATCCATAATGCCTAATCATACATTTATTGAAAAAGAAAAATGAACATTGTATACATTTGCATCACATGATGAACAATATCATAAATCAAAACTACAAGTGTAATGAAGTCAAATCAATAGATCTCATATATAATAGGAATAGTCAAGGGGTACATCTCAAAATATATAGTACAATCGAAGTACGAATGTGCATACAATATACATCATCAATGATGAGCTACAATGAGCTATACATGTACATAAAAAAATGTCAAAATCTACAAAAACAAGGAGGCAACTATCAAGTCAGCTCTCTGCCTAATCCTTGACGTCAGGTGCATCTCCTCCTCAGGCAGGGGCCTCTAGTGGTGGATCTGCCCTAGGTGCTTTCTCTCCCTCTGATCTTAGCATATAATGTGAGTAGGATGGCACCCACTGGGACTCGTACAAAATTGGCTGACAAATAATAGGCTTTCCTACTCATCTGATGAACAACCTATACCCGCAAGGTCCATGTCTCTGCTCTGGCCTCTTGCAACTGCATGTCCCACTCTACCAGTCTAATCTCCAAAGTGAGTCTCTAGGCTCTCAGCTCCCTAATCTGTTGGTAGAGTCGACGAATAGTATCTTGTGGGGTGTGTCTCAGCCCCTCCTTCACTGCATCCTCACCACCATCCACCACATCCTCCTCGCCTCCCAAACCCTTCCCTCTCACCCTCTATCTCCTAACCTTCACCCCCAAGTCAAAATTAGGAGCATCCTCCGCCTCTCCCATGGGTACATCTTGATCACCCCTAATAACCTCATCTACCTCCATAGTACTGCCAACTACACCTAAGGAACCACCCTCTCCCCTAGTCCCTCTCCATTGCGCCATTGAAGGTCTAGGCAAGGGAACCATGTGCTACCTAGGGGAAGGTCTCACCTCATGTCCCTACTGATTTGGAGCTCCAATGACTCTATGGACCAGAGGAGTCTATTGCACAGGCAGAATCTGGATGTCTCGTCTCCTCTGACCCTTGCCTTGGGGAGCACCTATAACATTTTTTGCCTCCTCCATTGTAGGAATGGGCTCAGTCGGATCTGAGAATTGTAAAAAAGGGTGCTTTGCAAGGTGTGCTCTATATGCATCTTTCACTCTAGCATCGATGACCTGTGACCTATAGTCCCAATCCCTACTCTGGAGACTACTCTACTCCTACATACAGACAACATAAGACAACCGAGGGCTCCAACCTAAACCCATCTCCCACACCTACCGAGCATAGGAAGAAAAATCTTTTGGTGCATCATAGATGAGGCCATACTGCCTCCACATGCGAGTAATGATAAATCTCTCTAGCACATTGGTCGATCGACCAATGAGAGGGTGACTCTGATAGAAGTATCCAAACTGTGCCCTGGTTGTGGGCCATGCCTTGATATGTATATAGAGTCTCTAAATCACAACCGTCATATCATCTAAGACCCACCGCTAGTTTTCTGTGTGACCCATCTGAGCCTAGGTCACATAACTTGCATATCTGTACACCAGAGACTACTGGGGCTGCCTCTCATCATCACAAATAGGCCTGCATATGGGGATATACTCCCACGCCCAGATTTGTAGATCCAATACACCATTTGTAAAACTCTTCACCTCATGATCGACAACCTCATGCATCTCTAGAAACATGTGTGCAAGTATGCACTATCCCCATCCAAGTTGTGCAAGATGTGCCATCAACCTCTGAACCATGGGAGCCCAACCCAGCAAGAAATCATTTTGCTGACGGTCTGCCATGATGACTCCCCCGATCATACATGATAGAATGCACTCAAGTCTATGGGTCTTCCCATATCTATGTACCAATGTCTCCCAAGGGATCTGCTGGGATACCTACTCATCAGCACCAAAAATAGTGTGAAATGCCTATAAACCCGTGTTCCCTGAGCTCACATAGTTCAGACAGGGATCATGGAAGGGAACCCTCAAAATGTGATATACGTCCTCAGGGGTAATGGTGATCTCCCTGGTAGGTAGGTGGAATTTTTGTGTCTCTGAATGGAAACACTCAATCAAAGCTATCAATAGGTCATGATTTACCCTGATCTTAGGCAAACCAATCAAGTGCTCAAAATCGCATGACGTGAGGTGAACTCTCAAAGGATATGGTAATGAGATGCAAAGTCTCTAAGTGGCTGGATGTGTCACCCTCACATGTATATCCAGATACCTAATCTAAAAACACACAAGCATGAAAAAAAACATTATTCAATCGATCCAAATCAACGCAGAATTGATGAAATCGAGTAACCTAATCTTTCTACAAGGTGCAATTAATGACCTAGAATCCATCCGAGCAATTAAATTTTTTGAAAAGCTGCATTAAGTACCTTAAAAATACTCACTATTTTTTATACGACAATTTTGAAATTCAAAAAATAGCATCAAGTGTCGTACAAAAATATACTAGCTCCCATACAACAATGTTTCCCATACGACAATATATTCCAACTCGTACGGAAAACCATGCAGCTCAAGAAATGTCATACGAGCATTGGGTCTTTCTCATACGATACCCATGGAAAACCAATATGACAATTAAAACTTATGTGAATTGTCGTACGACAGTACCCCAAGTGTCGTATGACAATCCGAGAAGCAAAAACTAAAATACAACAAAACATACCTAAAAATTTAATAAATTAATAAAACACATGTTAAAATGCATAAAGGAGGAGATCAAAGGTTGCCTTATCAGATTACCATATTGGCGGGGTCTTTGGTATCATCGGGATTGCTCGAATTGGTGAGAGGAGACGAGAATTGGCATTTTCTCGCTCAGAGGGCTCCACAAGCTTGAAATGTCAAAAGTGCAAATGATTTTGAAAATGACCCTTTTGACCTTATATAGGTTTTGACTTGATTTTCAAAAGTGCTTCGATTGACATGAAAACAACACCCCTAGCTAATTTTGACATCTTGAATCCATTTTTGGGATTAAAATCAAAATCTAAGATCATTACACTTGTCAAAATTGTGATTTAAAATTTGGACACAAGACGACCGACTACTTGCATAATCGACCTTCATGACATCAAAAGAACCCAGATCTCAACCCATTTGATCATCTTACATCAAATTTTTTTGACTTTCAACCTGGTCAACCATGGTCAAATTTGGTCAAATTTGGTCAAACTTGGTCAACAAGACCTCTAAATGATGCAGAATGCGTCCCTAGATGTATACAACCAATTCCAAACTCGATCACATAGCTTCTTATCAATTTACATTGGCTTTCTCACTAGATTTCAATTTTAATCCCAAAGAGGGCATGGTATTACACATAATTAACCATTATCAAATCTATTAATCAAATGTTATATTGACAAAACTTTTACAAATCTTCTTCAGCAATCAAGACAACAACCAAGTCTAATTGTTGACTCAATCAAAGTCCTCGTCGCTTGGGGAATATCACTTGGGGCATATCAGATTCATCAAAATCTATATCAATATGGTATTCTCTTTATCTTGTAAACTGTATCAGTTCTTCATAACCATTGGTTCAGATGTGTTACTTCCTTGATTCTTTGTAACTGAAGGGTTCAGAGTTGGTATCCTTTTGATTCCTTTAGACGAGCAGGTCTAGAGTCAAGATATTTAAACATTCTTGATTCTACATTACATTCCAAGGTAAATGACTTGATTTCAAGTACATTCAAGTATCTTCATGAGTACGAGTGATTTCTACATTCATCCATGAGGGTTTATGCAAGGTGAATCAAATATTTACCTTTTTACATACTTTCATTTATGAAATTTTATTTCATGTTCAAGGTTGATTCCTTAAAAGGGGTTTAACCAAGGAAAACACCTTTAGACAACCTTTTCCCCATTTTTCTATGTGCAAGAATAGGTTACAAAGTCATTAGATAAGATTTGAAAAGATAAAAAATTGTTGGAAGATCCCTAGCAAATTTAGCCAAAAATACTAGGTACAGATTTCCATTCCCATTTTGTACCTAGGTGCAAGTTACCATTATTATTTTGTACCTTACATTCTATCCCTAGATTTTAGCCATAGGCGAGATCTCCATTTTGGTTTCTATTTTAGTACATTTTAGCTCCTTGCCAGTCCATATTAGTTTGTTATTTCTAGTTTTTCAATAACTTTCTTAATTTATCATTTACATTACATCTTCTTATCATTTCCATTTTCATCATTACATATTTAGTGAAGGATCATTGTCCCACCTAAAGTTTGAGTCTCCTCTTGAGTCTAGTGGGACATCTTCCTTCTAAATGTGCAATCGTGAAAAGGAGAGTGATTTAGCTATTTGCATTCTTTCCCTTCTCAGCTAATACAATATGTGTATGTATGTATATATATGTGTATATATATGTGTGTGTTTGTAAAATAACAATTAAAATTACAAGTACATAACATATAACAAATGCATAAGCAATAATAATATAATGATTGTGCACAAGGAGAAGTCTTTACACATCTATAGAAGTTCTAAGACAACCCAAAAACACACTCAAAATAAAATACACACATTCTTGAGATCACAAAATAGGAGATTAGGCAATGTCCAACATGCTACAAGAGGCTAAGATGACAATAACTCATGGCTATTGATAAAGAAGACTAAAAAATCCTTTGAATCCATTTAAATAGAGATTCACTTTAAACACTAAGAGGAATGTGTGCCTATGATGATAAAGTATACAATATTCATTACCAAAGTATTAAACGATCTATCAATCATCAAGGAATCAATCCTCAAATACACTCTCTTTAAAAACAAGCTAAAAACATAAATAGATCATAGATGTCGGGACATAAAGATATATCAAATTGTGTACACATTAGTTTACAAATGCAAAAGCCAATCCACAAAATTACCCTTCTACCTATAGTGTCTCAATCCAAAGGGGTGGAGACATTGAATTACAGGTCAGGGATGCTAAAGAGCACATATAATAATTCATTGAATACATACTAAAAATGAAAGTTGGTAGGATTTTTGAGACAAAAAATTCTCAAACCAGTGGTGGAGACACCACTCGCTAGGTATGAGGTGTCGATTAGTGTATAAACCAATCAAAGAAATCCTCCAATAACTTAGAAAATTAACTAAAAAATCTACGTTGACTCCAACATATGGCCAAAATACATTTAGCTCCACACTAGGGAGTACCAGATACACAAGATCAAGACCATAACCACTTGACATATTCAATAAAAGCATCAAAGCATAATCAACTAGAACATAATACCCAAAATATCATAAACACTAAAAGAAATCATAAGGATAGAGAAGAGCACATCATGCTTGGTACTATAGCCACTGGATCCCATCCACCACCTCTGTGTTGATCTCCAATAGTGATGTGTCACACCACCTAACCATGTGGACCCTCAAGATGACTCTATTATGCTCATGGAGATAGTCACACAACATAAGAATCATAAAGTACACAAAGGAAGTAGGCTTATACACACATCATACAAGTGCATACCATAAAGAAGGCATGACATAATCCCATGCAACTCTTAGACAAAAGGATACCAAATCAAAATATTATCAAGGTAGCTACTTATACCTAAAAAATGGTTTTGTGAAAAGACTCAAGTATGGAGTGTCATCACATGGCACATCGTGGCCTGTGTAACTTTGAGCAACTCTTCTTCCATCAAGGGGGATATACTATGCCCTATCAATATCTATAAATGGCAAGGCTAAATTTGTACCATATTGACATCCTCAAATGATGGTAAGGTATTATGCCATATCAATGTCCTTAAATGACAGAAATGTAAGGAAATAACACATCAACATCCTCAAATGATAGAAAGACCTAGTCACATTAATTCTTGTTAATATGTTTAAACTCATTCATTTATTTAATTATCACTTTTATTAATAACTCCCAAGGGTTACCTTGGTGACCCCTTTATGTCCAAATCCACCTTGGAGAGCCACTCCACTCCACTAATCAAACACCAAATAGTCATCTTGTTACAACAAAAAGGTACAACACAAGCTAATGGAACAAGAAGCATAAAGAAAGACAAGAAACCAAAGTCATAAACCAAAATGAGGATTGATAAGCTTGATTAGTCTCAAAAAAAGAGCATGAGTCTCTCAAAGATCCCATCAAGATACAATTTGATTATGTTCACGATGCAATATTGAAAACAAAGATCAATGAATCAAGTTACAATCTCAAATCAAGTATCAAAAAAACTAATAAGAAATTTATAGAAAAAATACTCATGCACAAGGGCACACTCAACTAACCTCATTGCCAAGAGCATAGATTCTAATGAGGATCCAAATCAAACACACAAATAATACAAAAATCCCACAAACATAAGACTCAATCACAATCTCCAAATGCAAAAATTACAAAATTAATTTACAAACTCAAATTCAGTCCCAAAGGTTGCCACCATTGATGAACCTTTGAAAAACACTAAAAATTCAAAATTCAATTCACACAAAATAGGGAAAACCCATTGGTTACCTGATGCTCAACAACACTTCTATCAAATAAAATTCTTGTTTCGGGCACACTGAAAAAAGGATCATAATCATGTAAAGTCATATTCACAAAAAATCCAAAGTATAGACAATCTCAAACGAGCATCAATTCAAATCAAATAAGTTGGGAATATCTTAAGTCTCAACCCACAAGATAATTGCAACACACAAGAAGCAAGTAAATGAAGAGAAAGAAAAGATACAAGGATTCCTACCTCACAAAAGATGAAAACACCAAAACAAATAAGAAAATATAAAAAACCCCACAAGAGTATTCAATAATCTCGACAACATAAGCAATCCCAACATGAATCTAAATGATCCAATGCCTAGAAAAATCCATCAAAGAAATCATTCCCAATAAGCTAATCAATTTTTCTCTCACTAGGTTTTGAGAGCTAAAATCCAATTCCCAAATTCCAAAAGTGGAGAAAATGACTTCTTTTTTAGAATATAAAGTTATTTTTTCTCCAAAGCCAAAAAGGCTAAAATAAATCACTTAAATTTAAATAAATTAAATTCCCAAAAACATCCAATCAATTAAATCAATCAATTCCAATTAAATGGAATGCAACTATGAAAAATTTATTGGTAAATAAAAAAAACCATTAACAATTAAATCAACAAATAACTAAATCACTAATTTGACCAGTTTCAAAATGCATTCCTCCTGTGCTGTGGTTTTCTCCCCAATGAATTCTTTTGTGATCGATGGTGGTGGCCTTCTTTCAAGTAAGGAAGCCACATCCAGGTCTTCTAAGCAACCTCTTCTTCTCCATCGATAGTTTTAGCTAAGGGTACTTCTTTTGGTTATGTTTCAATGGAAGAAAGGCTTGGTTTGGGGCCTTCTGTTGGGGGTGCTTCCCTTCTTGCTCATCCTGCTCCTAGGTTGGGGTGTGCCAAGATTGGTTTGTTTCCCTCTATGCTTTCCTCTTCTACAATGATGAAGGTGGGGGTTTCTATTGGTTCTCTCAGTGTGGGGTGTTTCCCTCTACCCCTTCCCCTGTGGCCGTGGGGGCCTTTACTTTGGGTTCCTCTAGTGTGGAGGCTGGTGGGAAGTATCCCCAAGTGGTTATTGTTGATGCTACTACTAATGCTAGGGCTGTGATTTTGAAGGAGAAGTGTTCTGATCATGAGCCTATCCCTGTCTCAATGCCCATTTCCATTATGTTAGATAAGTACAGGGAAGAGGAAATTGAATATAATGCTTCTATTTTCTCTATCCATGCTTTGATCTATCAATTCTAGGGCTTTTGGGCTAGCCTTTTGAGACTACATGCTTGGATCTTACAACATTGGAGTCCCATCCTTATTAGTGCTATGAACTTTTAGAAAGTGAAGTCCACCAAGATACCTGAGAGGGGGGGGTGAATTATTTATTAGATAAATACAAATTTTATCACCATTAATAGATTTTAACCATGTAATCAATATAAGCAACAACCATAGAAATATAAACATACACAGTGACACAATAACACAAGATATGTTGACTAGGGAACCTCTTGACAATAGTAAATTTAACTTCAAATTTCGATAAAAATTGGTCAAAATTTCGACAATAATTGGTCGAATGTACGACCAAAACTGTCATCGTTCTTTTTTCCTCGAATTTTCAACGTGTCTACTATTTGTCAAAATTTTGACCAGTGTTTTGGTCAAAATGTCGATGATATTCCAGGCTCAAAAATCACCGTCATTTTTTCTAATGGTCAAAATTTCAACCACTGATTGCCCCAATGATTGGTCAAAATTACGACCAATGGACCAAACCATAGATGACGAATCCATACTTTCCACCAATCAAATGGTCAAAATTTCAACCATTGGATTGGTCAAAATTATGGATTCATCATCAATTTTTTGGTCCATTGGTCGAACTTTCGACCAATCGTTGGTCAAAATTGGTTCTAGCGTTGGTCGAAATTTTGACCAATGCGATTTTTTTTATAAAAAAAATAAATGTTATAGACCGAGTTCTTTTCATTGACTTGTGATTCATGAGTAGTGGTTTACATGAACCCATCTCTCATGAGAATGAATGGAACACTTAGCACTCATTGGCTCTAGGTGATGCTTACAGAGGTGAAGCACTAGGACTTCCCGGGAGGTCATCCATCCTAGTACCACTCCAGCTCGAGCACGCTTAACTATAGAGTTTCCTCCATGGTTAAACCCACTCTGCTTGCATCCTCATTTGCAAAACCTTCACCAAGTGTTTTGCCTTATGAACCATTCATTAGAAAGCCCCTTAAGCTCATCAATTAATAAGTAGGAGATATTTTCCACAGCAAGTCAAATTGTGATATTTCTATCAAGATTCAACTGTGTAGTTTTTTGAGTCAAACTCATTGACCTATGATTCATGAGTAGTGGTTCACATGAACCCATCTCTCATGAGAATGAATGGAACACTTAGCACTCATTGGCTCTAGGTGATGCTCACAGAGGTGAAGCACCAGGACTTCCCGAGAGGTCACCCATCTTAGTACTACTCCAACTCGAGCGCACTTAACTACGGAGTTTCCTCCATGGTTAAACCCACTCTGGATGCAAGCAGAGTGCATTTAATGAGGATGCAAGCAGAGTGGGTTTAACCATGGAGGAAACTCCGTAGTTAAGTGTGCTCGAGTTGGAGTAGTACTGGGATGGGTGACCTCTCAGGAAGTCCCGATGCTTCACCTCTGTGAGCATCACCTAGAGCCAATGAGTGCTAAGTGTTCCATTCATTCTCATGAGAGATGGGTTCATGTGAACCACTACTCATGAATCACAGGTCAATGAGTTTGACTCAAAAAACTACACAGTTGAATCTTGATAGCAATATCACAATTTGACTTGCTGTGGAAAATATCTCCTACTTATTAATTGACGAGCTTAAGGGGCTTTCTAATGAATGGTTCATAAGGCACAACACTTGGTGAAGGTTTTGCAAATGAGGATGCAAGCAGAGTGGGTTTAACCATGGAGGAAACTTTGTAGTTAAGCATGCTCGAGCTAGAGTGGTACTAGGATGGATGACCTCCCAGGAAGTCCCAGTGCTTCACCTCCGTAAGCATCACCTAGAGCCAATGAGTGCTAAGTGTTCCATTCATTCTCATGAGAGATGGGTTCATGTAAACCACTACTCATGAATCACAGGTCAATGAGTTTGACTCAAAAAACTACACTGTTGAATCCTGATAACAATATCACAATTTGGCTTGCTATGGAAAATATCTCTTACTTATCACATGAATCTTGTATTATTTCTTAACACCAAACCCCATCTACAGATTTCCAATTTAGGGTTCTTGGAGAAACAACATTAGGGTTTGTAAGCACACAAATATTAATGATAAAAATCATTTGTTAAAGAAAAAACCATGTTTTAAATGACTGGCAATGGTGCCCTAACCTTGTGCAAAATATCTAGGTTTGAAGACTCTAGTGGTGACTCAGGAAGTATAAACCAGATATGTTGCAGGGAAAAAATGCCCTGAACAGGTTAAAAATGAGGCTTCCATGGATAGGCCAATAATAGACTCATCCCAACCAAGAAGAAAGACTTTTTTAAAGCATATTTGATGCAGGGGCATCTAGAAGAGCATCTGAGCAAAGGAGGACTCCAGTAACTAAGAAGGAGAAGATGGTATCAAGACAAGTTGATTGGCAAGTTTTGAAGCCTATAATGGCTTATGATAGTGTTGGATTCAATAAACTATGTAAAATTCATGATAGAGGTCTAAGGACCAATACAATGTAATAAGTGATCAAAGCAATGTAATAGGTGAAAGAGTCCAATAGGATTATATTTGAGTAGTTTTCATGTTTAGAAGCATTCAATAAATACATTGGACCATGTGTAGGTCAATGGAGTAAGTTGGGAAGTCAGAATAGTCATAAAATGCATAAAATAAAGTTTATTAATTTAAATTTGAATGTAAACGGTCATATTACCTTTTTGGAGGGAAATTAGTTTTAATAGGTTTTAGGATTAATTAAACCTCCCAACTATCTAAATTTGGTTGAGGCAGGTAGATAGGGGTCATTAAATTTCTAAAGGATCCATTGTATGGAGGAGGACAGGGAGAAAAAAAGCCTGTTGTACGGACTATTGTGAAAGCAAGCAATAAAATTTCATTTTGGTGCTATTCCATTCAATGTATTGAACTTCTTTTTGTTTGGGACTATCAAATACATGAATTAGAAGGGTATTTAAACACATTTCACTCATTATTGAATGAATAACACTTTGTTTTGAAGCAGCATATACGACTGTTGGTTCATTTCAGGCTGTTTTCTTGAGTTTTTCCTGTGACAGACAAAAGTTTTCTTTAAATAGATGAACCTCCCATGAATTCAAGGGCCCAGACTTCATGGGAGGCATGTTACTAACATGTACAATAGAAATCTAACAAGTTTTGATGTAGCACTAGTGCGAAGACAACAAGTTTGGAGAAAATAATGGAAATGTCCCATGGTGGATTGGTGGGAATAGTATAACAGCAGCATATTGAGCTATACAAGAAGGTTATCTAATGATTTGAGATGTCCTAGGGCATCAAAGAGAAGGTGTATGAACCATTATTTGGTCTCCAAGGTTAGTGGAGATAGGTGTTTGGTGAAACCCTATGCAACAAGGGTTTGAAGGCATTGAATGAGTGTTTTGGGTGTTCCTTGTGGAATAGGACTAAAATCTCTTGGATTTAGTCATATTTTTCCATATTATAACTATGATGAAAGTATGGAGTGATGAGGATAAGAGAATGATATAGTTGCTTTGTTATTTGCTTGATTTTGATGCCATTAGGAGGGTACCTTGTGAAGGAAGTTAAGAATCATCTAAAGGAGTCACCATTGAAGTTTACATATGTTAAATAACCCTAAAAAGGGTGTTTGAAACTATAATTTGTTTCTCAATTTGTTTGGAAAAAGTTAGAGAAAAAGGGAGAAAACTGGTCCAGCAGGGCTAATTGGGGCTCATAGGGCTAGAAGGCAGATTTGAAGGTTGTGGTCAATAGGTGTTGTAAAGGCTATCAAAAATGATTGATTCTTGTTGAAACCACCTTGTTTACACCATTTTGGTCCATCTTAGGTGTTTGGAGGCATAGTTGTTTCAATTGTGGGTACCTGTCCACCTCTTAAACCATGTGCTAGATCAATTACCATTAGAGTAACATTGGAATCTCCATTATGATGAGCTTCTCTAACCAATGAATCAACACCTTCCCATGTTAATGAGCAACCATTTTGTTGACATCATTCAATCCATACCGTCATCCAATCAAGATTGTTTGCAATATACAAATGTATTGCATCCCACTCTCGACCAGATTTATAAGAATTAATTAACTACAATAACATCTTAGATTTACCTCTCACTTTCCTCAATCTACCTTTGCCCATAAAGTACTCCCCTTCAAATTTATTAATGGAGTTGGGATCCCAAATACGATCTACATGGATCTTTGCTTCAAACTCAGGAAGATATTCACTAATGTACACCATGGTCTGGTATACCATATATCCCTCCACCATAGAACCCTTAGGATGTGCTCTCTGTCGAACCAAGCCTTTCAAAAATTTCAAGTGCCTCTCAACCATCCACATTGACCTAGTTGGTACAGGTCCACACAATTCAATCTCCTCAACTTGATGTATGAGGTAATGTTCTTGTGCATTGAAAAAAGTTGAAGGTAGACACTTTTGCATTTCACACATAAGAAGAGGAATTTTTCTCTTCCAGTATTTTATATCTTCTTTATTGATTTCTTTAGATGAAAACCACCTCATGTATTTTCCAAGATCATATATAACTTGTTTGACACCGTTGGCAAAGTGGTGTGGGAGAGATAGAGGTATAACGTACTGCAATATTTGTAAAATGATCTTGTCAATATTTTATAAAAGAATGCAATGAAAACCACATGCAGTATACAAATATATAGTGAATACAAAATAATATGAATTACCTTAATAAATATATGCCAATCGTGTGTTTTCATCCCTGGCCCAAATTCACTTTTCTTTGATATGAGATCATTTATGTTCGCAACAAATCCTGTGGGAAATCGTATTTTTTTTATAATTTCTTTTATAGCATTGCTTTGCTGCTCTGATAATAACCATGGAAGGGCACTTGTATCAATCTGGTCTCCATTGTTATTTGATCGAATAAAATTTTTCATTGCATGGTTGGATTCTTCAATGTCACTACAAATTTTGATAATTTGGTCTTTGTCACGCCTTCCATCTAATATTTTCCATAATGTCTCTGTTACATTCTTTCCAATATGCATAGGATCAAACAAATGCATGATTGGAAGTTGCTCGTAGTACGACAACCTATTAAATTGCGTAGGATAACTTTTTAGTCCTTTTGGAAGTTGGTCATTGATGCTTTGACGACCTTCACAAGCATCAATTACATCATCAGTAAACAAAACACAATATCAAAATATAAATTTGAAACAAAACCCATCAGATGGAATGACATTACCTCGATGATTTATTTTATTGTATGCCAACTTCCATAGGCGAGGTGTCATTCTTCGTGGCTTTGATGTAGTCTCTTCTTTCCCATTGAAAAGATGTTTTTTAGTAATTCGATACTTATGATTTCTGTGGAGAAAGTGTCTATTCTCATCGAACACCTGCTTTCTCAAACTTTTTGAATGATGAGATTTTGTCTTTGGACCACAAACTGGACATGCAAATTTTCCCTTTGTCTGAAGACCTACAAGATCATGTATAATTGGATTAAATGTGTTAACTTTGTGTTAGCACTATAACATACCAAAAAAGAGGCGTTAAGAAGAGAACATACCACAAAAATGTGTTAGCCCAGGGGCATCATGTATTGTCCATACAAGCATTGCATGGAATTGAAATTGTCTTTGTCCTATTGGTCTAGAGATGTCATACATAGTGACCCCATTCCATAACACCATCAACTCGTCGATAAGGGGCTCAATATATACATTGATATCTTTAACTTGGTACTTACCTAGTTGAATGAACAAAAACATTACATAATTATTATGACCATTTTGATGGATTATTAATAATAAATTAATTTAGATGACCATTAAATCAAAAAATACTTGGAACAATCAGTGACAACATTATGTGCTCCCTCTTTATGGACAACCAAGGAGGAATGTTATTGTTGATAACAAAAATAGGCCACACCGAGTAAGTAGATCTCATCTCTCCAAACGGATTGACACCGTCCGCTACCAATGAAAGCTTGAGATTACGAGGTTCTTCTTTAAAGTGTGGCCATTCTTCTTCTATTTCCTTAAATGCCGAGCCATCTGCAGACATTTGCATAATGCCATCTTGACTTCTATTGCATGCATGGTAATCCATAAATTGTGCCAAGCTATTGCACTTGAATAATCGTTGCAAACGTGGAATAATGGGAATATGTCAAAGAACCTTGCGAGGCACCTTTTTAGTTATTCAATCTGATTGATATCTACTAATATGACAAATAGGGCATTCTGTTGCAAATTCATGCTGTTTATAATATATAATATGATCATTCGGACATGCATGTATTGTTTGATATTCCATTCCAATATCTTTCATAATGGCAGATAATTCTCAGTATGAACAAGGTAGAATGTTTGATGGTGGTAACAAACACTCACCTATCAACCTACGACCAAAAATATAATTTGTTAATTTAAAGAATATTAATTGCTACACGATTCACCCAATATTAATTGTAAGGAAATTACGACTAAAATAATGAAAAAAGATGACATACCTTAACATACGTGTCATTGCTATGTTGGATAAACCATTCATAACCTTCAAGTTCACCAACAACAATATAGCGGCAAGAAGAGTTGTTTGGGAGCCTTCATATAGGGGCTCGTGTGCCTTCTCAAGTATAGGTACATCAAGCTCTGCATCAACATCATCATCATCTTGATCATCGTGATCATCTTGATCTTCTTCATCATCGTGGTCTTCTTCCATGATATCATTACCTTCTACTTCTATATTCATACCTCCATGTTCCCTCATTTGGAAATCCACATTCTCCAGATTGTCATGGTCCATAACATGAAACTGAGGGACGTTGACCTATATGAAAATGATGACCTTATATTAACCATGACCATTTTGTCATCATCAAATCATGTCTTATGTATTTTATAAAATATTAAAATACATACCAATGGACGAAATTCGTTTCCCCCTTCAATGTGACCATGTTGCCTACAATGTTCCTCAGCTATTTTGATTAGATATCTTCGAGTCTTTAAGCCCTTAAAAATTTTGCAAGGACAATAAAATTTTCCATCACCCTTTCTTTTTAAGTTAGACCATAGTCTAGCAATTGTCCCCCTATTTTTTTGTGTGTTGATATCGTCAGACATGGTCTTTCTTGAATGGAATGACTCGTTGGTGGAAGAAGGATGATTTGTTTGCAACCTGCAGATAAACATGAACAAGTCTCTTGTTACCAAAGGGAAGCCCTTAGTACCCATAAATGGAACACAAGGGAATAACTAAATTTCCTTATACATAACCAAAATGTAGACACTAGGAAACATACTAAAGCATCAAACAAGCAAGATAACTCAAAACCTAGAATACCATGAGAAATAGAGCAATGACATGTGTGAGAACATAGTAGCAATCGAAATAAATAGCTCTCATCAATACAAATGCCTTCAATACCAACATACACCAAGGATAGAACAAAGGGTCACATCAAAATATAACAAACCAATGATTAAGAGACAACTACCATTGGGAATGACAAGTTGATACTCTTTAAAGTAATCAAGGTGACTTATCATCCAGTATAATGCTTCCTAACAAAGTTCATGATTCCACATCATCATTGAAGAAAAAAGAGATGGTCTTGGAGAATCCTCACGTTAGCTAAGGCATTATTTGCATTGTTACCTTCATGATGAAAATGCACAAAAGAGATGCTAGAAAAATGCTTGCTAAATTCTAAATCTCCATAAAGCAATCTTCAGAGCTTCCATAATCCAATTTATTTTTTAGATGTATCAAATAATTCTTCATTTGGATAGTAAACTATTGGTATTGTTTATCCATACCCAATCACGTTTTACCCATGCCTTCTACCACAATTCATCTATGTTGCAATTGTTCCTCAGACGGTAGGTCCACAACATATTTCTTCCCTTTTAGATACCAACTTTATTTCTTTGGGTTTCCTCTCTCTAAATCAGCATACACTTCCTATGGATTCCTTGCTCTGCTACAAATGTTGAAAGAACAGATTCATCAAGTTTGAGAGAATTGGATGGCACACACTTCAAGGTATGTGGTCTCTATTTATTATTGAATGAGCTATAAAGTGGTTGTAATGGGAGTTTCTTTATTGGCATAACTAATGGGGTCTTATTACATCATTAACATAAGCAATAAATGCCTGTATACAAAATGTATTTTAACATCAGGTCTACCAGCATGATATATTTAATAGCCACTATTTAAAAAGAAATGTATGTGGCCTCTATTTATTATTGAATGAGATACAAAGTGGTTGTAATGGGAGTTACTTTATTGGCATAGCTCATCCAAAGCTAAACTCTGCTTGGTCATTCCTCATTGAAATTAGGTCTGTGATAACTCTCTTTGCCTCCATTTTCAGTGGGATTCATTTCTGAACTGAATGTTGACATTCATACTTGTCCATTTATCATACTTGGATCTTACTCATTCTCACCTCAATTTCATACCTTGTTCACAATCTAATTTAGACTTGAATTCACACCCATATCAACACCATTTGGATTTGTTTCTCATAACAAATTTCATGCACCATCACCATTGATGGTGCATCCTACTTTCTCTTTACCTCTCAAGTCTCAAACACTAGATCTTGCTCTCCTCTTCACATTTCAAGGTCCGGCTCTTGACTCGTAAATGAGGCAAAGTTGCTCAAACTCATCTCTCAAACTTGGAGACTTGAAAATTGGTACCAACTAAGACCACTACTCATACTGCCAAAGCGAAAAGAGGGGGTCCCCATTTGAAATGGGGGCGTTGGTGTGAAAACCTCACAATACTGCCAAGTGAAAAGAGGGGGTCCTCATTTTTTGGGTCTTCCTTCTCAAATGAGGAAAGAGTCCAATTGTGTCAAATGTAGGCATAAGAGTTCCAGCCCCAAAAAATGGGTGAATACCATCATGGGAATGGACAAAGAAGAGAGAGAGAGGAAAAAGAAACAAACTAAAAAGATAACTACTAAAATAGTAGAGGAGATGAAGAAGGTTGAAGTTGTTCCTATGTAATAAGCACTTATAGATGATATTAATTTTTAGGATATACCTTATGCATCCACACAAGACATATATATATTTTCCTTTGATGCTCCTATGATTGAGAGGGATACAACAAAGAAGAGTGATAAGAAGGATAAGAAAACTACTCATCCAAAGAGTAGTGGTGTAGAAGATCAAAGTGAAATAGGTGTCCCTCCTTCAAGGAACACAACTAGAAACAAAGAATAGGACATTGTTCCTTTAGAGAAAACTATAGTGCTTAATGAGAAAGAGGAAGAGGAAAATACTAAGAAGGTTCAAGACACTACTAAGACAAGTGATGAATTTAAGTGGTAAACATTGATTCCTCATTGCTTCTAAAACAAAAATTGAAGCTTTCGATAGGTTCCTTCAAGGATCATTCCTCTCTCATTGAGAATAAAGAAGAGTGGGATGCCTTAAGTAAGATAAAAGATAAGAGAAAGGTAGAAACCTTTAATCAGTATGAAAATGCACACAATTGATATATTTTAGCATCACTTGAAATTATTTAAGGAATGTGCTAATGAAGTTAAGTATGTGTTCTATCAATTTTTCTTGAAATGACCTAGTTTTTCAAAAAAGCATAAAGGATGAGATTGACTCCATTGAGGCATAGATCACACAATTGGCAATAATATATATAATATTTCAAAGGATAAGGATGCAAAAACTAGAGCTTAAATTGAGAAGCTTAATTCATAGCTTTCATTTCTGTAGGACTATAGGGAGTGGATAAAGAGACAATTATATTAGTTGAGGGAATCAATGAATTGAGGCTTTCCTCATTTGAGAAGGAAGATCCTGTCAATTTTTGGGTTTTGGTCAAAACAAAAATTTCTATATTGGTCATGACTATGCAAACAAGGGTTTACAGTTTATTCAAAAACTTACAAACCCAATGTATAAATGTGTATAAATAGAACCACACATTATCTAAATTATGACTAACTTTTATTAGAAATCACACCATTTTTACCTCTATCATTACTTAAAGAATAATTAAGTTAAATTGATTAATTAAAATGAAGGGAAAAAAACTCAAACTAAAAAGTTAGCACATTTCACAACACAGAAAATTTTGAATTTGATGAAAGTTTTGAATAGTTTAGTAAATTAAATCTATTTTCAGATCAAACTACGTGAAGATTTCAAAATTCAAGCGAATCAAATTTGCCCATTCTCATATTATATTTCGATATTTTTGAGGTCCATATTTGCAAGTAAATTCATAGGGTATGGATTATGTGGGAGTGGCTTAGCCACATTTTTTAATTTTTTAATTTGAGATAATCCTACATCTTATAGAAGCTCAAATTCATTAATTTTTGGGGTCATTCCGAATCACTCTGACACAGGAAACAATCTTAGAACATAATGGCTTCTTCCCTTCTACTTCTACCACACAAACCACTGATACAGTCGTCACACATTCACCCACATTGTGCACGACTAAATCTCAGAGCCAATAGTAAATGGTTATATCAATTTGGTAAGACTAGAAGCTGTGGAAGGTCTCTGATTGTGAGGGAAACCGTTTAAAAGGATTTCAAAAATCTCAGTGTCCATGCACCTGCTTGCAAAAATCAACCATCATAGCACTCCCATTTTCATCAATTGGCCTTTGACAGAAATTAATATTAATATGGATATGACGTAACTTCTCTTTGCCTCAAGTGCGTATATATATGGTTTACATCTTTTTTTAGAATAATTCTTCATGTTTATGACTCAGGTGAGCTCCGATCTTCTATCAATCACATGATTTAACGTATAGTGTTTTCTTGGTTATTCCATTTGTTCCTTGACCTTGACTATGGATGTATACTACCACTATATAAAGCTTAAGGTGTATATCAAGTGCAGGTGTGTGCATTTGTACATGGATGTATATGTATATCAATTGGAATGATGCTATGGCATTCGAGAGCACTAAACAGAACTCCTAAGTTCCTAACATACATATGGTTTGTGTAAGTCTGCTTCTCTTTACCTATAAAATTTTGATATATACCAAAGGCTGAGGGATTCCATTTTCATGCCATATATGTATGATGGATACTATAGCTGGTTTGAATTATCAGTGGCAACAACATTTTATTTATGCAGTCATTTTGGTGTTTACAGTCTCTAGTTCTCCTAAGAAACTAGTAAATGAAAGGTTGTGTTTCCTGCTGGGATGAATCCTGTGTTTATTTTAAAAAATGTAGGCATCATCTCATTCCCATTATTATCGACTGCTAAGTTTGTTTGATTGTAAATGATAACCATAACAAATATGTTACTAAAACCATAGTATTACAACCTGTCCATTGACAACATTGTGAGTTCTTAATCTTTAGCCATAATCTTTAGCCAGCATGAAATAAATTTAATTCTTTATTTAAATTGCAAAGAAAAGGAAGGAACTTGAACTAATGTCTATGAATCACCATATACAAAAAAAGAATAGAAACGAAAAAGTGTGACTATAGTGCAACTTCCATACACCTTGGAAGAGACTGGTAGTCACACAAGGCAAATGGGAAGTAGATTTCATACAATGAATAAAGAGATATAGGCAATAAGTTTTCTAATATTAAATGCCTATGTCAAATTCATCAAAGTAAAATAGATGGTAATAGAATACAACTTAATGTAGATTTGGGAACCTAGAGTAAATATATTCCTAAGATTTGAATGCCTGTGCCATTTGCTGAACTTAAAGATAGAAAAACTTGGTTAGTTGAAACTTTTTAAGGATTTACAACTGACTTCCTAGAGTTAAATATCTTCATTATCAAGGTAGTATTGTCATTACTCTGCTTTATCAAGGTAGTGTTGTCATTACTCTGTTTTCTTTGTTGTGATATTAGCAGTGGGGTTTTCTTCTATTACTTACATTCTTTGTATATTTAAGATTTATAAAATTTCATAAGAGAGAATACGATATAGCTTCTGCCAAACCCTTAGGGTTCTTTGAGATTATCAATTCACAAATATAGCTTTAATGACTTCTTACATACAAAAATACTTAAGGCTTTTCCAAATGATAAAGTCAGACAAAATACTTGTTTCATTATAGACCTTGGAAATACCTATTTGTCTAAAATCTTCTAGAATGTTGTTTTCTAGCATAAATAATTTATCAACAGTGTCAAAATAGTTCAATAATCTAGGGTTTATTTTTTCGATCTTGGCTTTTAATACTATTTTAGCACTCAGGAGGTAGTCCAATTAATTGCAAAACTATCATAGGAATATAACTCAGAATAATGATCAATAGTTTCTACAACCCTATTTTCAGCCTTAACAAGTTAATAGGTAGCTTCCCTAGACCCTCATTTAATATGCCGTGTATTAGGTGTTATGTAAATTGAAGCGTGCACAAAAATTGAAGATGTCAAATGATCATGGGGCCCAAGTGTCGAAGGTGACAAAAAATAATTGATTGAACATATATTCATAAATCTATAAAGTAGGCCTAGATAAGATAAAATAATGTGATACCCCTTCTGATGAAGCTTGAAAAGCTGAAAATCCATTCAAAACAAAAGGAACATTTCCTTCCCTCAAAAATCCAAGAGGCACGAGAGAAAATAATGACTGCAAAAATAAGAACCAAGCTCACATGAGCTCCATCGTGAGACTTTAGTAGATGGACTTTACTAAAACACAATGGAAAAAAAATATGTAAGATATGTAACAAGAAATAGAAGATAAACAAACTTCCTTGTAAGACTTATATTATATAATAGTATCATACATATATTCACTGATTTGCAATTATAACCTTGTTTGTGAAATTGTAAACCAAGACAATGAAACAAACTGCTTGGAGATTCTAATTTAAATCTTAACACTCATAGAAAGATAGAAAAAAAATTGTTATCATCTAAAATATAGAATAAAAGAAACAAGAAAGTATACATTGGCAACATTTTCAAATGATTGCCATAAATCACAACACAGTAAGCAGGAATACACAAACAAATAAGAGAGGAAAGCTTCTCAAACAATTTTCACTGGAAAAGATACAAATATATCTGAATAATTGTGTAGATATTATGATGGGAGAAACATTGATTAGATATATTATATATACATAGCAACCATTGGCTTCAACAAACAAAAAAGAAAATTTGTCTCAATTATAAAACATTAAAATTTACCCTAGATCAGGATTCATAACCTTTTTATGGAAAACAATAAGACCAGATAATTTACAAAAGGCAGAGAAGATAGGCTGCCCCAAATATGGAATAGCAAGGGAAGTCATCAAGCACCCTTTTTTATGGCCCTTTGGCTCAGAATGCATAGCAACAGATGGCCTTGAAAGTCAGAGTGGTTTTGAAAATAGGGGAGAGCCTACACTCTTCCCCTCTCCTCCTCATAACATTTCCCATAGTGCCGACTTTAATGATAGGGAAATTGTTTTTCAAACTATTCATGACAGAGGAAATTGCATTGAGCCCAGTCACCGCTATCATATGAACAACACTCATGATATTCAATAGTCTCCACATGGCAGACAAAGCAGCGAGGGTGATAGAGTCTATGGCAATTTTGACAATGTGCATAGGGATATTCACGGTGGTCTTAAGAGTAATAACAGTCATGATATTATGAAATCTTCACACCGCAAAGAAGTTATAGACTTTAGCATTGGTGAAACGGTTGGAATGGAAATAGAAATTGCGCCCTTATGTGAAATACTTGCTATGTCCACGCCCGCTCACTCGCTCCCGCCCATCCAAGTCGTGTTTAAATGAAGATGCATTTTCTTTTTTTTTACATTTATGCTCGTGTTGGTCAAAATTTCAACCAACACATCGTTGGTCAAAATTTCAAAATTTTGACCAACACAGGCATAAACGGGCATAGAAGTAAAAAAAGAAAATGAAGATGCATTTTCTTTTTTTAAAAACTTTTATGCACGTTTTGGTCAAAATTTCGACCAATATGTTGGTTGAAATTTCAACCAACACGGGCATAAAGGTTAAAAAAAGAAAATTTATCCTTTATAATGTGACCAAGTAAAACCATTTTGCACTTTGGTCGAAAATTTTGGTCAAAATTTGGGGTCAAATCTATTAGTGATCAGAGAGTAAACCCCGGTGGGAATGATTCCCACAAAAGATGTACCAATATAAAAATTCCTTGTGAGAGGATGGACTCTATTAGGAGCCTTATGAAATACATTCAGTACATATGAGTCCCTGTTAGGAGACTTTGAATCCCTGTTAAAAGATTCTAATCAGGTTAGGAGTTATGGAAGACAGAAGGACCCGCTGTCCAAACAACTTCAAGGGAAAGATCACTGAACACACTATCCAACTGATCTCTTTATTATCCAAACATAATAATACCAATAATTACTGATCTCAACAACTTATCTTTTCTCCTCTATCTGTGTCAAACTGCACCAACTGCTTCACCAGATCTCAATATCAGATCTATGCAATTCACATATCCTATTATAACATGTATTGCTCAATTCTGTAATTCTCATCTATATTCCTCACATACATACATACTACAATAAAGGAAAACAATCCTTCCTTTATAGCACACTCAAATAATTACAAATGAGTCAACCAACAGGGCTTAACCAATTACAAAATATAAACCTTCACACGTTACATAATTTTTCACAATTACATAAAAATTGTTAGCTTCCAAAAAAAAAAATCTTCACTCATGCAACTTCTGACCATGTTGCCACGTCCATGTCACTGCCACAATGTCTTCATCAAATATACAACTTTGCATGCCTAGATTCTATCCCGATTAAGAGATATAATCCACTTCCAGTTACCACAAGCCACTTCTCAGGAACACTGCTTGAATACTGCTTCCACTGAATTAAATATAACTATCATGAATAATTGAATTTTTGTATGCACTCTTGACCATGATCTCAGGACACAGTATAGAGTAAGTCCTCAACTCCACATAGCTTGATCTTCAATACTCCACGTGTGCTAATTCAAATACTGTCTGCTTCTCTACTAATCTCCAGTAGATCATTGTGTTGACATCAATGACAACCACAGTCACGAATGTAACATACAACTACTACATAATAGCTCTAAATACTCCCCCATAGGACATATTATACATTCATTCCTAACAATCTCCCCCATTGGCATTGATGGCAACATAGATGAAAAAACATCCAAGTTCTATAAATACCAAACTGCAATGGTACTGCTCTAAAATATTTTCAAAACCTCTTCATCAATCAAATCAATCAATCAATATTTTCACATCCTCTTCATTAATCAAATCTTTTTAGGTTTTTCCATTTTATATTGCTTCATCTCCTCCAATAGATGTTTGTATCCTTCTCCCTCTTTTTATTCCTTCTTCTTTCGTTTTTACTCCTTTTTTTTAATTCTTCTCAATAGATGATTTTTCATGTATCCTTCTCCCCCATTGACATCAATGAAAAAAGTAAGCATCAATATGTCAATCTAAAACCTCAATGCCAAAAGACACTATTCAAAAAATTCATTCACTAGAGTCCTTCATGACTCAGCTCAAAACCACACATACTCCCCCATAGAGGAAGTACCAACATCTAGTCCAGAAAAGATAGAGCTCATATACCACTGGACTGATGCAATAATCTGCATCACTTCCCAAAAGTAGGCTGGGGCATAACCCCAAGCATACCTCTCAAATACTCAAATGTATCTTTAGGTAAGGGCTTTGTAAATATATTAGTAATCTTCTCTTTTGTACTTGTATACTCAAGTATAACTTCTTTCTCTGCTACTTTCTCTCTCACAACATGATACTTTATTTCTATATGCTTTGTCTTAGAATGCAATACATGATTCTTAGACACACTTACTATATTGGTGTTATCAAAGTGTATAACAAAAGGCTCATCAAATTTAATTCCAATATCCTTCAACATTTGTTTCATCCATATTATCTGATTACAATTGTTTGTTGTTGCTACATATTCTGCTTCTACTGTGCTCTATGAAATGCAATTCTATTTCTTTCTTAGCCAAGAAACCAATCTTCGTCCAAGAAAAAATTCTCCACCACTTGTACTCTTTTTGTCATCAACACTACCTCCCCAATCTGCATCTATGTATGCACATAGGGTAAAGTCATCATATTTTTCATACCATAACCCATAGTCAATTGTGCCTTTCAAATGTCTCAGTATTCTTTTTACTGCTGCATAATGTGACTCTTTAGAATCAACTTGAAATCTTGCAACAATTTCAACTACATGTGATATATCTAGTCTTGTATGAGTTAAATACTGCAATCCTCCAATCATAGATATGTACTTTTGTTCGACTACAAGAGTTTCATCTGTGCTAAATAACTTATGACCAGTTACCATAGGCATGCCAATCAACTTACAATATTCCATTCCAAATCTCTTCAATAAGTCATTCAGATACTTTGTTTGACATAAGAAAATACCATCACTATTCTATGTTATCTGTAATCCTAAAACTATTTCATCTCACCAATCATGCTCATTTCAAATTTAGTCTTCATTTCATTTGTAAATTTATCACTAGCTTCATTTTCTCCACCAAAGATAATATCATCAACAAAGATAACTACAATCAATAAACCATTCTCAATTTCTTTCAGATATAAATTACTATCTGTTGTGCCTTTAGCAAATCCCAATTTTATCAAATACTTATCTAGTCTTGCATACCGAGTACTAGGTGCTTGTTTCAGTCAATATAAAGCTTTGTCCAGTTTACATACCACGTCTCCTTCATGAGTAAAGGGAAAACCTTCAGGCTGCTCAATGTACACTTCTTCTTCTAATTCTCCATTCAGAAATGTTGTCTTCACATCCATGTGATATAATTTGAATTTCTTATAAGCTGCATAAGCCAAAAACATTCTTACCGCTTCAATTCTTGCAACAGGTGCAAAAATCTCTTCATAATAAATTCCTTCTTGATGTGAGTATCCTTTACATACCAATCTTTCTTTGTTCCTTACAATTTCTCCTTGTTCATTCATCTTTTTTCTGAATACCCATTTAGTTCCTATAACATTCTTATCTTTAGGTCTAGGGACCAACTCCCAAGTCTTGTTCTTTTCAATTTGATCTAGTTCTTCCTTCATTGCTTTAATCCAATTTTCATCTTTACAAGCTTCATCAATAGATTTAGGTTCAATTTAAGAAATCAAACATAGTTCTTCTTGTACCTTATTCCATGTCAGAACTCCTTTTTCTATGCTCTCAATAATTTGGTCAACAAGATGATTTCTTGCTAGATTCCAATTAGGTGTCACTATCTCAGTTCTTGTTTCAACTCTATGTTTTTCTCTAGGTTCTTCTCTTATTTCCTCAATGTGACTCTTATTATGCAAATCACTGTCAGTTTCATAAAATAATTCAATATTTTCTTGATCAATTCTAGGACGAATTCCTTCATCTGATTCATAATCAAGCATTCTTTCCTAAATTTTGAAATTTTCATCAACTTTAACATTTGTGCTCTCAACAATAGTTTTAGTTCTTTTATTGAAATATTTATAAGCTTTTCTTTTCAATGAATAACCAAGAAATATACCTTCATCACTTCTAGGGTCAAACTTACCAATATCATCATCTCTTTTAATATAACACTTACTTCCAAAAATTCTAAAATACTTAAGTGATGGTGCATGTCCAAACCATAATTCATAAGGTGTCTTGTTTGTGTCTTCTCTGATTTGTACTCCATTCATTGTATATATAGCTGTATTCATTGCTTCTCTCCAAAATGTCTTCACCAAATCATTTTCAAATAACATAGCTCTTGCCGCTTCAGTTACTGATTTGTTCCTTCTTTTCACAATACTATTTTGTTCAGGTGTTCTAGGGGCTGAAAACTATCTCTTAATACCATTCACTTCACAAAAATTATTAAATTCCTTTGAAGTAAATTCTCCACCTCTATCTAATCTTAAACATTTAATTTTCATTCCAGATTCATTCTCAACTTTGTTCTTAATTACTTTAAACTTATCAAATGCTTTAAACTTTTCTTTAAGAAATGCAATCCACATCATTCTTGTAAAATCATCAACAAGATTCATAAAATACCTTTCACCATAGAATCCTCTAGTCCTTGTGGGACTGCTCAAATCTGTATGAACAATTTCCAACTTCTTTGCTGATGTGAACTTCTTACTTGGAAATGAACTTCTCTTCTACTTAACCATCACACATTCTTTGCAAATCATGTTAGTGGGTTTCATAATCTTAGGAAAATCTCTTACTGCAAGTATAGTGCTTACTTTCATAATATTATCAAAGTTTATGTGACAAAACCTTATGTGCGATAACCAACTGTCATCAATTATAGTAATCAAACATGTCATCTCTACAGGGTTCAACTGAAATACATTACCTCTAGTTCTAGATCCGGTTCCAATCAAATTACCATCCTTATCCTTGATCACACAAGTTTTCTCAATAAACCAAACTTGTTATCCCTTAACAACTAACTGTCCAACACTCAAAAGGTTATGTTTCAATCCATCCACAAAGTAAACATCATCAGTGTTAGTCTTTCCATCAAGAGTAATAGATCCTATTCCTTTTATCAAGCAAGGTGCATTGTTTCCAACTCTAACAATTCCTCCATCATAATTGTTAAACTTTATAAACTTTTTCATGTCTCTAGTCATATGATGTGAACAAACACTATCTATAATCCAATTAGATCTCTTTTCTACTTGGGAAACTAAAGTTGTTTCTTCTCTAACTTCAGTTTCAGAGTTTTCTTCTTTTATTGCTACAAATCCTATATCATAATTCTCATTATCACTTTCACTTAGGGATTTCTCAATACTAGCTTCAAGTTCTTCATCATTAGCATAGTAACATTCTTTAGATTTTATAGGTTTAAAGTTCTTCTTATATTTCTTTACTCTCTTAGGACATTTAGATGCAAGATGACCATGTTCTTGACAAGTCCAACATTAAAATTTTTTCTTACCTTTAGGTTCTCTTTTCACAAGCAAGGAAATTCCTTCCTCAATCTTTCTATCTTCTTCGGTCTTAGATCAGTTGCAACTAGCATAATCTCCACTTACACTAATGCTTCTGGACAAGGTAGGGTGAATACTATGTGCACTGAATGTTGTCTCAATTCTAGGTAGATCTCCTGACCAATGAAAACTTTAGTGGTGATTATTCACCATTTGGTGAATGTCGCATGTTGACATCCCACGATTTGGCGAATATATTTCACATATGGGATTGACCCTATCGCCCCAAATTTATTAAAATTGGGTCCAATGCCCTGGCTCATCACCCATCAATTTATTTAATTTTGTCCTTTTCTTTCACATTATCGCCAATGGAATATAATTTTTGGGCACGACAAATTTTAAACATTCGCCTATAATTTCAAAGCGGCCCCAAATGGACAACCTATAATCACCAATAGTTTTATACGTATACATTTATAGGTGGCCCAAAATTCACCTAGCATTTTATGGATGCGTGTCTCAAATCGATGCATTTTTGCCAACTTTATTAATCATACCAAGGTTTTGGACGACCGATAATCGCCTAGGAAATAACATAAGACATGTTATAATTACACAGGCTTCACCAAATATTTGTAAACCTAATAGCTCCTGTTGAATTTTCCAAAAAAGGATTAGTATAAATACATTCATAGATTAGTGTTATTGTACACAATTTTGTTTGGTTCAATTTGATCAATAGCGAAGTTCAGACTATTGAGTCTTGACTGCATTGGCGAGTCGTGACTGCAATTGAATTTGAGGCAAAGGTAAGTGATTATTATTCTATGACTATGTAAATTTGAGATCATTCTTATTTGGTGGGAACCAATTAGTGAACAGTGGTGACCAGTCACTAGGGAGACCTCAGACATGATTTAAGGGTCAATGAATCATATTTATATATATTATAGTTCTATATATCAACAAGTAAACATTTTTTTTTTGCACTAGTAGGCTGGCAGCCTTCATTTTGTTGAAGAATTGAGATGTCAAACAAGAATAAGGGTAAGGCTCCCGCATATGGGGAAAGCTAAGAGAGGCCAAAAAAATGTAAAACCTTATCATCATACTTTGGTCATGGTGTTGGAAATGTTTCTGGCCAAAATTGGGAAGCTACTTAATCACAAGAAGATTTTCAAGATTCACAACCTGAACCTACATGACATATTGAAGAAGTCAATGAACCTGATATCTCAGATCATGATGAATTTGAAGAAGATTTTTAGTTAAATACCCAGAGTAGCCATAATAATATAATCGACTTGGATGAGACTGAGAATGTGAGAGAAGATGATGGTGCAAGGAAGAAGAACAGAAAATACAATTCAAAGAATGCTATAGAATAAAAAAAGATCAGATGTGGGATATGTTGATGAATTTTCAAGTAGAATGGGTGTCAAAGTATCCATTTATTGAGCCAGTGGACAATCCAATTGAAGGTGAGCCTCCAGTAGAATGCAGATGTAAGATTTGCAGCAAGATAAATAAGAAGGAAAAGAGGTTGCATCTAAAAATTGACACCATAGAGAAGCATATGGGTAAAGTTTATGAAAAGAAAACCATAGATGAAGTTCAAAAATCAGTGATAAGATGGAAAACAAAGGAGGAATCTCAGCATGTTAGGAATGCAAAATTATATGAATTTCAATAGAATATAAAGACGAAGCCTGGTGAAGTTAAAGGCTCTATTGAAGCTTGTTTTGGAAAAGCATTGGAAGTAGAACTAATGGGAAAAGTTGTTCAGTTAAGTGTTGTGTTTAATATTTTGAGCAAAGGGCATCCTATGAAAGACTACCCATCATTGAGTGCTTTATTACATTTTCTGAAAGTTCGTAACTATCCTTACAGACACTGGTCAGTAAATAGTGGCTGGGAATGGGCAAGTTGTCTTGCCGAGGTTGAAAAAGAGGATCTAAAGGCAAAAATTAAAGATTCAAATTTTATTGCATTGTCTTTAGATGAGGTTACAACAGTGGATAATACTTCCTGGGCATGCATGCATGTTTATACTATACACAATTTTGTTTGCCAACCTCATCTACTAATTGTTGCTAAAATGAAGGATAATGCGACAATGGAAAATTTATTTGCACTAGTAAAGAGTTCTCTAATTGAATATGGAGGTATAAATGACATGACGATAGCCAAAAAAGTTGGTGTGTGTTGGAGCAGATGGAGCTTCAGTAAAGCAAGGCCACAGGGGTGGTCTTTGCACAAAGATACAATCTTATTGTGCACCCTATGTTACTCCCATTCACTGTATGGCCCACATAATGAATCTAGCTTTTTGAGTTGTCAGCAAGCATGCTCCAGTACAAAAAAATAAAGTTTTAATCAAAGAGCTCTACCAATACTTCTGTCGAAGTCCGAAATGATTGAGGGAATTTCAACACTTTGTCGAAGGACTAACCAACGGGAACAAGCTTCTTAAGGATAATGATACCAGATGGATCTCTTTGGATGGACCAACACATCTAGTTTTTTCATAATATCAATCATTGCTTGGTCTAATTACCTCAAGTCGTGACGAAGCAGGGCAACTGAAATTTCCTGCACTGCTGCGAATGTTAAGTAATGTAGAGACACTCTTAACATTGGAAAATCTTGATAAATTTTTTAAAATTGGTGCAAACGGGGAGTTATGTGTAGAAGTTCATGGAGTTGAGATACCAATGCACTACTTTGCCAGGATCAAGTTCGAGGAACCAAGAAAGAACCCTAGGAAGTGAGTATCAAGTGTTAAAAGGGAAGACTTTCTCAAGATCGTTAAGTCTATAATAGCTTTTGTGAAGCACATTGCCTATGATCTTTCCTCACAGATTAGATAAATATTCCCTCTAGTCAAACTACTTGAATCCATGGGTATTATGTTTCCTCGATATTGGAGTCTGAACAATTCGAAAGACTTTCGAACTAAGCTACTAACTTTGATAAATCATTTTTGCAAAACCAAAGAGTTAAATGGAGTAACTCTAAATGGAATTTTAGATGAATCTAATTTGAGAGATCAATCAGGTCATTTTTCACTGACAATGAGGGAACAATATAATATTATGCAGAACCCCCACGAAGATGGATCAATAACAAGGCTTTGGAAAAATCTAGCTGAGAGAAAAGTGTTGATTGATTCAATATCAAAATTTTTAAAGCTTTCTGAATTATGTCTGACCATGATATTGGGGTCGGTGGAGGATGAGAGAGTTTTTAGTGCTTTGAGATTCCTAAAGTCAAAGCTAAGAAACAAACTAGACAAGAATTTGGAAAATTTCTTGAGGCTCTATACATCCAAGTATGAAGTCAATACTTTTCCTTACGAAAGGGCATTGAAATTATGGAGGAAGAAATGTCAAAGAAGAGGGTTGGGCAACATTTCAAACCAATGTGGGAGTGCTAGAGATAATGATGTCATTGAATCATGTACTGGTACTAGTACTGCTAGCGGTGAACATCAGTTAAGTGGAGGTATGTAGAGTGAAGAAAACATATCGAAGAACCAAGGAAGCTATGAAGTTGATGGTGATGAATATGAGGATCCCAAAAATGATATGATGTGGTAGCTTGATCCATTGTAGAAGTAACAGGTCCTAGGTATTTATTAAACTTTTTCCTGTAGTCTCCTGTCAGTTTCTATATCACATCATCAATCATGCATAATAGCATATTCCAATGTCAAAAATATGAATGTGGTTGATAATGTCATCAAGATTCAATTCCACAATTAATAATGGTTTTTATTTACATTATTTAGCTCATATGGTATAATTTTGTAGATTTTTCATTATTTTTTTTGACAACATAGAAATTCATATGTTACAATTCTTAGAAATACTGATTCTCATTAATTTAATTACAAATATGAAACAATGTAATTATTCATTCATTAATATTAGTAAGAACACAACTCTATGATTTTGTTTACAAAATTCAATGACTCAATACCCATTGGCACATTGCCCAATTTCAATTTCATTACCCTAAGCCAATGACCCTGAATTCCCTTTTATAGAAACAAGGGAGAAACAACAACTTCAGGTTGATTTGCCTAATGTGAAGTCTCAAAATCAAAATCAGTAAGACAACCACAAGTCTACAACATCTATACAACTATACATTTTTGCATTAGATAGGCTGGTTTAGTAAATTAGCATTGACAATAACATCTGCAACATTGATCCTGTTCAAAAAATAAAGTTCAAACTTGTTACTTTAAACTCAATTCAAGCAATTAGAAAAAAATATAGAGATGATTGAAACTGAAATTACTTTCACATACTATGATTGATGAGATCAAGATGATTCTATCAGTTTCTTTAGTATGCTCCATTCTTCGTCGGTTGGAAGGTTGAAATTTTTTATGTTATAGTCAATGACCTGCAACCTCGTCAACCATCCATACTTGGAAGAGTGAGTTGAAAGAAATGTTCCTTCCAATAGTGCATTCAAATTTGTCAATGTTTTGATGCAGTTTGCAACGCCTTCATGAGTTCTGTCCTGGGGAAGCTTGCCTAAATCAAATGTCATTGTGTCCTCCAACTTCTTTTTGCAAGCTTCTCTTCCAACGAAATTCATTGATGAGTAATCAGGACCAGGACTCGACAAACCAAGAGTTATCATTTTGGTTGTTTTTTTATTCAACTTGGTGAGCTTTGTCCCAAATAAGGTAAGAGTTTCCTCTGCTTCTAATAGTTTTTGACAGTTTTGAAAGACAAAGTTTGCCTTTATTGATGCACCAATGCGGTCTTGAATTCCCTTTCTTGCCAAATGCCTATCATTGGTTGTGTTGATTTATTGCAAAATCTGCTTTGCAGTATTCTGTCTTTGACCAATTTTTTTGTTCTTCTCAATGTGCTCTTTCAACTTCCCAAAAACATCTCTAAGACTTTCATTCAGTTCAAACCAATCACACAACCTATCAGCATACACCTTTATTTGCCCCCATAAGTCTTTTTTTATTTGCTTGATTGTATTGTTTACTAGGTCATTCAAGCTATTTTTGTAAGTTTTAATTATATTATTTGCCTTCTTTAGGTCTTCTCTCATTTATGAGAACTGGTGTTCACTATGTTTTTTTTATTCTCTCTACTTTCTCTTCCCACTATTTTATTTTTACCCTCTCATTCTCCAATTCTTTATTTAAGTTATTGTTTGCTTGTCCTGCATTCTCCATGATTTTGTATAAACTTAATGAAGAGACTTTTTCATCCTCAAGTTTTTTTTTGCTTTGTTCCAATTTTTCCCTCAGATTTTTCACTTCTGTGTCCATATGTTCTTGCTAACCAATTGCTTCTTCAGAGGATGATTTTTTTATCCTTTTTTGATGTAGGAGCATCCTGGGTGTAAGAGCAATCTTGCATCACTCAAAAATATTTTTATTTTTGTATTCAATAAGGGCTATCTTGTGTAGAGCTGCTATTTATGGGAACTTGCTATTTTTAGTAAGTTGGTCATATGATCTTGGAATGTTTTGATTTTACATGTGGAAGTTCATCTCAGTCATATCAGCTTGCCAGTAAAGTTTCATGGCTAGATCAGGTCTAGTTTTGAAGATATTGGAGATTTTCGGTATTGGCAGCAAGTACAGAAACTTTGAACTTAGTTTTGAAGGCTTTATAGGCCTCAGATGAGGTCAAAAATTTGGGTGACAGGTGCTTGCATGAGTCAAGCCTGTAGAGCGCTTTGTGGCCTTTCCGAAATGGGGTTATAATAGTCAATCGGGTCAACTGGTGATGACTTATGGTCTCTGGAAGTCGGGCCACCTGAAATGGCGAGAAATAATTTTCCTTCAAAATTTTTGTTCAGGTTTCAAAATTTATTTTGAGCCAACTTTGATGTAATAAATTGAAAAATAAAATAATTCTAAATTTGGTCGGCCCTAAGGGCTAAATTTCTGGAACCTTCTTAGGCGGTGGAAAATGCCTATATAAAGAAGGCCCGTAGTGTTGTCTAGGGTAGTTCTGGGTAGTAGATCTGGGTATTGATTTGAGGCTTTTTCCTATAGAATATTGTAAGGGAATGCCCATGTGGCTTTGCATATTGTAATTCTGAAAGTTTGTAATTCCACATTTGTGGAGATAATAAGAAGCCAATTTTCTATTCTTGCATACTGTTGTTGTTGTTTCTCTGTTTCTGTTATGTGTTTCTGGTATTAAGGGGAGCACCCTTCATCAAGTGGTATTAGAGTAGGAGTTCGTGAGCATTTAAAAAAAATGCCAACTGTGAGACAGTTTGCACCAGGACCGTGGTTAAGGTTTCAGCACGCATCATGAAAATACCTCCATAAAAGCAACGTGGCGGAAGAGCTGGTGTTGTAACACCTGAGGTTAGAGTGCTCTAGAGACAAGTGTGAGCATTGCAAGAGGAGATTCGTAGAGGAATGAATCTTAATATTAGAGATGAAAATGAGGATGAAGTTGAAGAAGAAGATCAAGAAGGAGAAGTCGAAGTGGTGAACTAGGAGGAAGAAAGACTTTTTCGGGCCATTTCCAAGATCGAAAAAAGACCTAAGATTGAGGTTCCTAAATTTTCAAGAAATCTTAACCCAGAGGAGTTGATTGAATGGATCAATGAATGTGAAGAATATTTTGAGTATGAAGATATTGAGGATCCTGATAGGGTCAAATTTGTGAAGGCCAGGCTGAAAGGTCATGCGAAGATCTGGTGGAAAGAGATTCAATTGGAGTGAAATAGAAGAGGGAAAGATAAAATCACAAGATGGGATTGAATGGTGGATAAATTGAAGTGACAGTTCATTCTTGTTGATTATGAGCTTGACCTACTAAAGAAGATGCAAAGTTTGAAGCAGGTAGGAAGACCTGTTCAGGAGTATACAGAAGAGTTCTATCGAATCCTCATCAGAACAGGCCATGCAGAAGCTAATAAGGAGAAAGTTTCTTGTTACCTTAATGGGTTAAGGTCGAGCATTCAAGAGGAGCTAAATCTAGTTTGAATGAATAATATTGAAGAGGCATACCAGTTTTCCCTAAAAGTAGAGGAAAAGCTGAACAAGAAGTTTGAAAGAAGACAAAATGAAAGAGGTCATGGTGGATGATCTGGTGGATGGTCATATGGAGGCCAAAATGAAGATTTGAAAAAGAAGGATGAGGCCAGTAGCAGTCAAAGTTAGAGAGGAAACAATTCCAATAATTTCCAAGATCAGAACAATAGAGATTAGAGAGGAAGAGGAAGAGGACAAGGTTCAGGAAGAGGAGGCTTCCGTGGAACATGTTTTCACTATGGAGAAGAAGGTCATAGGGCATTTGAATGACCTCAACACCAAGGAAGGATGGATAGGAGGAATGAAGGCCAGGCCAGAGTGGCACATGTAGATGAAGATGCCAGATCCTCAAATTCTGAAGATGTTGAAAGAGGAGAAACGTTGATCAACAGAAGAGTCCTACTGAGTGGTGAGAATGAACCTGAACAAAGGAGGAGCCTATTTCACACTTGATGCAAGTGTGAGGGTAAATGCTATGATGTGATTATTGATAGTGGAAGCACTAAAAATTTGGTGTCAGAAGAGATGGTAACAAAGTTGAAGCTCAAGAGACAGAAACACCCACATCCATATTAGATTGCCCGGGTGCAGGATGACCACAAGGTCATGGTTAGTGAATAGTGCCTAGAAAAGTTCAAGATTGACGGGTACCAAGATGAGGTACTATGTGATATCATATCTATGGATGCATGTCATATGTTATTGGGTAGACCGTGGTAGTTTGACAGATGTGCTGTACACGATGGTTGTGTGAATACCTATTCCCTGACAAAGGATGGAGTGCGACATAAGCTAAAGCCATTGAAGGAGACCGAAGAAAAGGTATGTGATAATGTGAGAATGACTTTTTTTGATGGAAGAAAATTCCTAGATGGTATGAGGCATGAGCATGTGTGTTTTGCTTTAATTCCAAAAGATGGTAAAGAGGAAGTAGAGGATGTACCTATAGAGGTTGTAGATTTGTTGAATGAGCTTCAGGATATTGTATCTAATAATGTACCTAATGGATTACCACTGGTAAGGAAGATCAGTCATCAGATGGATTTGATTCCAGGAGCCAGTTTGCCAAACAAGGCAGCACACAAAATGAAACCAACAGAAAGTGAAGAGTTGAACAGACAAGTACATGAGTTGTTACAGAAGGGATTGATTCGGGAGAGCCTAAGTCCATGTGCTGTACCAATAGTATTAGCACCAAAGAAGAATGGAGAATGGAGGATGTGTACAGATTCCAGAGCAATAAACAAGATCATAATCAAGTATAGGTTTCCATTGCCACAAATGGATGATATTATGGATTGTTTAAGTGGAGTTGTGTATTTCTCAAAGATAGATCTGAAGAGTGGATATCACCAGATTCAGATCAGAGAAGAAGATGAATGGAAACTACCTTCAAGACAAAGGAAGGACTGTATGAGTGGTTAGTCATGCTTTTTGGGCTAACCAATGCATCGAGCACTTTCATGCGGCTCATGAACGAGGTTCTGAAAGAATTTTTGGGTAAGTTTGTCATTGTGTACCTAGATGATATTTTGATCTTTAGTAAGACATTGGAAGAGCATATGATGTATATTCATATGGTGTTTGAGAAGTTAAGAGATGAGAAATTGTTGACTAATTTGAAGAAGTGCAGTTTTGTGAAGAAAGAGTTAATGTATTTGAGATTTGTAGTTTCAGCAGAAGGTCTAAAAATGGACCCAGAGAAGCTACAAGCTATCCTTGAATAGCCTACTCCAAGGAGTGCTACTGAGGTAAGGTCTTTTCATGGTTTGGATAGCTTTTACAGAAATTTTATCAGAAATTTTATCAGTATTTGTGGTCCCTTGACTGAAATAATGAGAGGGGATATAAAAAAGTTTAAGTGGACTAATGGGGCAGAAAAGAGTTTTCAATTGTTGAAACAAAAAGTTATAGAACAACCTATTTTAGCACTTGTAGATTTTAATAAGGTGTTTCAAGTAGACTGTGATGCTAGTGGTACTGCAATAGAAGCTATTATGAGCCAAGAAGGTAAACCTATTGCTTATTTCAATGAGAAGTTAAATGATGCCAAGAGAAAATATTCTGTTTATGATCAAAAATTTTATGCTATAATTCAGGCATTGAAGAAGTGGAGACACTATCTACTTCCTAAAGAGTTTGTTTTGTATATTGATCATCAAGCTTTGCAATATTTGAATAGTCAAGGAAAGTTGAATCAAAAGCATTTGAAATGGGTTGAGTTTTTGCAGAGTTATACATTTGTTTTGAAACACAGAAGTGGAAAGTCTAATAGGGTTGTAGAAGCACTTAGCAGAAGGCAACTATTGTTGACAGAGATGCAGATTGAGGTGGTTGGGTTTAAAGAATTCAAGAATTTGTATCTAGAGGATCCTGATTTTGGTGAAGCTTGGAAAGCTTGTAAAGAACCTGTTACTCTAGACAGGACGAAGTGGCTGGATTTCATCATTCAGGATGATATGCTATTCAGAGGGAGTTAGTTGTGCATTCCAAGAAGTTCTATGAGAGAGAATTTCATCAAGGAGAAGCATAGCGAAGGATTGGCTGGACATTTTGGTCGTGATAAAATGCTTGCTTTGGTTAGTGAGAATTATTATTGGCCACAGTTGTAGCAAGATGTCAAGAAGTTTGTACAGAGTTGTAGAGTATGTCAGATGGCGAAAGGAGTAAAGTAGAATACAGGGCTGTATCAGCCATTACCTATACTAGAGAAGCCTTGGCAGGATATCAGTATGAACTTTATTCTTGGTTTACCAAGGACACAATGAGGACATGATTCAATTTTTGTGGTAGTTGACAGATTTTCAAAGATGACACATTTTATTCCCTACAAGAAGACTAATGATGTTGTTCATATAGCAGAATTCTTTTTTAGAGAAGTAGCGAGACTACATGGTTTGCCAAAGACCATAGTTTCAGATCAAGACACCGAGTTTGTAGGCTATTTTTGGTGAACATTATGGAAGAAACTGAAGATAGATTTGAAGTTCAGCTCATCACATCATCCATAGACTGATGGATAGACAGAGGTGGTGAATAGGAGTTTAGAAAATTTGCTGAGATGTTTGGTTGGAGATAAGCCAACAGGATGGGATTTGATTTTACCACAGGTAGAATTTTCATATAATAATTTTGTCAACAGGAGCACTGGTAAGTCACCATTTCAGATTGTATATGGGAGTAGTCCAAGAAATGCATCTGAGTTGAGAAAGATAGATAAAGGAGAAATAAGTAGTGCTGAAGCTGAGGATTTTGTATAACATTTGAAGAACATCCATGAGGAGGTGAGGAAGCACATTACCAAAATGAACACGTAGTATAAGTCTAAGGTAGATGAGAAAAGGAGGCATAAGGAATTTTAGGTTGGAGATGAAGTCATGGTTCATTTGCAGAAGGAGCGATTTCTGATTGGGTTGAAAATGAAGAAGTTCACTCCATGTAAGATACTAAAGAAGCAAGATTCAGGAAAGGCATATGAGGTCGAGTTGCCTACCGAGCTAAATATTTCACCAGTATTTAATATTTTAGATCTGACAGAGTATCATGAAGGAGGTGTTGAAGATGAGGTTACAGCAGCATAATGGATTATTCCAGCAACCAGTTCAGATATCAAGGATATTGAAGACATACTGGATAGTCGTGTTGGTAGAAGCACAAGGAATAGGACATATGAAGTGTATTTGGTCAAATGGAAAGGATGACCTATTGAAGATTCATCATGGCTAACAAAGGAGGAGGTTAACCATCTTGGTTTTCCTCTGCACACCTGAGTCATGACAGGGTCACTTCTCAAATTACCTCGGGTGTCTGATGTAGGAGCATCCTGGGTGTAAGAGCAATCTTGCATCACTCAAAAATATTTCTATTTTTGTATTCAATAAGGGCTATCTTGTGTAAAGCTGCTATTTATGGGAACTTTCTATTTTTAGTAAGCTGGTCATATGATCTCGGAATGTTTTGATTTTACATGTGGAAGTTCATCTCAGTCATATCAGCCTGCCAGTAAAGTTTCATGGCTAGATCAGGTCTAGTTTTGAAGATATTGAAGATTTTCGGTATTGGCAGCAAGGTACAGAAACTTTGAACTTAGTTTTGAAGGCTTTAGAGGCCTCAAATGAGGTCAAAAATTTGGGTGACAAACGCTTGCATGAGTCAAGCCTATAGAGTGCTTTGTGGCCTTTCTGAAATGGGGTTATAATAGTCAATTAGGTCAATTGGTGACGACTTATGGTCTCTGAAAGTCGGGCCACCTGAAATGGCGAAAAATAATTTTCCTTCAAAATTTCTGTTCAAGTTTCAAAATTTATTTTGAGCCGACTTTGATGTAATAAATTGAAAAATAAAATAATTCTAAATTTAGTCGGCCCTAAGGGCTAAATTTTTGGAACCTTCTCGAGTGGTGGAAAATGCCTATATAAAGAAGGCCCGTAGTGTTGTCTAGGGCAGTTCTAGGTATTGATTTGAGGCTTTGTCCTACAGAATATTGTAATGGAATGCCCATGTGGCTTTGCATATTGTAATTCTAAAAGTTTGTAATTCCACATTTGTGGAGATAATAAGAAGCCAATTTTCTATTCTTGCATATTGTTGTTGTTGTTTCTCTGTTTCTGTTATGTGTTTGTGGTATTAAGGGGAGCACCCTTCATCATTTTCTCTAATTCTTTGCATCCATTTTCTACTGCTTCCTCGTTTTCCTTTTCATTTTCCAGGTCTACCTTTAACTTATCTATTGTGCCATGAAGCTTTCCTTTCTCTCTCTCCAACTTCATTACTGAACTATAGACCACTTGGTTGGTCATTTTTGAGACATTTATCTTTTCCACATTTTTAATTTTAGATAAATCCATTTGGAGGGTACTAACTTGAAATTGAGATGGATCTAACTGACTCTTTGGTGGATTGTTATCTGTAGCTAGGGGCATAATAACCATGAACTCTATAATATATTTATTTGGGTCATATGTGGGAAATAACCTGTTAGATGCAGGTTCCACATCATGAGCTACAACAACTGCTTCCATCTTCAATGTCTTAGTATTTCATCTATTCCTATTTTTTGATTATTCAAAGTTAGTTACAAAACCATTGTAACTAAAATCAAGGTTTTCTAACATAATTGAATGTTTGAAAGGTGAAATAGCACTTGCACTGATGTACAAGCTTCCACCTATGTTGCCTATGGTTCTCCTAATTTCACCATGAGGATTAGAAACACCCTAACCCATTACAAGTGGAGTTTTTGGACTGTTCTGAGGGTTTTGTCCTGAAGGTGTGGCAATTTTTGGACTCAGTCACCATTGCCATTGTTGTACTACTACTTGTCATAACCTTTTTCTTCTTTACACTACCTTGATCTCTGGGATCCACTGATCCCATGTCCACTTGTAATATCCTTTTCGGACCACTAGTTGTACCCATGATATCCACACTAATGGGAGTGGTAATTGATTCAGATTGAATCCGAGTCCTTGGAACAGGTGGAACTGGATTTGAAGTTGGAACAAATGAAATTGACTGAGTAGTATTTTTTGTTGATGAATCTGATGATTGAACTCCAAGGCCTGGTTTCTGACCATGTTTTGGTGGATTTGGTTGGTCAGGTGGAGACCAAGGCCCTTGTCCACTAGGATCCAGACCACCCCAACCTGGGTAGCCCATTTTTTCTACAATATCGCCCCCTTTGGTATATTTTTCTTTTCTGGACACATCAACTCCTCTACTAATTGAATATACATTAATGGATGTGGGATTCAGAGAATCGTGCTTATAGTCATTATCTGGACCATCATCATCACCGTGATATGCTTTAGTTGGATGCTCCTTATTCCACAATTCACTAAACATTGTATCCTCTTCCATGTCATAAAGATTTGCAGAGGTCTTTGGCTCACCGAATTTCTTCATCATTTCCCAAAAATTAGAAAATTTGGTTCGAGTCCAATTACCATCCATACAGTCATCCATTAGGTCTTTTGGAATAGATTTTATAGATGGTTGAGCAACTTTTTGGTAGAAATTATACGATGTTGTGGTCTACACTTTTCCTTTCTATTTGTGCAATGCCATAATTTATGATGACAATTCTATTACAAGTAGTGTTTGTTGTTGCACCAAAAGATCGACCTGTTAATGCCCGATACAACCACTAGACTTATAGAAGACACAGGAGATGGTTAAGCCATGTCATGAATCCTGAGGGGATCACTAACTATTATGCAAACAATCTCCCCCTCAGCATTACCCACGGAGATTCAAACCTATGACCAAGCTCTGATACCAATTGTCAATATGACTTAGAACAACAAAGAGGAGGGTGAATCAATTTTTCTTAGGTTGTGTGATGACACCCACTTAGGTGGTATCTTAGAACATTGACTTCGGTGTTGTAGTATGGTGATGTTTTGTATTCTTTACTTTTTCTCTTTTGAGTTTTATTTTCTTCGTTTCTTGGGCTTTAGATTTCCTTAAGGTCTTGAGAGTACCTTGGTTCTATCTCTTAGCATGGTGGGTGGAACTTTACTAGTTTCACATGGTTGGGTGGAAATTATCTTTCGAGGTATTGTTCGTGGTTTGTGTCTTGATTTGGACTCGGATGTATTTAGTAGTGAAGATTTTCTTTGTTGTATCATGTATGTCTGTCATCTATATTTGAAATGTTAAGATGTATTATAAGCCTTTGGGAAACTTGATGTAATTATCTCTCTGTATGCCTTCGGGCCATGTGAAGTAATTGTAATTATAATTTTAATTTGGAAATTGTAAGAAAGAAGTTATGTATTTGGGAAGGGTAGTTTCAGGAATGTCAAAAGGGGATGGTATATTGGAAAATCAATAAAGGATTATAGTTAGGTATTTCCTATCCTATCTCTCTTGTGAGTCTTGAAATGTAATTGAAAGTAATGATTACCAAAATACATATTTACTTATGTCTTGCACAAAGTAATAGTTCTATGCAAACCTTTGTAATACAAAGTACTGATGGATGTAAACTTCTAAAGGGAAACTAGTTTTAACATGTGGTATGGTGGAAAACTATGTTAAGGGTAGAAGGGTATCTCTAGGTGAAAATAATAAGGGAAAGGAACATGCAGTGTTACTAAAAATAGTATAAGGATGTAATTTCATTTCTAATGCTCTTAAATTCATATTCCTATGTGTATGATGAGAGGTTATTAAAACTACATTTAAATCTAAATCCTTAACTAGATGCATACAATGTCATAGATGATAATTTTGTGGTAATTAGACTTGTGACAGAAATGATTCAGTGGATGGTTTATGATTGTAAGCAATTAAAGGTTAAATATTTTACCCTATCTCTATTTGGATCATTGAAATGAAAAATGGAAAGTAAGGGTTTTAAATGGAAATCTTATTTATGTTTCAAAAGTGCAAATGAGTTATGTGTAGATAAGGTTAAGGGGAAAACAAATGAAAGAGGAAAGGATAAACGTATTTAGTGTATGAGATAAGAGATGTGTTTCTATTTCATTTCTAAAAGTGAATGTTATGTAAATTAGGTAAAGGAAATGAATTCAATTGGTTAATTAACAGAATACAATTGAGGAAATATTTATTTGTAGATGTAATCAATGAGATGTTAGTAATGTTTTTTTTCTAAAAAATTAGTTGTTTTTCTTTAAATTTTGACCTATTCATTATGGGTTCCCTGGCGAGGCATTACACATTTTCACTTTTGATCCCCTATAGACACACGAATTCTTAAGGCCATATCTCTCTTTGTTGGATTCTCTTTTTGAGACACAATCCTTAATTGTAGATCCTTGATGGGTTGAGTAGCATGACACACAAACCCTCCTAGACTTTCAATTCCATCTTTTGCAATGTGCATTTTCATGTGGTTCATAGTAAGACAAGCAATCTTACTAGACCTAGGTAATCACACCCTTCTCTCTCTTTGTTTAGTGATGTCCCTCTTGTCATAGTTTTGGATTTGATGGGGGACTTAAGACACTTGGGGGCTTGATGTTTCCTTATCTCCTTAGCTTTTGCAAGACCATCTTAAGCATTTGATCTACTTTACTGTGATAACACATACCCGAGAGATATATTTTTATGAATAATATGGAACTAACTTGAATGTGATAACACATACCATTTATTATTGAAATAAAAATATAAAAATAATATTATTTTTACATATTTACGAGAGAATCAATCTTAAGGAGTTTATTTCTCCTTTAAATGGAATTACCTTCAAACATAAATATAGTAACTCTAGTTACAATATATGCCTTATAATCTAGTATTCACTTTTGAACAACAACATAAGATAAAATGTTTTGAATGAGTACGAGCAATCTAGTTATGTCAAGCTACATGGAGGGAGAGAATGAACCAAGCACTTTGTCTCCAATCACAAATAAAGAGTCCCCTAGATATCTTCCAAATAAAGGAGTCGTGTCCCTTTAATAAGGGTGATAGATTGTGGTAGCTACAATAGTCTGCATCCAATATGAAAACTAAATTTGTAAGTACTAAATTATCACATATAATTTTTCATGCATCTCTAGATACTTTCTAGCTACATGACATTAGACTAATATGCAAATTATTAGATACCCGTGAACTGAAAAAGTGTAGAAAGCATTACTTTAGCCAAATTATCAATATACTCAATTCTTAAAATACTAATACATGTCATATGACCATATATTACTATTTTTTTTCTTGTCTCTAAAATACTCAAAATATAATTTCAAACTTAGATAAAAACTAAAGTTACATTCATAAACTAACATCATGAGTTTTAATTTCTAGCACATCTAGATTCTAAGATTGTTCAAGAAAATATTTCAAATCTAATCATAACACAAATAGCATTTCAAGAATATATCCTACTAATAAATGAATAAATATATTAATGAGCACTCACTTTATAGGTTGTGTAGATACTAAATTTTTTCCATCATTTAATTATAATAATTTTACTAATTATTCCTCTAAATTAATTAATAATTTTATTATTTAATTAAGCTAACATTATTCTTTTACATCAAATTTCAAATTCCTCTTGATTGCATTTACAATTTAATAATTTTTAGTTAAAAAGGGGGGCTAGTCAACATTTTGGAGAAAAGGGAGGCTAATCAATATTTTAGAGAAAAGGGGGGCCTAATCAATGAATCATAAACACACTTTCAAAAAAGTTGTGGGGGAAAATTAATTAAGAAATTTTCAAACAAAAAATGGTATATTCATATGGACCTATAGGAGGAGTGAATTCACTGATATTGTTGAAAGATTGGATAGATTCCTACTCACCGGTGATTAGGGTGGGTGGAGAAAAACATGCAAAGCCACAATCCTTCCATATATAAGTTCAAATAGCTTTCCAATGCAACTAAAACTTCTTCTAGATAACCCTCCAAAGTGGAGGCGATTCAAATTTGAAAACATGTGGTTAAGAAATGAGAAATTAAGATACCAAATAGATAATGATAGAACCAATTTCATGTTGGTAATCAATAGCATCTCTTTCATTTTTTTGAAAAAGTGAGGATACATAAAAAAACAAGCTAAAATTTTGGAACAAAGAATATTTCAAGACCATATTTGAAGAAATAAAAAGAGTACAAATAGAACTAGAAGAGATGAATGAGATAGTGATAAGGCCAAGAATGAATATAGAGAGCTTTGAGAAGGAAAATGAGCTAAAGAAAGCTTTTATGGAAATCATAGCAAGGGAAGAAATTCTTTGGAGACTAAAATCTAGGGAAGTATGGTTGAAATAAGGGGATAGGAATGCAAAATGATTTCATCAATCATGTATATAAAATATGAGTAGAATCATGATATAAAAAAGAAGAAGATGACTCTCAAGTTCATACATAATGAAAAATTAATGAGGAAGTTGTTAGATTCTTTGAGACCTTCTTAAACAAGGAGACTCAAGTCAATGAAAAGGAGAGAGAGAAAATCATAGGAGTATACCTCAAATCATTACAAAAACCTAGAATGGGAGATTATGGAGGAAATTCACATTAGAAGAGGTAAAAAAAGCTAACTTTCAATTGTATCTGGATAAGACCCTAGACTTGAATAGTTTCCTTGCTATTATCTGCCAAAATTTCTGAAAGATTGTGGGTCATGAAATTCTTTTGGAAGTAGAAGAATCAGGAAGGAGGACCATGGTTTTGAAGGTTCTGAACTATACCAATCTATAATTAGACATAAAAAATAAAGAGGAAAAATAGATAAGCAATTTTAGGCCCATAACAGTATGCAATATACATGGCAAACATAATCAAAGAAGTGCTGACATTTATAAGTTGGGTAAAGTCATTTTTCTCAAGATAGATCAATTAGCTGAAGGAATTATAATGGAACATGAGACTATAAAATGGGCTTAAAAATCAAGAACTATAAGCATGATCATACAATTGGATATTTTAAAAGCTCATGATTAGGTAGATAGACAATTTTTGAAAGAAGTATTTAAGAAGTTTGGATTTAAACAAAATTGGATTTAGTGGGTAAGCAATTTTATTGAGACACCTAAGTTCTATATGTTTTTGAATGGATATCCTCAGGGTTTCTTCTCAATTAGTCAAGGGCTTTGACAAGAGGATCCAATTTTCCTCTTCATTTATATTATAATGGTAGATGCTTTAGGGAGGAGCACTAACATTGAAAGAGTAAATGGAAAATTAAAAGGCTTGATTGTCACTCTAAAGGTTGAGGTTATAACTCATCAACAATTTGCAAATGAAACTATGCTCTTTCATAAATTTAGTTGTAGGGAGGTGATGTAGGAGCATCTTGGGATGTGAGAACAATCTTGCATCAACCAAAAATATTTAATTTAATTTTTGCAATAGTTTAGTTTGAAATGTTATAGTGAATAAATTTGATGTAATCAAGGCTAATTATTTTATGAATTATTATATCAAGTATTAAGGTTTAATCTAGCATAGGAGTTTGATTCATGTCAGTAACATCTTCTTGATACATTATTGAAATCTTCCACTTTGGCTATTGGCCATGGAGGTTACGAAATAGTAAATATTTTAAACTATTACATTTTCTATGTTTAAAGAGAATCTCTTCACAAGTGGGTATCCAAGTGATAAGTGGTAGTGCATGTCTTACTATAGATTCTTGTGGAGTTATGGAGCTATTATAGTTGACCAGTTTGATTGGATACTAAGAGGAGGTGGCTCATGATAATATTCATGAGACATCTTGTATTTGATTTATTATTTTATGCTGCCCTCCTTATTGGATGTGCTAGTTGGAGAAAAGTTGATTTTGCATTAATAATTTATGTTGTTTTTTCACTGGTGGAAGTTAAGGTGGCCTTATGCAACATTATGACAAAATTCAATGTAAAAGTGGGAGTTATTTGTGGTATCGCATTGCATAAATTGAAGATAGAAGTTGGAGGATTCAATTTGATAGTTGCAAGTTGAAGGAAAAATATTGGAGTGAAGTTGTAGCTCAAGTGTGGGATGAATTCCTTGTAGTTTCCTCTTGCTTATTTTTCAATTTATATCAAATTGGAGATGTCTATTTTATGATCATGTGGCCATGTGATGATTCAACAAATATGTAATTGGGAAGCTAGATTGTAGTAGAAACCTAAGAGAAAGGAGATAGTTTCTCCTAATTGTTCCTTTTTGCATGTGGACTAATTTAAATGAGATTTGTTTAAGATTTTAAGTCAAATCCTTATTTGATTTTCATATGCTTTTTGTGTGGATTTTACCTTACATCAGTGGTATCAGAGCTAGTTCCTGAGTGTGCCAATAGAGTGTTAAACATGAGGTAGTTTGTAGTGGAGTATGTGTGAGTTTGTTTCATATGTATGTGCAACTTGTATGAGGAGCTACTTAGAGGATTAGTTGAGTAGAGATTCTTGAGTTTGTAAATGTATCAATAAATATGAGGTAGTATTAAATAGAACTTGAGAGTTTTGTTAAGATTATTTGTAAATAGATCTTTGAATGCGAAGCATTTTACATATGTAGAACCTAAGGGTTTTGAGAACTTGTTTTGTTAAGGTTTTGTGAGGACTTGAAAATGGAAAGAGAAAATGATGCAAGAGCATCCTGGGATTCTTGGCAATCCTGTATCAACCAAAAATATGTTTGTCTTTGAAGGTAGATTGTTAGTTTTGATCTTGATTTGGTGGAGTACTTGCTCGGTTTGGGAGACTGGTTGCTCAGTTTCAGTGTTTGCTGGGGTGCTCGGTCTCTGAAGAATGCTTGGTAATTGAAGGTGTCAATTACTTCTGACGCTCGGTGATAACTGTGTTACTCGGTCATGTTTGGCATGGTCGGTGTTTGGCACTCAGTTATTTCTTTGTTGCTCGACGTTCTTGCTTACCAACTTGGTTTGTTTGGGATCGGCTTGGCTGACTAGTTCCATTGATTTGGGTCACGCTCCTTGAGTTATGCATTGACCATTGGACATGTGAGGACCTAGATCTGGTGTGTTTCACTCTTCTATGTGGATCTGATGACCGTTTGGGGCCATCTTGGAGAGTTTATTTTTATTTGTAAGGCTATTTGAGAATTGATCGATGTTTTAGCATTTAATTTTTGTTTGTAAGGGTTAATTGTTTCATCAACCGACTTGTGGCTGAGAATCAATATTTATTGGATGCTTGGGTAGTTTTTTAGGGAATCAGATAGTTGGAAGGAAAGTTAGTAGCCTGCGAGCTTAGGAACATGAAGATTGCTTGGAAGTTTGAGTACAAGTTTAGATCTCTCCTGGATGCCTACCAGTGTGCTGCATGTTGTAGACCTGGGCTAGATAAATACTGATGTTGTAGAGAAGATTTGGATCCTGTGAGATCTTGTAGATTTTTACTTTTTTTGTATCTAATCGTAACTAGGAAGGCCTTACAGCCTGACACATTGCATGTAATCGGTGATTTGATGAATAAAGACTTTTGTTCTATTTCAGATTTATTGTTGTTGTTGTGTATTTCCATTGCATATTGGTTTGGATGCAAGGTTAGTCAATCCTTAATTGGATCCACCAACCTTGACTGCATTAAGTGGAATCAAAGCGAAGTTGGTTCCTGTTTGAGTGAGGTTTGTTCCTGTTTGAGCAAAGTTTGTTCCTGTTGGAGCTGAGTAGATCTTGTATGTTTGCATCTAGATCTTGATTTGAAGATGCCTCCGAGGAGAAATCATGAGATCTCAGAGGAAGAAGAAGCTACTGGAGAATTCAGTCTTGATGATTTTAGGGCTTTTTAGAAACAAGTGCAAGACCTATAAGAAGAATTGAGAAAGAAGAAGCCTACCTTGAAAGAGGATAGTGATGATGAATCTGAAGAAGATCATTTTGAAGAAGTTGTAGAAGAAGCTAGAGATCTCGAGGAGAATCAAATTTTGAAAGCTATGTCTAAGATTGGGAAAAGACCTAAGATTGAAGTTTCTACATTTGCTAGAAGCCTTAGGTCAGAAGAGTTGATTGATTGGATCAATGAGATTGATGAATACTTTGAGTATGAAGAAATAGAAGATCCTGATAGGGTTAGATTTGCAAAGACTAAGTTGAAAGGTCATGCAAATATCTGGTGGAGAAAAGTTCAATTGGAAAGAGGTAGAAGAGGAAAAGAAAAGATCACTAAGTGGAACCGAATGGTTGACAAGTTGAAGAAGCAATTCATTTCGATGGATTATGAATTGGACATGTTTAAGAAGATGCAAGCTTTGAAGTGGACTGAAAAATCAATATAGGAGTATAGGGAGGAGTTTTACCAAATCCTGATTAGGACTGGTCATTCTGAAGCTAATAAAGAGAAGGTTGCTAGGTATGTCTATGGTTTGAGACCTAGTATTCAGGAAGAGTTACTTACTGTGTGGATGAAAAAAATAGGAGATAATTATCAGATGGCATTAAATATTGAAGAGAAGCTAAATAAGAAGTATGAAGGAAAATAGAACAATAGGAACCGAGGTGGTAAAACTGGTGAGGTAGTTGCTGAAAGTAATGTGATAGAGAATCCTAAGTCTGATGTGGGATCTAGTAGTGGTCAAGTTACTAAGAATGCTAGACAGAGAGGAAGGTGGAAGAATGAGTTCACCGATACTTGTTATAACTGTGGTGAAGCCGGTCACATAATTTTTCATTGTCCTAAGAAAAGAGTTGCACTGGCTACTGAAGAAGATATTGTGAATGTTGCAGAAAAAGGTGAGACACTTATCACTAGGAGATTAGCTGCATGTGTCCATGAACCAGTGCAAAGAAGGAATTTGTTTAGAACTAGATGTAAGTGCAAGAATAAGGTATGCAATGTTATAGTTGATGGTGGCAAACCTGAGAACTTTGTTTTAGATGAAATGGTTAGTGAATCAAGTTTGGAAAGAAGGAAACATCCTAATCCTTATTAGATTAGTTGGATACAAGATGTGTCTAAGGTTAGGATTAAAGAACAATGCTTGATTAATTTTTAGATTGGATCTTACCAGGATGAGATATTATGTGATGTATTGCCTATGGATTCTTGTCATCTGTTGCTCGATAGACCTTGGCAGTTTGATAGGAATGTTTTGTTTGATGGTCATGCTAATACCTATGTTTTTAGGCATGAAGGAGCTTGGCATAAGCTGATACCTTTACAAGAAATAGGGGTTAAGGGATGTGGAGTTATCAGGTGTTGTCCTTATGAAAAACCTCAGGAGAAGAGGGTTGATGAACCTATTCCTGCGAAGCCTAGTTTGAAGGAGAAGGAGAATGATATGTCTGACGAGTTTGTTGAGATTAAGAGGTAGATGATATTTCTAATAGAGATGGTACAATAGATGGTGACATTCATGACACATAGAGATGCAGATGGTATTGAGTTGATTGAGGAGTCCAAAAAAGATGAACCTTATCGAGGCACTGATGTGATCGGTAGTGGTCAGAGTTGGTTGCTATCAGTTTCCAGCCAGAAGGATAAGCAAAGTGGAAAGCAGAATAACTTGCTGTAGGGACAAATGAATGAAGTGAAGACAACTTGGGATGAAGGGCAAGAGGAGATATGGGTGAAGAATAAATTTGGCATACCTGTTCTGATTCCCTCAAGACGTTCTTGATTTCCTTATGAAAATCTTTCTTACTTGGGGTGTCTGATGTAGGAGCATCCTGGGATTCTTGGCAATCCTGTATCAACCAAAAATATGTTTGTCTTTGGAGGTAGATTATTATTTTTGATCTTGATTTGGTGGAGTACTTGCTTGGTTTGGGAGACTGGTTGCTCAGTTTTAGTGTTTACCAGGGTGCTCGGTCTCTAAAGAACTCTCAGTAACTGAAGGCATCGATTACTTCTAGTGCTTGGTGATAAATATATTGCTCGGTTATGCTTGGCATGGTCAGTGTGTGGTGCTCAGTTATTTCTATGTTGCTCAGTGTTCTTTCTTACCGACTTGGTTTGTTTGGTTGGATCGGCTTGGTTGACTGGTTCTATTGATTTGGGTCACATTCCTTGAGTTATGGATTGATTGTTGGATGTGTGAGGACCTAGATCTGGCATGTTGCATTCTTTTATGTGGATCTGATGACTATTTGGGGCCATCTTGGAGAGTTTATTTTTATTTGTAAGGCTATTTGAGAGCCGATTGATGTTTTAGCATTTAATATTTGTTTGTAAGGGTTAATTGTTTCATTAGCCAACTTGTGGCTAGGAATCAATATTTATTGGATGCTTGGGTAGTTGTTTAGGGCATCAGATAGTTGGAAGGAAAGTTAGTAGCCTACAAGCTTAGGAATAGTAAGATTTCTTGGAAGTTTGAGTACAAGTTTAGATCTCTCCTGGATGCCTACCAGTGTGCTGTGTGTTGTAGACTTGGGCTAGCTGAATATTGATGTTGTAGAGAAGACTTGGATCCTGTGAGATCTTGTAGACTGTTACTTGCTTTGTATCTGGCTGTAATCAGGAAGGCCTTACAACCCGACACATTGCATGTAATAAGTGATTTGATGAATAAAGACTTTTGTTATATTTTAGATTTGTTGTTGTTGTTGTGTATTTTTGTTGCGTATTGGTTTGGCTGCAAGGTCGATCAGTCCTTAATTGGATCCACCAACCTTGATTGCATTAGAAACAGATGATTTATTTGATAAGGATTACAATGGTAGAAGTAGAGTGGGATAATCCTATTGTATGTAGAGAAAAAGTTACAACAAAAGGTAATGAGTTTGCAACAACAATATATATTTCCAAAGACATAAAAATAGTTATTTATCGTGTTGAAAATAAAGATGAAGTTACAGTAGTGAATGGAACTGAGGTAGTATTAAATTTTATTGAATATTATTCTAAATATGGATGTGAGTATGATGAGGTTGCAGAAGAAGGGGATATTAACTCATATTTTATAAATTTGAGGATGATGATGATTTTCATGTTATGGGCGAGTTAGTCCAAAAGGATTTTTCTAGTGATATTTGGTATGCAAAAGATTTTAATGATATTAAAGAGTTTAGTGCAGATACATTTTGGTTGAGATGGTTTGGCTAGAGTGGGTTGAATCCTATAATATTGAAGAAGAATGTGAGATACATTTGGAGGAGGTGGATGATTTATCATAGAATTAATTCCATATTCATGAGATTGAGTATAGAGATGAGTTTTTAAAGAAGAATTGAAGTTCCTAGTATGTTCTGGAAGAGGAGAAAGAAAAAAAATTAGAGGTACCTATTTTAGTGATGGAGTTTTTATAGGTTGTTCACAATTTGAAAGGGTGGTACTACCACTCAATTCCATTTTGTGAATCCATACTCACAAAATAATTCCTATCAGAGGTGTTTGATGTAGGAGCATCCTAGGATGTGAGAGCAATCTCGCATTAACCAAAAATATTTTATTAATTTTTTACAATAGTTAAGTTTTAAATGTATTAGTGAATTAATTTGATGTAATACTTGGTGAGATGTTTTGGTGAGTCAATTTATCAAGTACCAATGTTTAATCTAGTATACATGTTTGACTCATGCATGTATTCTCTTCTTGGAATATTCTTGGAATTTTCCACTTTGGCTATTAATAGTGGTGGCTATTGGATAGTTTATATTTTAAATATTACATTTTATATGTTTAAAGATCATATCTTCCCATGTGGGTATCCAAGTGATGCTTGAAAGTTGGATGTGTTTTCATTGATGTCAACATGTCTACTATGATGTTTTTAATGTCTACTTTTTTGTTTGGATAACTAGTGTGAAGATCAAAAGGTTTTGATATTCTAAAGGATGGTTAACATATATGTAGTTTTGCTAGTAACACAGTATGTGAAAATGAATGGTGGATGAAGGTTAATAAAGATGAGGAGTTGAAAACCTCATGGGATTTTTTAGATGTTGTCTACATGCTTCATGTCAAGTTAGAGTTATTGACATAATGATTTGATCAAGTTGTGGTGTCACAAATGAAGACTAGTTAGTTTACTATTTTCCAGTGTTACAGAGTTGCAGAGATTTATTTTGCGCACATGATGTAGATGATAAATTTGGTTTAGTAGTTGAGTTCATATGTTAAATGAATATAAATGTGTTAACCATTTAAAAGGTTTATAATTCTAGTGATTCACAAGATAGTTACAAGTATTTTATTGTGGTCGACACTGTTCTTGAAAGATTATTATATGATGATGGAACATTCAAGGATGCAGTGTGCTTGTTTATTTGTTTGTGATTAGTGATGCCTTAGGATGATCTTGAATTATGTTCTTGATGAGTCAACAGTCTACATTGATCAAGGTGGAATAACTCAATGAATCTAAGTTATGTTTTTGTGATCTTAGCTAACATGTTAAGGGAAGATGATAAAATGGTTTATAAGAGATCGGTAAAATGTTTTAGGGTTATAATCATGATAATGAGATGTTGTTGATGGATCTAAGGGATGTTAGGAAAGAGAATAGAGATCCTGATGGTTGATTTTGGAACTAAGAGATGGATGATTATGGATTAACCTCTTTCTAACCTAGTTCTTGATAAATATGGTGAATTAGGGTTTGATTGGTGTGCTATGTTTATGCACCAGTATTTTTGAGATTGTGAAAGTAAGTGTATGCTAGTGAAGCATTTTATAAATCTATTAAGGGATGATTTGTTTATCTGTGGTGTGGAAAAATGAATTGTAGAAAGGGATCTAACTATACTAAAAAGGAACTAACTCAAGCATAGAGATAAGCTATTATCTAGTTCATGAATTATCAAATTGGAGTCTCAGAAATATTTTTAAGTTAGTATGACTTTTGATTTGTAATTTTAAGTTAGCATGAATTCCTTAGGGTGGGTTCCCAAGGTGATTTGAGTAGTGAACTCTAGGAAGTGTGCATGAATGCAAGTGCATTCCCAATATTATTGTTGTCAATTAGGATTGCACCTATAGCGAGATGAAAAATCTAGCTATCCTATTAGAACATGGAAACACTCTCAGGCTATGGGTATCCTATGGAGAGAGTGAATCACTAGGATTGAAAGGTTGGTTCCTTTTAGTACTAACTATTGGACTAACCACCAATGTCTTCCTTTAAGATTTGTGACATGATTTAACATCCTCTTGTGTCTTCTATAAGTCTAGCGATTGTATCGAGCATTAACAAGTTGATATTTTGGTGCAACGACAAGCACTAATTGTAACAAGTGGTATCATAGCTTGGTCACAGGTTCAAATCCCCTCGGGTGACACTAAGGGGAGGATTGGTGGACTAACCACTAATGTCCCCCTTCAGGATTTGTGACATGGTTTAACAACCTCTTGTGTCTTCTATAAGTCTAGTGGTTATATCGGGCATTAATAGGTTGATCTTTTGGTGCAACAACAACCACTACTTGTAATACTAACCTATACTAAATGTGAATGAGGAAAGGGATAGAAGGATGTGCATGTGAAAATGGAAAACTAAAACTAAAGGGTGATGCACCAATGTAATACCTATATTTGCATTTAAAACCTCATAGAATTACTCATAAAAAGAACACTTCAATCTCACAAATCAATTAGAAAAACCCTCCAAAATTGACTCTTATGAAAGGTCTTGGTATTCCAATAACTAAAGAGGAAAACACTAATGTTTTCTCAGATTTAATCATTAAAAAGTAAGACACAATCACAGATCTACACCATGGGATATCATATTCTACATCAAACCCTGAAAGGATATTGATTAAATAAGGTAAAACACAATATTGAATCAAATCACTCACAATAAATGTTAGAAACAGAAAAAATAATGGATAAGGAATTTGTCTCTGCAAATAATAACCAGGAAATCTGCCACAAACTATTAAGTCCAATACAATCAACCAAGATTTGCAATGTGCAAAAATCTGGCCCAAAAATGAGAACCCCCTAAAAATCAAGTCAAAAGACTAGATATAGGCCCAAAATCATCAAGGGTTAGATAGATGATGAAAAAAACAAAGAAGAGGGGTCAAACTGCTAGAAACATGCAATTGACCACCTCAAAATTCCCCCAAACCCAAGCCTGGCTCATGTGGAACTCTAAATTAATCTCAACTACCTCAATATTGCCCCAAAATCATGCAAAATGGCTTTGGGTCATATGCAAAAAGAAAACCCACCAAATTAGTAACCTAACTATGAGAAACATGTAGATAACTGATCCATAAGAACTCCTAATTGATATAGAATTGGAAATGACCTCCAAATAGCCTTAAACTGCACAAGAACTCCTAAAAACTACTATCTGAATCTGGAAGAAAGTAAAACCCATCCTTGACCTATATGTGTGTGTGGGAAAATGAAAATGCCCTCCTTCCCCTATAAAACAATCTCCAAGAATCACTAAAAATGAGCTCCTTGTTTATTATTTGCATTTTGAAGATAATTAATAACTTGAATGTCTTATAATTTCAGACTAAGTTATTATTATATACATTTGAGAACATGCAAAAATCTATTTTAAATCACCTTATATAATTTTACTATTATAATTAATATATTTTATAATTAATTAAATAGTAAAATGACACAATTTAATAACTATTAAATATATTAAAAATAATACAATTAAAATAATAACATATAACTTTTTTTGCCTAACTTATATTTATTAAATAGTTATGGAAGGCTATTTAAAAAAACAAGTTAGGAAATGGAACATAATCCGCCAGGCCTTTTGGAAATACATCTCATTGAAATTCGCAAGGCATTAAAATTCTTCAAACTCATTGATCCTTTTAGGTATCCCAACCCTAAACTTTTCTCATTTTCACTTTTTCAATTCCTGCAAAGAACCTGGCCGCTGATTGATTATGAGCTAGGGTTTGAAGAAGAATTGATGTTGGGGCTTTCATGGAGAAACTTAGAGTGAGAAACTTGGAGTTTTCACTTTCTTTAGGTAAGTTTTATGATCTGTTTCCACAAGCTATCATCTGCAAAAGAAATGACAAGGAATATTGTATTCTTTGTGCAACATACAACTTAAGGGGTTTCTTTTGTATTCTAAGTATGCCTCTATAGCCATGACTAGGGACTTCCTATTTCTTCATCCTATTTACAACATCGACAACCTTATTTTTTTGAATGATATTGTAGCTATGTATTGAAGAAAATGTGAGAAAAAATCCATTTTTCAAATCAATTCTGCTTTGTATGTTCAATTAAAATTTTCTTGAACATAATGACTAGGTCATTAATATACTTTCCTTTTGTTATACCCACGACCATGGATTCAATATATCCTCTTTATTGGACCTCACGACCTCTATTTTATTTGCATCTCTATCATTAAACTTGAGATTCTGGTGTTCTTTTTGAAAACGTGGCTTCAATACTCTATGTAATTTACCATTGGTGCGGGGGTTTCCTTTTTAATAATGAATTGCAGACATTTTTGTAAAGCTCTAGTGTATTTTCTCCAACATGAGTTTTCTACAAGAGGGATTCTGAAGCTTTTATTCACTGTAAAAATCTCCATGGACAAGTTTTTCCCTCTTTGTCTCGGTGGCCTCGGGGGTTTTTTGTATCTTTTGGTACGTTCATGGTACATAGGGCTTCAAATTGTGTTTTACACAAAAATAATGAAATTTAAATTTGAGAGTTTTTGATAAAATTTAACCTTTCTCTTTCACATCTCTTTTGCTTTTGTTGGAAACTATGTATTTTATTTTCTTACATAAAAGGCTCCTTCCTTCATTGGTGCAGGAGCACCTAGGTTCTTGGCCAACCTAGCTCCTAGACACCTAATTTTTTGGCTTTTAGTGACTCTAGCCTAGTCACTATCCTTTAAGGACTCTTGTTTTTGTCTCTTAGTTAGTAAGTTTGTTAGTAGTCCTCTAAGGTCCTTAAGTAGTTGGTCTAAGTCCTACTGATGGTCTTGATAGTCTTGGTGAAGACCCAAGCATATGGCTTGTATGCCATTGGAAGATGCTAATAAGTCAAAGGTGTATCTTGAATATAGAAAAGAATGTATGTTTAAGTGGAACAAGGGTTGTAGAGGTCTTAGTATAGGTTTGAGAGTCTTTTTAGACCTCATGGTTTAACCTTGACAAAGTTGTCAAGCAAAATGTGAAAGTTGTCATGACAACAAATTGGTTTAAGCCTGTCCGAGAAGGAAAGTTAGTTATAGGTCTAAACCTGACCGAGATTGGTTGTCTAAGCCTATTTATGGCTTTTTTTTGTTGAGACCAAAGGTTGGAGATTAATTTTTATGAGCACTATTTTAAGTTTTCATGACTGACAAGACTGTACCCATGAAAGAGATGAATTGAGAGCTAGGTTATCCTATTCCATGGATTGAACTAGAGCATTAGTTTTTCATTTCTTATTTATTTATGTTTTTATCATTAGATTATATATTTTTTTAAGTTATTTAGTTTACTTTTAAGCATTGAAAGTTAAAATCTCCTCTGAGACTAGCTTGCTGGATTGTTCAGAGTGGAGACCATAGAAATGTCTCTAACTTGAGATTCCATGGTTGGCTTTTCACAGCCACCTAGAACATGTTAGAGAAATTTATATACATTGTAAATATGTGTTTTTTTGCTTTAGGTTGTAGAGGAATGAATTTTGAAAGAAAGCCCTAGGCGAGCCAGAGCTAGCCCAGTTAGGGAACTTGTTTTGATCCAGCGAATGGGAGAGAGCTTGGTGATTGGGAAAGAAAATCCAACACCTAGAGAGTGTTCTATGATGATCAAAGACTCTATCCTAAGAAGGAGAGCTCTTGATCAAATCAGCAAGGGGTGGAAAGAACAAACCCTCACTAAGAACCAGTGAGGCCTAATTAGGCCTAAAAACAAGGCTAGAAGTAAGGAAAGGCCTGTACAAAGGATCTAGAGGAATAAGGGTTTTTTAATCCTATGTAACTTCAAAAAGGGGGTCTAAAAAGGTTATTATTTTGACCACTTGTGTGGGAAGTTTAAGAGTTACACCCTGATTTGTGTGTTAGAAGACCTATAAGGCCTAGTAGCCTTTTTAGGCTAAAATTTGGAGATCGGGTAGTAGAAGGAAGGTACTACAAGGTAGAGAACCCCAAATTGAGACAATTAGAGACCATTAGAGTCCTCTCCCATGTTGAACACCTAGAAACTAGAATTTGGAGTAAGGGATGATTTCCTTATTTGAATTCATTGAAGGAGTTGTGGGAACTAGAGAGAATTTGAACCCTTGGTAGTGAGATCTTGTGGAGTAGAGGAGTTTAGGAAGAATACCTCTATTTGAAGGGTCATAAGAACCATAAGATAGGTCAAGTGAAGACCTAGAGAAGTCCTAGAGGAAGTAGGGCTATTGGAAGGAAGATCTCCCTATCAAATTGGTATTAGAGCCATTGAAAGGCTTGGGTAAAGTTGTATGTCAGAAGGAAGTGAATCCATTGGAGATAAAAAAATGGTGACCAATTCTGAATTAGAAAGAGAAGTGGTAGATCAAAAAGAAAGAAATAGAATCCTAGAGGAGACTGTGGAAGCTTTGAAAGATAAGCTTGATCTAGTGGCAGAGGCTGCTGAAAAGATGAAAGAAAAGATGGATGAAGAAGATGACAAGGGAAAAGCCATTGTTGATGAAGATTATGTTCCTAAACCTAATCCACCTATTCAAGAATAACCCTTCCTAAAAGCCATCAAGGCATTGGGAGGCAAAGCTCTAGAAGGGATACCCCTGTTCACTAGTAAAATGGATTCAGAGCTAGTAATGGAGTGGATTGAAGGCATGGAGAATCACTTTGAATGTGAAGGTGTCTCAAAGGCACAAAGAGTGAAGGTAGCCAAATCAAGACTAAGGGGACCAACCCTAACATGGTGGAAATTCCTTCAAGAAGAGAGGGAAAGAGAAGGGAAGAGACTCATTGCAAATTGGAATGCTATGGTTACAAAGGTTAAGGAGAATTACTTACCATAGGATCATGAGATCCAAATGCACAAGAGAAGGTAGAATCTCAGGCAAAAAGAGATGGATGTGACTTCTCACACTGAAGAGTTTCAAAAAATCTGTTTGAGGTCTAAAGTTCAAGAAGAGGAAAGTATCCGAGTTGCTAGATACTTGAGTGGTTTGAGATGGAGTATCCAAGAAGAAATCAGTCATTGGACTCCTACTACTGTCCACAAGTGCTTCCAATTAGCACTAAAGGTAGAAGAAAAGAACAAAAAGAAACAAGATTGCACCTCCAAAGGTAGGGGTAGAGGAAGAGACTCTAGAGGACATATAGGTGGCTATGGTGGTAGTAGAAAAGAACCTAGAAATCAGGGAGACTCCAAGTTGGTGGAACAAAATAGTGAGCCAAGTACAGGAGGAAATTATGGTAGAGGTAGAGGGTTCCAAGGTGGTAGAGGAAGATCAGGTGGCTTCAGTAGGGGATCACACTTTGCAAGCCGGAAGTGTTATAATTGTGGGTAGCTAGGCCATCTTGCATATAGATGTCTGGATAAGGCATCTAGTTCTCAAGGAGAGAAGAAGATAGTATATGCTCAAGAGGAAGAAAGTAGTGTGAAGTGACCTGAAGTGAACTTGGATTAAGAACATGGAGAGAACCTCATGTTAAGGAGAGTTCTACTCAAGGCACCTGTTAAAGAAGAACCTAAATATAGGAGGGCTCTTTTTAGGGTCAAGTGCAAGATCCTTGGAAAAGTTCAGAGGAGGCAGTCTAAAATCTCAAACTTGAGAGGATACCTCATACTCACCCTTACAAAGTAACTTGATTGAATAAGGGGTAGAATGTTCTTGTGAATGAACAAGCATGGGTAGAATTCATGATTGGTGGCTACCAAGATAAGATGCTATGTGAAATCCTACCAATGGATTCTTTCCATTTGCTACTAGGAAGGCCATGGCAATATGACCAGGATGTTGTTTACCATGGGAAGAGAAATGTGTATAACTTCAAGAAGGAAGGAGTGACTTATAAAATTTAGTCACTTGTGGAGGAAGGAGTTGCAAGTTCAATTGATCCTAATGTACTCTTGATGAGTGGGAAGGATTTCTTGCATGAAGTCAATGAAGAAGAAGGAGTGGGACTAGCTATAGTCTTGAAACCCAAGGAGGAGACCAAGGTACTACATACTACCTTGCCTAAAGAAGTGTAACAATTATTGAATTAGTTTAAGGAAATCATAAGTGATGGGACACTAGCCACTCTCCCTCCTCAAAGAGCAATCAGTCATCAAATTGACTTTGTACCCAGAGCATCCTTACCTAACAAGGCAGCATACAAAGTGACCCCGAACCAAAACAAGGAGATAGAAAGGCAGATCCAAGAACTTCTTGATCAAGGGATGATAAGGAAAAGTATTAGTCCATGTGTTGTCCCTATGGTTTTGGCACCAAAGAAGGGAGGTAAGTGGAGATTATGTACCGATTCAAGAGCAATCAATAGGATTACCATTAGATATAGGTTTCCTATCCCTAGAATAGAAGACCTTATGGATTGTCTTGGGGGGTCTCAATACTTTACCAAAATTAACCTTAAAAGTGGGTATCACAAAATTAGGATGAGTGGAAGTTAGCCTTCAAAACCAATGAGGGTCTTTATGAATGGTTAGTTATGCCCTTTGGACTTACAAATGCACCTAGTACCTTCATGAGGTTAATGAATGAAGTCTTAAAAGACTATATTGGTAGGTTTGTTGTGGTGTACCTAGATGACATCCTCATCTTTAGCAAGACCAAGGAGGAACACATGCATCACCTAGAAGTTGTTCTAAGAAGATTACATGAGGAGAATCTAGTCATCAACCTAGAGAAGAGTGAGTTCCTTAAACAAGAACTAGTGTACCTAGGTTTTGTGGTGTCTAAAGGTGACCTCAAGATGGATCCAAGAAAAGTGGAAGAAATAGTGAGTTGGCCCATTCCTAAAAAAGGGACTGAAGTGAGGAGCTTTCATGGATTAGCTCAATTTTATAGAAAGTTCATAAGGGGATTTAGTGAGATATGTGCACCTATGCTCAACACCATCAAAGGTGGAGTTAAAACCAAGTTTGTGTGGACCAAGGAAGCTCAAGAAGGGTTTGAGAAGTTGAAGGAAAGAGTAGAAACTCAGCCTATTTTGGTATTACCAAGCTTTGAAAATTTGTTCATTGTTGAATGTGATGCAAACAACATAGCATTGGGAGTAGTCTTGAATCAAGAAGGGAGACCAGTTGCATTTTTCAGTGAAAGGCTAAATGAGGATAAATCAAAGTATTCCTCATATGATTTAGAGCTATATGCATTGGTTCAAGCACTTAAAAAGTGGAGGCACTACCTATTTCCTAAGGAGTTTGTAGTCTATATAGACAATCAAGCATTGAGTTACATCAACACTCAAGACAAGCTAAGTCATAGACACATCAAGTGGATGAAGTTCCTCCAAGCCTATACTTTTATTATCAAGCACAAGAAGGGCCTTAATAACAAGGTAGCTCATGCCTTAAGTAGAAGGCTGTTGACTGTCCAAGAAATCCAGCTCCAAAGCATTGGCATCTAGAAGGATTCAAGGGACTGTACAAGGAGGATGATGATTTCTCCAAGGCCTACAAGGTATGTGAAGATTTTGAGAATCACTTTCATAGTGATTTTGCTGATTATACATTACAAAATGGATTATTATTCAAGGGTAACTAGTTATGTGTAACTAGAGGTTCCATGAGGGAGAACCTAATACAAGAAAAACATAATGGCAACCTTAGTGGACACTTTGGCTTGAACAAGACATTGGACCTAGTGCAAAGGTTCTACTATTGGCCCAAGATGCCAAGAGATGTGAGGAGATATGTAGAACAATGTATTGTTTGTCAAAAGGCTAAGGGCACATATTCAAATGTAGGGTTATACCAGCCTTTACCAATCCCTAAGAGGCCATGGGAGTGTCTAAGTATGGACTTTATAGTTGGTTTTCCAAAGACAACTATTGGTTTTGATAGTATCTATGTGGTGGTAGATAGATTCAGAAAAATGAGCCATTTCATACCATGCAAGACCACACATGATGCCAGCTATATAACACACCTATTCTTTAAGGAAGTGGTAAGGATTCATGGCCTACCAATCATGATAGTCTCATATAGGGATGTAAAATTCATGGGGCATTTTTGGAAGACTTTGTGGAAGAGATTGGGAACCAACCTTGCTTTTGGGTTAGCCTATCATCCTCAAATGGATGGAAAAAGAAAGGTTATCAATAGAGTGTTGGGGAAACTCTTAATGTCTTACCAAGGAGTATGGACAAGGGTGGGACCAGGTATTGCCACAAGCTAAATTTGCCTATAATGATAGCATAAACAGGTCTACTGACAAGAGTCCATTTGAAGTGGTGTATGGCATGCACCCAAGAGGTGTGTGTGAGTTAATAGAACTTGGTAATCAAGGTGGAGTTAGTGGACATGCTGAGGATTTTTCCCAATCCATGCAAGAAGTCCATGAGTAGGTTAGAAGGACATTGGTGGAAGCCAATCAAAAGGTGAAGGTTAGAGTTGACGAAAGGAGGAAAGATATTCAGTTTGAAGTGGGAGATTGGGTGATGGCACACCTGAATAAAGAAATGCTTCAAAAAGGCATACCTAGCAAGCTGCAAATGAGGAGAGTTGGACCTTGTAAGGTTCTAGCCAAGTATGGCTCCAATGCTTATAAGATAGGTTTGCCTCGTGACCTATCTATCTCTCCAATTTTTAATGTTCAAGACTTGGTGAAATACAAGGGACCTGATGTGAAGGATGAAGAACACAACCTTGATGTTCATATTGATGTGAAAGATCTCATAATACCAGTCCAAGTGAAGCCTCAAGATGAGAATATCCTAGACTCAAGGGTCAAGAAGCAAACTAGACATGGAGTGTACATGGAGCACCCTGTGAAGTGGAAGTCTCTCCTTGAATCAGAGGAACAATGGATTAAAGAGAATAGCTTAAAGAAGTTAGGCATTGATGTGGCACTCTTGTCTCCTAATGGGACTTAGGTTCTTTTTGCAGGGGAGTATCATGCAGGAGCACCTAGGTTCTTGGCCAACCTAGCTCCTAGACACCTAAGTTTTTGGCTTGTAGTGACTCTAGCCTAGTCACTGTCCTTTAAGGAATCTTGTTTTTTTGTCTTAGTTAGTAAGTTTTTTAGTAGTCCTATAAGGTCCTTAAGTAGTTGGTCTAAGTCCTAGTGATGGTCTTGATAGTCTTGGTGAAGACCCAAGCATATGGCTTGTATGCCATTATAAGTTGCTAATTAGTCAAAGGTGTAGCTTAACTGTAGAAAATAATGTATGTTTGAGTGGAAAAATGGTCTTAGAGGTCTTATTATAGGTTTGAGAGTCTTTTTAGACCTCATGGTTCAACCTTGACAAAGTTGTCAAGCAAAATGTGAAAGTTGTCATGACAAGTTTAAAAGTTGTCATGACAACAAATTGGTTTAAGCCTGTCCGAGAAGGAAAGTTAGTTATAGGTATAAAACCAACCAAGATTGGTTGTATAAGCCTATTTATGGCTTGTTTTTTTTGAGACCAAAGGTTGGAGATTAATTTTTATGAGCACTATTTTAAGTTTTCATGACTGATAGGACTGTACCCATGAAAGAGATGAATTGAGAACTCGGTTATCCTATTCCATGGATTGAACCAGAGCATTATTTTTGCATTTCTTATTTCTTTATGTTTTTATCATTAGATTATATATTTTTTTAAGTTATTTAGTTTACTTTTAAGCATTGAAAGTTAAAATCTCCTATGAGACCAACTTGTTGGATTGTTCAGAGTGGAGACCATAGAAATGGCTCTAACTTGAGATTCCATGGTTGGTTTTGCACGGCCACCTGGAACATGTTAGAGAAATTTATATACATTGTAAATATGTGTTTTTGTGCTTTAGGTTTCAAAGGAATGAATTTTGAAAGAAAGCCCTAGGCGAGCCAGAGCTAGCCTGGTTAGGGAACTTGCTTTAATCTAGCAAATGGGAGAGAGATTGGTGATTGGGAAAGCAAATCCAACACCTGGAGAGTGTTCTATGATGATCAGAGTCTCTATCCTTAGAAGGAGAGATCTTGATAAAATTTTCAAGGGGTGGAAAGAAAAAACCCTCACTGAGAATCAGTGAGGCCTAATTAGGCCTAAAAACAAGGCTAGAAGTTAGGAAAGGCATGCACATAGGATCTGGAGGAATAAGGGTTTTTGAATCCTATGTAACTTTGAAAAGGGGGTTTGAAAGGGTGATTCTTTTGACCACTTATGTGAGAAGTTGTAGAGTTACACCCTAATCTGTGTGTTAGAAGACCTACAAGGCCTAGTAGCCTTTTTAGGCTAAAATTTGGAGATCGGGTAGTAGAAGGAAGGTACTACAAGGTAGAGCACCCCAAATTGAGACAATTGGAGACCATTAGAGTCCTCTCCCATGTTGAACACCTGGAAACTATAAGTTGGAGTAAGGGATGAATTCCTTGGTTGAATTCATTGAAGGAGTTGTGGGAACTAGAGAGAATTTGAACCCTTGGTAGTGAGATCTTGTGGAGTAGAGGAGATTAGGAAGAATCCCTCTATTTGAAGGGTCATAAGAACCCTAAGATAGGTAAAGTGAAGACCTAGAGAAGTCATAGAGGAAGTAGGGCTATTGGAAGGAAGATCTCCCTATCATTCATGGTTGTAGGTTTTTTATCCTGCATATTATTATGAAAATGACTTATCATAATAAAATAGTGACATTTATGCTATGATTTCATATCCTATAAGAGAATTATTGATATGTTTTATTTCTTACACACCATTTTTAATCACTAATTTGAACACCTATTTATCATGAATACTATTGGTTCCTAAATCAATATATTGGAAATCCTATGAGCTTTCCTAACTCAATTCTTGGACTTAACAACTGACTTGGACAACAAACAAGAATGATCAATTATGATCCTCTTCCCCTGCACTTTAGGATCTACAGGACCAAGACAGGTGTACCTATTCACTAACCCAAACTCTAGGCTTAAGGTTTTTTATAGCATATCTATAGTTGTACTTTGAATTAGGGTGATTTCTCAAGATGACAATTGGGTTTTGAGGGAGATCGAATTGTATCATTTGTAATTTATAAATCACTAAACTTATCATTTGATTTTTCTATTAAAAATATGTTGATTGCTTTTATGTAGTGATATCTTGTTTATTTTGAATATGTACTACTATTTACTGCTTGTAATCTTTCAGACAAAGACTTCAATTAAGGATGATAGACCCTATTGGGAAATAGAGATAGTTCCTTCTTTAATCCTATGTATGACTAAGTGAGACAGAGAACACCACCTGAATGCTCCTATCAATATCTCCTCTTCAATATTTTTTATTATTCTATTACACAACAATCAGTCTTATTGAATTTAACAAAAGCTTAATGAGACCAATAAGATAGAATTACTAGTGCCTAATTATCCTAATGATCAAATTCTATAATAGCGAGAATAATTTCCAAACACAAAGTTTTAAAGAAGCTATATCTTCTAGAAATAAAATCACAAAGGACTGATCAATCCAGAATGATTAAATCCACAACTCCAAATTAGAGAAAATACTGATGTATATTAATGCTTCTAAAAGTCTTTTGTATAATAAATCACTTGCAAAAAATGCAGTAGAAAATAAAATATTTACATCATTGATTGATATTGATTAAAATCTAAAATATTATCTCTCTTTACATTTTACACCACACATATATTGATACTCCTAAGAGTTATTTTTTTTGTCATTAGTTATGAGAAAGTCATAATGATTGTCAAAGTCATTCGGTAATGAAGGAAATACAAGTTGGTAAAGTTGGGAAAGCTATTTGGTAAAGGAAATAAGGAATAGGTAATTTCAGTAAAAGGAAAAATAAGTCTAGGCACTGAGCAAGGAAGAACTGAGCATCGAGAACCAAGTTATATTGAGCTATAACATCAACCGAACCGAGAAGATAAGACAATTATCGAGCTAGAGGAAAACATGTTACCGAGCATAGCAGGCCAACATAAGGAGAATCTTTAACTACATTGAATTTGGACACCGAATAGAAAGCGGTTTACAAATCTTGAGGAGATCATATAAAAAGAACATTGGACATTGAAACATGATGATTACACATGATTACAAGGTGAGATCTACCAATGAGAATTAAGTATGATATATGCATTGGAGGATTAACCAATGCTAGCACCATTTGAAGAGATGATTCTATAACACCTAGCACCACTTCTAGAGTTGTATATAAATGGATCAAAGAAGTAAAGATTAGTAGGGTACGAATGCAAGAGGAGACTGCATGTATGAAGCATAGATTACAAAGAAGGTGATGAGTAGAGAAGCCATTGAGTAATAGAGTAGTGAAGAACATAAAGTGATTGTGATTCAGAAGTGAATCTACTGAGTAGTGAATTGTTATTGTAAGAGGTGCATAGTATGAGGTAATGAGTTATTGAGCATAAAGAGTCTGCATATATTTGATGCAAGTTTAACAAATAATTTTGTGTTATTGATTAAAGAGTAATCATAATTGTAAAGTCTCTTAACCGAGCAGATCCTAATAGATCTTATTTTGTAAATCCTTTAACCAGATAGAGTTCTTAGATTAGAATTGTAAAATCCTTTCACAAGGTAGACTTAATAGTTCGAAGACTCTTAACTAGTATATACTCTTAACATGGTAAACTATCATAAATAGCTAAACATTATATCTCTAACCAAGAATTTTTTTTTACTGCAGTAGTGAATTCTTGTGGGTGGCATCCCCATCACATTTTTTGTCCTCTAACAAATATTTTTGCGATACCAAAATATGTATGTTATGTGTTATTTGTTATATGCTTTATATGTTTTATGAGATGCATGCAAAATATTTAAAATAACTAAATGGTTAAGAAGGAAAGTTTAATTAGTTAAAAGTGTTTTACAATACTGATTCACCCCTTCCCTCTCGATACTCACCTTTGAATACTTAGTCCAACAATTGGTATTAGAGAAAAATCTCTTATTAAAAAGTTTAAATACTTAAGAGGGAAGATCTGGAAAGATGAAAAGCTAAAAGTATCAAAGGTTGATTGAGAACATGGACATGGAACTCAATATGGCTAATAAGTAGGTTGAAGACTTGAGCAAGAAATTGAAACATTCAATCAACAAGAGGAAGGAGCTAGCACATCAATTGAAAGATACTCAAGATCGGGTTGAGGAACTTGAAGAACAATTAGAGGGAAGAATGTCTAATGAATATGATGCTATAATATTAGAACTATCTGAAAAGAACAAAAACCTAGTTGATCAGGTAAAAGCATTGAAAAGAGAACAAGAAGCACAATCGGTAAGGATGTTTGAAATCCTAGAACAAAAAGGAAAAGATGAAGATGAAAAAAGAATAGTTGAAGATGAGAGAAGACAAATGAACACAAGACTGGATGAGAAAGATAGGGAAATACTAAGGTTGACACAAACTCACTACAACTTTACATACCAAGTAGTTAGTGCAAATCAATATGTTGCAAGGAAAGTTGGAGAAATTGCTAAACTGAGATCTAAAAATGAACATTTGAAGAATAATATGAAATCTAAGAAAGATTCTAATGAAGTCTTGAAAAGAAATGAATAAGCATTGAAGATTCTGGATGAACAAATTAGAAATATGAGACCACCAAGAGACACTATTGGAATCAGATACAATGCAAACAACTCCACCGAGAAGGGTGAGTCCTCCAATCAAGAAGCCAACCGAGATAATGTCTCTATCCCATTGAAAATAAAGAAGCCTACATGCTATCACTATGAGAAATTAGGACACACAACAAATGTCTACAGGAGAAAAAGAGGTAATCCACTGAATAGTCTTAAATTTAACTTGTTCATTGTTACAATTACAATAAGTATGGTTGTAAGGCATTTGAATGTAGAGAAAGAGTTATTAACAATCCAAGAAAGCCAATATTTGAGGGTTACTGTAACAATTGTAAGAGGTATGGTCATAAATCTAGAGAATGCAAATCACAAAGAAAAAATGAGAATTGGGTCCCTAACTGACATAATGCTGCAAACAACTGATAAGGACCAACTATACGATGGGATTATAATACAAGAATCACGTGTACCGCATGTGGAAGATTTGGTCACATTGCTGAAAATTTCTTTAGGATGCATGGTATGAACAACAGAAAATCATGGAGAAACTCTGGAATGGCTTGTTTCTACTATCACAAGGTCGGGTCACCTAGCCAAAGACTGCAGGTACCAAAATAAAGATTCAACTGAGGAACAACCAAGTGAAAAGACTCAAGTTAATATTGATGAGATAAGAGATCAGATGAATAGGACTTGGAGAAGGAAGTCTCAAGATGATGGAACAAAACTTGGAACTACTAATGGCACCACATCCTCTAGATCGGGTGCACCTATATTCCCTTAATCGGTCAAAGGTATGTGTAGGAGCTGATAACCTAAATTCTATCTTAAATCAGCTCCTAGAATTAGTGCTAAGATCCACATCAGCATACTAAGATGTATTTGGATATAAGTTGTGAAGTTAACATTTCATATGTTGATCGGTAAAGTATTTCAGCTATTTTATTCCATTCGGTGAAAGAAAGTGTAGTTTGGTTATCGGTGAAATAAAATAGGTAAGAAGCATTTAATGCAAATTTTATAGCCATTCAAAACCCTAACATAGGAAAAAATATAAATAGAGAGTATTCTATTTTATTTTTTACCTTACACTTTCACGAGCACTTTGAAGCATTTGACATAGAAGAGATCACCGAGTGATTGCAAGCAATCATTTGAGCATTCCAAGCATCTGTAAAGAACATTCAAGGTATTTTTAACATTTACCGAGTTGCATTCATAAATTCTAATTACTATGAGAATTGGGTCCCTAACTGATAGAATTATGCAAACAACTAACAAGGACCAACTATACCATGGGATTATAATACAAGAATCACTTGTACCGCATATAGAATATTTGGTCACATTTCTGCAAATTTCTTTAGGGTGGTATGAACAACATGAAATCATGGAGAAACTCTAGAATGGCTTGTTTCCACTCTCTCAAGGTCAGTCACCTAGCCAAAGACTACAAGTACCGAAGTAAAGATTCAATCGAGGAACAACCAAGTGAAAATACTCAAGCTAATACTTGGAACTATTGATGGCACCACATCCTCTGGATCAGGTGCACCTATATTCACTTAATTGATCAAAAGTGTGTGTAGGAGTCGATAACCTAAATTCTATCTTAAATAAGTTCCTAGAATTAGTGCTAAGATCCCCATCAACATACTAAGATGCATTTGTATATAAGTTGTGAAGTTAACATTTCATATGTTGATTGGTAAAGTGTTTGAGCTATTTTATTCCATTCAGTGAAAGAAAGTGTAGTTCGGTTATCAGTGAAATAAAGTAGGTAAGATGAATTTAATACAAATTTTATAGCCATTAGAAGCCCTAACTTGGGAAAAACTATAAATAGAGTGTATGTTATTTCATTTTTTACCTTACACTTTCACGAGCACTTTGAAGCATTTGACAAAGAAGAGATCACCAAGCGATTTCAAGCAATCATTTGAGCATTCTGAGCATCTACAAAGAACATTCAAGGTATTTCTAGTGATTACTGAGCTGCGTTCACAAATTTTAATTACTATTCAAGTGGAACCCCAGTGTTTAAAGAACATTTCTGAGATCAAGATGGCACCTAAGATACAAAAACTAGTAACTACTGAGAAGATTGATTCCATGAATCCTAAGTACAAGCTACCTCCCACCGTTGTTGCAAAAATTGACAAAGTTGGACCTTATCATCGATCCCACCAAGGGTAATTCTGATTGAAGACATTCACACCTCCATCCATTGTAAAATTGAAGACATATGCCAAGGATAAATCAACACATCATTTACAAGAATCTATGTTTGAATGGAAAATTGAAAAGCGACCACACACATCTATAGACTAAGGGTTTGGTCTATGCTATGCATGTGCCGACTATATTCAAACATGAATGGATGAGGATAGTATTAAGTCGAGTGCATGATCAGTTCATGTGGCTTGATGGACTAGTGAAAATTACCAAAGATGTTTTGCACATAGTCACAATATTTTTGGTTGGTGATAGACCGAGGGAATACAAGCAAAATGATAAGAATAAGCTATGTGAGCTTACAAAAGAGAAATGGGATGGTAGAGGATTGAAATTATCCATCGTTGATGACCCCGAATTGAAACTTGTATACAACATCATTTCCTATTGAATATTTCAATCATTTAGGGTAGATAGTGTACCATGTGGAGTAGTTGACATAGCTTCAAGATTGTTAAGAAGGATATGAAGATAGATCTCTATGAAATATTGTTGAAGAATTTGATTGACAATATGAATACCATCAGGAAAGAAAAGTCCAATACTTTGAAGTTTGGTCCACTTTTGGTATGCATTTTCTTTTACTTTCAAAATTTATTTCCTACTATCAGTGAAGTAAGTTGGAAAGCAGATAAACTGATTGTTTATCAGATTAATGAGTATATTCAAGGCATAGGAGATAATTTTAATTTGATCATGAATGACTATTTTAGTAAATTTCAAGCTAGAATGCACAAAAGATTCAGGATTCCACCTCAGCTAGTGGAAGAATATAAAGATGAGATATGTTTTGAAGTAGATATCGACATATGTATCATAAGAGCTGTAGAGCCTAGAACTGAGTGGCTACCACCTATGGGATACAAGATGAACATAGATGTTGCATCTATTCAAATAAAAGGACTATTAGAGAAACCAGTTGACAGAAGTTCAAATCGGTATGGAAAATTTGTGGAAGTGAAAGAGAAAATAAGGTTAGGTATATTGATACCTAAGGGTATCATAAAAATAATAAAAATGATAAACACATTATTTGAGAATTTGGGTATTGTTGTTGTTGATGATGATGTTTCTAAACCATCTGAGATTAAGGGGAAGAAGACAAAAGTGAAGAAAGAGACCCCTAGCCCAATTGGTGTTAGACCATCTTCAAGGTCTACCTTCATGCCGAGAGAAAAGAAGAAATTTGATGTAGAACCAGTAAAAATAAACACTTATATTAGAGAAAACAAGGCTATTGGAAGGCATAGAAGGAAGTTGAAGCTAAAAAAAGAGACACTGAGTCCGAAGACCTATCACAATTTAAGGGTGTACAAAGTAAAGTACCAAAGGAGAAAAGCCTTAAAGCATTACTCAGGACACTTGAAAGTTATGGAGGTTATTCAATATTGAAACATTTAAGGTATGAAATAAGGAATGATGAAGAGAAAAGTAAAATTGAAGAAATTGTCATTTCTAATTTGCACAAGTTTAGAACAACACATGTTGAAGTAGCACCAAATCTTGAAGATGAACTTTATCAGAAAATTGATGCCACATGGAAGTATTCACTTGCTGCCAAGAAAGAAATGAGAGAAAGGTCCCTAGCAATCACTTCCACGGACCTCACAAAGAAACGAATCAAAGATACCTTACTAGAATATTAAAAAATATTCTGAGTAAAGGGCTTAGCACTAAGCATCATGGTCGGTAAGCTTGAGGAAGTTCAAAAAGACACTGATGATATTTGGAGAAAAATCTTCTCTATTGATCAACCGACTTTTGAAGAAGCCAAAGAACAAGAGGGAAAGTCTAATCCAATTGACTTGACAACAAATGAAAAATTAATAATTGAAGACATAATTGATCAAGACCCTGATTACACAATCAAAGATGATGAAGACATCATGGAAATCGAGGCCATAGATATAGAAGAAATGGATGTTGATGATTCTACCAAGGGAAGGCTAATGGAAGAAGACCCAATTATTGAACAGGTTTTAAATTTTCCTAAGATAGAGAAAGTTATCTCTAAGGCAACAAGAGATGTTCCTACTAATGCTGAAACCCCTACTGAGCCAGCACAAGATACTGCAACCAAGGAGACCAAGGAAACAAAAGTGACTGAAATAACACAAGGTCAAAATCAAGAGTCGGTAATTCCTACCGAGACCACTGAACAAATAAAGGCAACAATTGAAGAGAAGAAATAAGAGAAATAAGAGAAGAAGGAAGAGAAGAAACAAGAAGAGAACAAGAAATAAAAAAAGAAAAAGAGAATACATCTGCATGATCTGATGCAAAGAAGGCATCTAATTCTAAAGGAAAATCAAAGAAGAGGAAGTTTGAGAAAGAGGTTGATATCAGTGAACCCATTGTTATTCCCAAGGTTGATATTACAACCATGAACCCAAAAGAACTCTCAGAGTTCGAAGGTCTACTGAAGATAAAAGTTGCACAAGACAAGTTGATAGCTAAGAAGCATAAAACTGATGTATTAGAACAAGTTAAAATAATTTTGAATGAGATTGTACCTGAGGCTACTATACATTAAAAAATGATATATTTATAGTCAATTGAGAGAACTGGTAAGTCAGATAAACCAGCTTGGTATTGACACATCAAAATATATGTTACAAGTACACAAGGAAATAGAGATAAAAGTGATTGAACAAATCTTTCAATCAGTTGCATTAGATAAGGTAACTCTTTCTGAGTTAGTTAATGAATTGGAAAATGAGCTGCAATCAATTATTTTATTATTTCATAAAATTTGTTTAATTTCCAATTTTACAAATGATATAAGAGAGAAAGATAATAATGTGGAAAAGGAGCTTGTTGAGCAATTATCAAAAATTTCCACTGAGCCTAATTCTATAAAGGAATATTATGAAAGGATGAAGCACTTGATGGGAATGCAATATGAGTTAAGAAAAGAGGAGAATCAAATCATATTAGATATATTGGAACTCCAAATAATTTTGATATCACATGTTGAATCATTGCAGAAATAGATACATACGACAAAAGATTTAGTTAGCATGCCAGATGTTAGTGCTATGGGTAGTATGGTAAGTTTGACTGCTGATTTAAGTGAACAAATCATAGTGTTACAGACACTTAAGGATACATGGAAGGCATCACTCAAGAATGCACATGATAAGTACAAATCTATTTTTAACAAGATCACCATAACAAAAAAGAAGTAAGTTCTTATTTTGGCATTTTTGCTAAAAAAGGGGGAATATATAATATAGTTGAAAATATGTAAAAAGGGGGAAATATGTATAAATACAAAATAATAGTATGGATATGTATATGAAGTATTACTTCAGGGGGAGTAATACGTTTACCGAGAAATGGATATACGGACAATGACAAATTCTAAATTTTTTTGATGACTTTGAAATTTTTTAACAAACATACCAAACTAATGCCAAAGGGGGAGAATGATACTCCTAAGAGTTATTTTTGTTGTCATTAGTTATGAGAAAGTCATAATGATTGTCAAAGTCATTCGGTAATGAAGGAAAGACAAGTTGGTAAAGTAGGGAAAGCTATTCGGTAAAGGAAATAAGGAATAGGTGATTTCGGTAAAAGGAAAAGAAAGTCTAGGCATCAAGAAAGGTAGAACCGAGCACTAAGAAATAAGTTATACTGAGCTATAACATCAACCGAACCGATAAGATAAGACAGTTACCAAGCTAGAGGAAAATGTGTTACCAAGTATAGAATACCAACATAAGGAGAATATTTAAGTACATTGAATCTGGACACTGAACAAAAAATGGTTTACAAATCTCGAGGAGATCATATGACAGAACATTGGAGATTGAAACACAATGATTACACATGATTACAAGGTGATATATAGAAATGATAATTAAGTATGATATATGCATTGGAGGAGTAACCAATGCTAACACTGCTTGAAGAGATGATTCTAAAACACCTAGCACTGCTTCTAGAGTTGTATATAAATGGATCAAAGAAGTAAAGATCAGTGTGGTATGGATGCAAGAGGAGACTACATGTATGAAGTAGAGATTATAGAGAAGGTGATGAGTAGAGAAGCCACCGAGTAAAAAAGCAATGAAGAATAGAAAGTGATTGTGATTCAGAAGTGAATCTACCAACTACTGAATTGTTATTGTAAGAGGTATACAATATGAGGTAATGAGTTATTGAGCATAAAGAGTCTGATATGCATATATTTGATGCAAGTTTAACCGACAAGTTTGTGTTACTAATTAAGGAGTAATCATAATTGTAAAGTCTCTTAATCGAGCAGATCTTAATAGATCTTATTTTGTAAATCATTTAACCAGGTATAGTTCTTAGATTAGAATTGTAAAATCATTTCACAAGGTAGAATTAATAGTCTGAATACTCTTAACTGAGTTGATATTCTTAACGGGGTAAGCTATCAAAAATAGCTTAACATTGTAACTCTAATTGAGAAAACTTTTTTATTGCAAAAGTGAAGTCTTGTGGGTATCATCCCCACCGCAATTTTTATCCTCTAATAAGGATTTCTACAATACCAAAATATTTGTGTTATGTGTTATGTGTTATATGTTTTATGAGATGCATGCAAAATTTATGGAATCCATAAATGGTTAAGAAGGAAAGTGTAATTAGTTAAATATGTTTTACAACACCGATTCACCCCTCCCCTCTTAGTACTCACCTTTGAATACTTAGTCCAACAATATATATGTGGTTGAATAGTTTTCACACCCTTTTAGGGTGAAAAGACATGAGCCTATTAAAAACCTTTTTGAAAAAACTAATTAAATAATAACTACCTATCTTTCGGATTTGGGTTTGGTCGGGAACTCAAAACACCTTGTGAAAAGATAAGATTTTAGTTAGATCTTGGAAATTGATTTTTTGAACTAGGTCATTTTTTTATTTTCAAATTTTTATTGTTATCATCATTTTTCGATACCATTTTTGCAGTAGGTCAAAATTCTAGCGTCTCTAAAACCTTCACTCACAAAACTCTGATTGTTCCTATCACAAAACTTATTTCCTTAATCCTTTAGATTTGAATTAAAAATAATATAATGTTTTATCCCATGTCATGTGATCTTGTTATTTTGGTAATGAGTCTCTATTGTAAGTTTAGAGAAATGAGCTCCTATTATCTTTGTAATCAAACTATATATCAGTGATTTATCTTTATGGGCAAGTGCTCACCGTAGTTTTTCCCAGTTTGCATTTTCCACATATACAAATCTTGGTGTTGTGTTGTTTTACTTCATTATTTGTTGAATGTGTTATGAGGTGAATAATCAAGATAGTTGATTATCTAAGATTTTGGTTTACAACCATGGACACCGCACTAGATTGATAACTTAAATAATGAGGATTACAACCCCATCAGCTACAATAACTATTGTCAGACCAATTACATGCCCACTTGACCTTGATGAAACAAATGAGAAAGTTTTATATGACTTCTTATGTGGTATATCTTGTAGCCAGGATAGGAAATTTTTCGCGGCCGATCATAGAAGGTGTCAAAGGACAAGGCCCTGGTATGAGCAAAGTGTGGGATTTCTACCCTTGCCTTGTATATAAAGAAGATTAACATTTTAAGAGGGTGATTGATGCATTCCTTTTTGTTTTCATCAACAAGCTAATAGGAAATGCAGGTTACACAATGACTAAAGAAGCCATGAAGTTAATCAAAGGATGGGGATTGGCTCATTGAGTTCCATAAGTCTACAAATATAAAAAAATCTTGCTTTCCAAAAGCACCCTTCCTACTTCCAAGGCATTGCAACAATAAGGTACTTCTGATGGAATTTTGAAGGCAAATCAAAGAGGTTCATCTCATCCTCATTGAAAAGTATAAGGAAGTGGTCAAGCACTCATTCAAACTAGGATTTTATGAGTGTCCAAAATAGTAGTGGATGAGTTGGGAGCATTAAATCTCAAGCCATATGCAAAAAGAGACAATTTTGATCCATCCAGGAAACTAAAGAGCACAATTCCACCACCTTCTGTAACTATGTAAATGCCTCAGAAAATTGTTGAGCCAATCTCCAAGATGATTTTGAAGTTAGAAAAAAATAGTACTGAGATTGATTGCTTTCCAAATGAAAGCATATGGTTTAAGAGATGATATACCTAACGAATTCGTTGATGATGAATAAATTTTGGGTGTCATCTACAAGAAGAAAAAGGTAGTCTCCGAAACACTTAGTCCAATCATGCGGTCTAAGAAAGGTGTATCAATAGATAGAATATCTCAGTAAGTCATTGACAGAAGTATGACTTGGATAGAGTTAAGGTTGAAGACTACCAATCTAACTAGGAGGGTAAAACATAAGACAAAAAGTCCTCCATCCTCATCAACAAAAGAATGTAAGAGGTAGAGGACCAAAGACCAAAGAAAGATGAAAAAGTTGGAAGAAGAATTCCAAGATCAGCCACTCCTAGAGCTTATGTCTCAAGTGAAAAACCAAATTAAAACATTATCAGTTTCTATTGAAATTTGTTGACCTAGGAATAATAGTCAAACTATAGGCTAAGCTAATGGTTTAGGTCATTCCTACTAGGACAACAATTGGAATGATCCTAGGAGAAGGATACAAAATGCTCACTGCTCAAGTCACACAAGAACCTCTTGCTCCACAACAATCAGTTGTTCCTCATCCATAACAGGAGCCATCAACCATTGAAAAATCCTCCAATGAGTAGAGAGATCATGTGGATATACAACCTAATCTAGTTATGCTATCTAAGCCTCCAAAAGAGTACATTGAAGTACAAGATACAAAGGGGGAAGGAGAAAAGGAGCCATTTGAAGAAAAAGTTTAGGATAAAGAGACCCTTCAAGATGAAACTGGCCAGCCTAAGAAAAGTACTAAAGAAGATGTGGAAGAACACAAAGATGAAGAAGAACAAGAGGATAAAAAGGAAGAATATGAAAAAGAAGATAATTTTGCTGAAGAGTTAGATTCATTCTATCTAGTCTTAATAGCGAAGAAGAAAAATAGTCTTATTAGCTCCATCGAAGACCAGGTCAAAAAAGGACAAGAAAAAACTAATGAAGATCAAGGAACTCCAGTCATTACCTTTGTAACATATAACAATTGCCTTTGTAATCGTTATGTTCTTGTATGTATCTATGCCCTTATATTCATATTAACTTTGTTTATTATATATGAAAAACTTCTCGTTACTCATTGTAATCACCTAAAATTGGGCTAATAGAACCTAAGGCCCTATTTTCCCTAATTCAAGATAAAACCCTAATTATGTTAATTTGATTCTTGATTATTAACATAATTAATCCTTAAATCCAATAAAATCAATTAAATATCCTAATTCAAGCATTTATCATCAAAGTATCAAGCAAAATCAATTTAATTACCTCTAGGCCTAATTAATTAAATCAATCCCATTAAATTCATGGCTAGAGTAATTAATTAAAGGAAATGAATAAATCCCTCTCAAAATGACATGTCACCTTAAAGGGGACAACAAAGACACTTTGAACCAATGAGAGGTAATCACATGGATCAAGTTTGGAAGCATCTCAACCACTCCTCATGGATGCATCCTAACCATTCAAAATCTCAAGATTCTATAAAAGAGAATTTTCAAATCTTCAAATGGTCCTAACTCTTTGTTAACTCTTTGATTTTGATAATAGATAATTGAATTCATGCTTTCATACGCTCATAGCTAATTAGAAAACATTTCATTTTGTATAATTGTAATCTCATGGATTTCATAGTTAATTTGAATGAATTTGATAGCTTTAACTTCATATTTTCTCATTTCCTTGGAATCTCTCATCTTAGCATTGCATTGTCTCTGTTTAGGATTAAATATGAGAGTAATTTACAATCCTTTTCATACTTGTGCTAATTAGAGATCAATAGGATGTCTTCAATTGTTTTCTTTCTTTTCTTATTTGATCTTTCTAACAATTGATATAATGTCCTATTGAAGTGTTGTGTTGCAAATTTGTAGGTCAATAATTCACACACCACATTTCTAGTGCCCACCGCGGGACAAAGCCCTAGATTTCTAGCCTTTTAGACTAATTTTTGTCGTACTGTTTCTTTCTACCAGGGATCGCATACATGAAATAGGATCGCATCTGGGAAGAATAGTTGCAACCTACATTTCCTAGATCGCATATAGGATTTTTTGGATCGCATATAGTCAGGTATTGCATCTGTTTGAATTCAAGATCACATGTGGGAAATGGTATCGCATCTAGATAATTGAATCATATTTGGGAAAGGGAGTCGCATATAGTAAAATTTAGGATCACATCTGGGGTCATTTATTTGATTTTTGGATTTTCTAACCCCTAATGATTTGATTTGTTGTTTTCTGTGATTTTAAATAGCCTAACTGTGGTTTGCAGGATGAATGAAAGAGACATTATCATTCCAAACTACTAATGGTTGTTTGTAGGTTGCCTTGGAGAAATCAACAAGACTTCATACTTTAATTTTTAGGAACTTGATACCATTTAAATTCATTGTGCAAATCAATCAAAGGATTATGCTCTTTTCCCTTGAGGAAAATCAAAAACTAAAAAGTTGATTTGCATTTTGAGGTTAAATTGGGGAAATGAATGTTAAAGATTGCATGATGTTCTTGGGGTTTTTGGTTTGAGATAGGAGATTATGCTCTTCTCCTTCATGGAGAATTAGAAATCCAGACCTCATAATCACTTATCTAATTTCTTTATTTCATACCTTTAGAGGGCCTACCAGTTGAGGAAAAAAGCTCCTGGGAACGACCCAAGTGGGGACAAGTCTTAAGCCGACTCTTCCACCCCACTATAAAATTTGACGCTTCCTTGAGGTGAAAGCCTTGGAATACATAATTCATCTTGTCTTGGAAGATTGATGATCAATTCAAATGATAGACTTGGATCTCATGTAGAGCGGAGCCGCTTAAATCTCACTTGCGAGACTACACATTTTTAGGTTCCTATAGGGCTTATGGTCTTAATCCTACTTGTGGGACTATGGGAGATGGTTATGAATGGATACCTTTATTAAAAGCCTTAAGATAGATGCTACCCAGATCACCACCGAAAGGTTTTTATCACTTGTGCGAGGCAAATAGTAACTGCCCCAAGACATTCACCATATTGAGCCCTCATTGACATTACTACTTAGCTAATACAAGCTCCAATATCCATTGCATTTTATTGGACTGCCATATTCTGAGGAGTCTTTGAGTGTGTTCCTAAGTTAGTGAACAAGTGGTTTCAATCTCTACCTAGCATAAGGAAGGTTAGGTGTGTCTGCTTAAAATGATTATTTGATGTGTTCTAAATACAAATCTAAGATAATTCCCCCAAATGAACAAACAAAAAGCATTTACAAACACCTACAAGTCACAAGAATTCGACAGAGATGACCCATTTTCCCAAAATTCACTAAAACTTGCAATTGACAGTAATCATAAAATCGCATCTAGTAATCCTGTATCACCCCTGGGATTTTGTGTCATATCCTAAATTTCCTAAATCACATCTGGTAAACACAATGTTTCCTGAGTCACATCTGGTGACCACTTCATATTTGGTGTCGCATCCTGTATTTCCTGGGTCACATTTGGGGCCAAAAGTTTGCCAGTCACCTGTAAAGTGTCGCATCTGGGACAAAGAGCATTTCCTTACTTTCCAAAAACAATTTTTTTACATTTCTAGATACCCATTGTGGCCATTAGTAAGATTCTGCTATCAAAACACATCCCAATGATAGCCTGAGAGAGTCATTTTTGATAAAATCTTGTTATCTTGCATGGTCTAAACTGCATTTGTTCAAATTGTGGATTCACCTTGTCCTATAAGCTAAAATCAAGTTCCCACCTAACTATTAGGGCATTCTAACACCCTTTGACGCTAGAGCTTCCAAAAAGAATCACAAACACTTTGCATTTTGGTTCCCAACTCATTATCGGGGAGCTTTGACACCCTTTGACGTTGGATCCATCAGACATATTCAAACCCACTTTTGCATCCTTGGACTCACAATCAAACATTTACAAATATTCAGACCCACTTAAATACAAGATCACTCTAAAAATTTCTTAATCCAAGCTTTCATGGTTAACACAAGACACAAATCTTATCATTTTGAAAAGAATCCATTCTCAAACGAAGTACCTTTACTCACATTTGAAAAAGGAGAAACTTCAAGACTCAATCCTCTATTTGGAACTACACCTAGCACGACTTATACAATGACACCTGAAGCGACAAACATGAATAATCAAGAAGACTTTCATTGGGATGAGAGACATGATGAACAAGATCACCAAGATGAACATGATAACCAAGAAAGAAATAACCAAGAAGGAGCATGACACCGAGAAGTGCATTATGATTCCGATGATGATGAATACCCTACAGAACTCGAATATCAAATGGCTTTAAGAAGAAAATGATTTAATAAAATCCTTGAGATAACTTTGGAAGAAAACAAGGAAAAGTACTTCCTAGAACTTGCCTCTCAAGGTGTGAAACTACCAAAGGACTATGATGTGAATCAACTTAAGCAAAAAGAGGATCTTAGTCCTATGTCTATTTTGACAAGACAACTACTTGCCATGCAAGATGAAATCAAAGAACTCAAGAAAGAGAAGGCAAAACCAACAAAACAATATTCCTTGGAGCACATTTGTCCTTTCCCTTTTGACAAGGGACTAAAGATGATTCCATTTCCTAAAAATGTCACAATTCCAAAATATGAGAAGCACACTGGAAATTATGATCCTCAAGATCATGTGAGAGAATTTTGCACATCCAGTATGGAATTCATGCATGAACAAACGTATCTCATGAGATTATTTTCACAAAGCTTAGGTGGACAAGCTATGGATTAGTTCTCAAAATTACCTATGGTAATCAAGACATTCGATGAACTAGTGAAAAAGTTTATACAACAATACTCCTATAACATCCAACACACTATGACTATGTTGGATTTGTGCAATACCAAACAAAAAATGGGAGAATCATTCTTGAATTTCCTACAACGATGGAGGAAAATATTTGCAAGATATGCTAGGTAGATACCTGAAAACAAAAAAATGGAAATCTTAATTAACAACTTGGTTCCTTAAATGAATTTTCCAATACAATTGCAAGGACTACCAAGTTTTGATAAGATGATAGATAGTGCCATCAAGATTGAAGAGGTCTTGATCAAGAAAGGGGAAACCACTATCAACAAAGAAAATAAAGACAAGTACTATCCCACCAAAGATAAGTACAAATACAAAAACAAAAATAAGAATGTCGTCAATGATGGAGTGGTCGATACTCCTAACACAAAACCGAAATCAAATGTCTTCAATCTTACAACAAGTCTTCAAGCGAGTAAGAATTCAAATTCTACAATGACACCAATAGCTAACAAGAATTTCAATAAACCTCCTACTTGAACATAGCCTTGGGTAGAAAGACCTAAGAGGACATTTACACCATTGGGAGATACATTGGAAGTAGTCTTGAATTCACTATTGGACAATAAAATCATTACGATTCCTGATTCCAAACCTTGGGAACAAGAAGTAAAAACAAGGTGGTGGACGAATAATGATTACTGTGATTTTCATCACAATGACATAAAAAAACAATTGTATGAAGTTAAGACATGTTATCCAAGACCTAATTGAGGAAGGAAAAGTTAAGGCAGATGGACATCATATAAACAATGATCATAAGGCATTTCAAACTCCATTACCTAGCTATGAAAAAGGAGAATCTTCCAAGAGTAACAATATTAATTATACATACATTGATAATGATAATGTAATCCATATGGTAGAACCATGAAAACCTTCCATAAATGTAATCACTCTAAGAGGAGTCCAAAGAAAAACTAATTTTTCTAATGGTGTAACAAGAAATCAAGCTAAGCTCACTCTCAAAGGACCTTCAACGTCTAATACACCAGCTACAACAACAACCTCTAAACAAGTAGCATTACCTCCAAAGTTTAATCTTGTGGATCAGTTGCAAAGAACACCCCGCTCAAATATCTATTCTAGAGTTGTTGAAAATCTCTCCTAGTCATAGAGAAGTTCTTGATCAAGCTCTACTTAACACTAATGTACCGAAAGATCTAGATGTGGATAGATTCCAAACTACGGTTGGTCACTTGAATTCCCCACATTACCTATCTTTTTTCGAAGAAGATGAAAAATCATTGAACCAGCCACATAACCAACTTCTGCATTTAGAAGTCCTTATTCATAAACACTGATTCAAGTGTGTCTTGATAGATGGAGGTGCAGGTTTGAACATCTGCACGTACAACTTGGTGAAATATTTGGGATTCTCAAAACATGAAATTGATCCTAGAAGAAAGATAACAATCAAGGCTTATGATGAAGAAGAAAGATCCTCCAAAGGATTAGTTGTTTTACCTATCAGAGTGGGACTAGTAGAGAAAGATGTCCTATGTCAAGTTCTTGATTTACCACTTGCATACAATATTCTTCCTGGAAGGCTATGGATACACTCAATGCAAGTTGTGCCTTCTACTTACCATTAATGCCTAAAGTTTCCTCATAATGGAGTGGAGGTGACTATTCCAATAGATACCACATATCCTTGTAACAATCTCAAACAAATAGAAAGCATGGTTCCTCACAACAAAGAAAGCTCTAATAAGGCAGAGACATCCAAAGAAATGGTTTTGAGAAGCTTTGCTAAAAAGAACAATATTCAAGAGATGAGTATGTGTGAATACAAGATAGATCCTGCAATATCCTTAACAGATCCTCCCATATCTCCTAAGACATAAGGAAGACCTTCATCAAAATTTACACCATCTAATGTTAGTGCTCTAACAATACATGAGGGAACCGGAATGGTAAGAGAAAAAGTATCCCTTGAAGAAGAAAATGAAGAAAAAATAGTCTTACAGTGGCTTTATAGAGAAAATGAAGAAGATGGAAATATAAAACATGTTGAGATAGCTCCAAATAAATATGGAAAGGGATATAAAATCATGAAACAAATGGGTTACAAAGGAAAAGGACCCTTGGGACAAAGCAAACAAGGACTTGTGGAACCTATACACATGGATCTTAGAAATCCTAAAGACAAGACTGGATTAGGCTTAAAGGAGGCAATATCTCATCCTATTGCAGAAAGTGATCATGTATTTGATAGATCAGGGGACTTAGATGATGAAGAGGAGGTAGAAGGACATCCTATTTCCTATGAAAGGTTGCTACTCTCGCAAGGATATCCATTATTAGAACTTGGCACTAACATTGAACATGAACAAGATCTAGAAGAAGAACTAGTAGAAGAACCTGGAAGGGAACAAGAACAAGAAGTTCCTATTATTGATGCACCTCATTTTGATGAAGAATTGTCACAAGAACCATTTCAAGAGCAAGAAACCAAAGCTAATGAAGAAAATGAAGTACCTATGACTATTTCCCACTTCTTGGGGGTTTCAGATTATAGTCAGGTAGATTCACATGAATATAAATGGGATTCTCTTTCTGATGCTACTATGGATATAAAAGTTGATGTGATACATAAATTTTCTCCTAGAGTTTTGATTGAAGAAGGAGAGAGTTCTAATGCTAGATCATTAGATTTAGATTTGCATAACACTAACATGAACTACTATAATAATGAAAATGAATTTAATAATCCTTACACTTATTTAGAATCAAACTTAATGGAAAATATCTTGCAAGATAATAACATTGATAATAACGCAGTGCTATCTCTTGAACCTACTGAATCTTTATCCTTACTACATCCTGAATTGATAAACTGGAATGAGCCTACGTCCACAAGCCTACTATCTTTTGAAAATGACTATTCCTTAGCCTGTTATCTTAATGCTTGTGAACCTTTCCTTTCTTCCACCAGTGTAAAGATCAAAACTATGACTGAGGAGGATATCAAGTTTCTCAGTATCAAAATGAAAAACAAAAAGAACAAGAGATTTGATGGTGAAAACCACTTAGTGGCAGTGTCAGATCCTAAAAGAGAAAAAGAAAAAGATGTACCTGATGGTGAAAACCTCCCAGAGGCTCCAAAGGACGAGATTCTTGATATCCTCCCAGATCACTTTTCAAGAAAGATCCTCAGTTATGATTGAACCAACACAACCCATTATCTTGGGAACAATAGAAGCTCCTCAGCTAGTTCAAATTGCTCAGTCATTGATAGAAGAAGAAAATATCCAATTCACAAATTTCTTCAAAGAAAAGAAGATCAATTTTTCTTGGTCTTATTTAGACATGTTGGGATTGGATATAGTTTTGATTATGCATCACTTGTCCATTTCACCTGATGTGAAACTAGTAAAGCAAAAACTAAGGAAAATGAACCCACATATGGCATTGTTAGTAAATGCAAAATTGGAAAAAACTATTGAAAGTTGGATTCATTAGGGCCATTGATTATGCAGACTAGATTTCAAACATAGTTCCTGTTTCTAATGCAGACAAATCTATAAGAGTTTGCACAAACTTTGGGGATTTAAACAAGGCTTTTCCAAAGGATGACTTTCCACTTCCCAACATAGATATGATTGTAGACTTGACGGAAGGCTATAATATGTACTCATTGATGGATGGATATTTCAGATACAATCAAATTAAAATTGCCCCTAAAGATCAAGAAAAAGATGCATTTACATGTGCATGGGGAACATATTGTTGGAATGTGATGCCATTTTGTCTAAAAAATTTAGGTGCAACTTATCAAAGAGCAATGACCACAATATTCCATGACATGATGCATAGAAATATGGAAGACTATGTAGGTGACACATTGGAAAAATAAAAAATAATGACTACACATATAGAGGATCTAAGGAAAATATTTGATAGAATGGAACAGTTTCAATTAAGGCTTAATCCCAAGAAGTGTGTATTTGGGGTGTCATTTGGAAAACTATTAGGATTCATAGTCTCAGCAAAAGGAATTGAGGTGGATCCAGGAAAGGTGAAAGATATTCTTGAAATGCAACCACCTAGAAACATTAGTCAAGTGAGGATGCTTCAAGGCAAGCTACAATCCATAAGAATATTTATATCTCAATTGGCGGATAAGGCACAATTGGTGGATAAGGCACAACCTTTCACAAAGTTGATGTGTAAAGGAACTACATTCACTTGGGATGAGCAATGTAAAGAAATTTTTTCCCAAGTCAAGAAATATCTAATGAATACTCCAATCCTAATGGCACCAATCTATGGAAAACATCTATTAATCTACATATCAACTACAGACACATCATGAGTATTACTTGCGCAAGAAGATGAGGCTAAGAAAGAAAGAGTCATATACTATATCAACAGAACTTTGGTCACATATGAGTTAAACTATTCCATGATTGAGAAATTATGCTTAGCAGTGGTATTTGCATCCCAAAAGCTTAGGCATTAAATGTTGGCACACAAGGTGAAGCTAGTGGCTAAGATCGATCCACTTAAATATCTATTGAGTAAAGCAATGCTAGCAGGAAGGTTAGCAAAGTGGGTCCTAATTTTAAGTGAATTCGACATTGAATATGTTGATAGAAAAGCCATTAAAGGACAAGTGATTTCTGATCAACTTGCAGAAACACCATTAATAGATGACAAGCCATTACATGTGGAATTTATAGATGAATCTATTATGCACTTGACAGAACACCCTTGGAAGATGTATTTTGATGGCTCCTTCACACAACAAGGATCAGGAGCTGGATGCTTATTCATTACACCACAAGGATAAAAGATTCCAAAAGCATATAAGATGATCTTTCCATGTACAAACAACATAGAAGAGTATGAAGCTCTTGTGAATGGGCTCAAACTTGCAATAGAATAGAAAATTGTTGAATTACACATCTATGGAGATTCACAGCTCATTATCAATTAGGTGAATGGTGATTACCAGATAAAAGATGATAAGTTCATGCCTTATAAAAGAATGGTGGATGACTAGAAGAAATATTTTGTCTTTATCACATTTGAACAAAGTCCAAGATCAAAGAACAAAGCAGCTAATGCAATGGATACTTTAGCATCCATGTTACAACTTGAAGAACATCTCACTATGATTTCCCGATGGAAGAACTCCCATTTCCTGCCTATGACTCACCCGAATCCCAAATTGTTTGCGCCATTGAAACCCAATTTTTATCCAGATATGCCCATATCTATTCCTATCTTAAAGACCAAACAATCCCTAAAGGTTATTCCAAAAATGAAAAGAGATCCCTCATAAGAGCAGCATTGCATTATATAATCATCGCTAATGACTTGTATAGATGTAGTCTAGATGGTACACTTCTTAGGTGTTTAGAAAATGAAGAGTCTAATCATGCATTAAAGGAAGTTCATGAAGGTGTGTGTGGATCAAACTCGAACAGTTTTTCATTAGCCAAGAAACTCTTAAGAGTAGGATATTATTGGCCCACAATGGAAAAAGATGCTATTCATTTTTCAAAAACATGCAAGAAATGCCAGATCCACGGTAACATGATACATGTTCTAGCTAGGGAGCTAATTCCTTTCATAACACATTGGCCATTTTAGCAATGGGCCTTTGATTTAGTTGGTCAGATTTACCCAAATTCATCAAATAGACACAAATACATCATTACTGCAACTGAGTATTTCACAAAATGGGTGGAAGTTGTCCCACTGTATAATGCAATTGGAAAACAAGTTTCCATGTTTATCTTGAATTATATCATCTGCTATTATGGCGCACTCTCGTCGATTGTGACTGACAATGGGGGTCAATTCAAAAACAAAGACATAGATGAGTTGTGTCTTCAATTTGAAATCACTCGGCACTGTTCCTCGATCTATTACCCTCAAGGTAATGGACATGCTAAAGCATCAAACAAAACTATATTGAAAATCTTACATAGGATAGTGAACAAATCAGGAAGGGATTGGCATTTGCAAATCAATCCAACATTGTGGGCTTATAGAACAAGCATCAGAACACCAATTGGCGCAACTCCTTTTGCACTATTTTATGGATTAGAGGTAGTCCTACCATTTGAGGTAGAGATTCCATCACTGAGGGTATCATTGAAACATCTAGTCACTAATGAGGACTATAGAATCTCTAGATTGCTAGAGCTAGAATTGCTAGATGAGCGCAGACAACATTCGTTTGATCATCTTAAAGCTTATCAAAAGAGAATGTCAAGAGGATACAACAAGAAATTGAAACCAAGAATTTTTCAGGTAGGAGATCTAGTTCTAAGAGAAAATCCTAAAAATCAACAGAATCAAGAACAAAAGGGAAAATTTGAACCCAACTGGCTGGGTCCCTTTGTCATTACAACAACATTTGGATCAGGATCCTATCAATTGGCTATGCCTGAAGGAGGTATTTTACTGGATCCAATCAATACTCTACATTTGAAAAGGTTTTATGCCTGACATTCTTGAGATAGCTTCTATATAGTGAAAAGAGTCCTGAAAAAAGTACAAAAAATTCAGAAAAAGTTCCTGAAGAAAATAAAAAATAGCAAATATGGATCCTGAAAAAAATAAAAAACAATGGAAAAAGTCTTGAAAAAATGACCATCTCGGTGAAAACCTAGCAAATAGGTGCCTTGGTGAGTCCAAAAAAAATAAAAAAGAGAAGAAGTACAAAAAAATAGAAAAAGATAAAAAGTGTCTTGGTGAAAACCTGGTAAATAGGTGCCATGATAGCAAAAATGGAAAAAGTTTGGCCAAATAGTGAAAACCTAGTAAACATGCGCTACTTGTAATCAATGCTCTATCTATCAAGACAACGTTTGTGCCTTTGGTCAATGTAAATCTCGGTTTGTACACATCTTTCAATCACTTTCGTGACACGCCAAATCCTAAGAGCCTATTATCAGAAAATCATATCTTCCTAAGGATGGAATTTGTCCACATTAAGGTCCTAGGTAAACTATTTTCCCTAGGGGGCAATGATCAAAATCACACATGTCCTTAAGTCATGGTTAGGACATTTTGCTAAGAATAGAGTCCGTAATAGACATTAAACTACGAACAAAAGTATTTTTCAATACCACCCTAGTCCGCAATAGACTTTAAACTACGAACAAAGGTATTTCTTAATGTCAACCATAAAAAGTATTTCTAAATACTTGGACCTAAAGGTGTTCCTAAACACTACGTCATGATGATAAGAGTGTTTCTAAACACTAAACATGTGAACCACTTATTGATGAAGGATAAATTGATAATTCATAATAATCCCTATACGTGTTTACAAAAATAATCATTAGTATTCCTAAACACTATAATCACAACTGTTTGTTTTAAAGAAAATACATTGATTATCTTAAAAGGAATAATGAACCTTTTCTTATTATCAATTTTTTATTGTTATGTTTCCTCGAGTGACTTGATGATGTCTATAGACTAGAGGAACAAGGATTGGGGGCATAGCATTTTCTTTGTCTTCTGATTGTGGTGGTAAATCTGATGATCTAAGGTGATAATGGGGAATGGGTGTCTACTATAAGTGCCTCCATCACGATAAGAATACCAAGTATACCTTAACCTATTTCCTATGAAAGCTATAGTGAGGTTGGATTTATTTCCTTGCCTGTTTTAAACAACAATGAAAAACTACTTCCTAGTAAGGTACATAGTAAATCAGATTATACCCAAGGATATATATATAAAATAAAAGGTCATTGCGGGTATATATTTACACATTATGCACCATAAAAGAAAAGGGTTTATATCAAATAGGAAGTAAATGATAGAACATTCTAGCCTATATGCTTTAATGTTTAGGTTATCTTTTGACATGAAAAATGAGAGGGAAGTATTCATATTTTCATGATTGCTAAATCTATCCGTGAAAATTGTACTAACCTAATGAGGTCCCATTACAAATGCTCTATGATGATAATTAATCCACCTTGAATAAACAATGACCGTCCTAGGTGTCTTAGTCTAGATGCATTTCATTTGGGTTAATTGCATTAAGGTTCATTTTTAGTTGCATATCATATTAATTTGCATTAGATTCATTTAGATGCATTTCATGTTTTTAGTTGCATTTAAGTTCATTTCAAATTGCATTCATTTTTTAAGATAGTTGCATTCATTTTAAGTTGCATAAGCATGAATGTGTGAATTCAATTATCTAAAGCATTAATGTGAGTGGAAAATTCTAAAAACATTATCTATTCACCGTGTTTGACCAAGTACATCATAAAATCATAAACAACTGAGATGAAATGACCGAGTATATATCACTGATATTCATTTGCATTCATAATCCATTTCATATCATAAGAAATTTTGCATAGTGCATTCATAATCATCCATACATAAATAAAAGTGAGATGTCCATACATCACATCGCATTACATCTCATACATTCATATCCATACATGAAATAAAGATTGCATACATAATCCATACATTCATATCCATACATGAAATAAAGATTGCATATATCAGTGAAATATATCATGATGTCATCATATCATCACTATCTAACATAATCTAATCATGACCAAGTATGACCATCGCATCAATATCCAAAGCATAAGACGCATATAAAATATCCCACATGTAGAAATCAGAAGTATCATATGAAACAACATAAATCAGATAAGATATCCATACCAGAATCAGTAGAATCAAAGAGCATCAATATATCATTAGTATATGAGTATTAGAATGTCAGAACAGTATATCAGAACATGGATGAAACAAATATCAGAGTGTCAGAATAACATGAAGTAATGTATCAACAATAAATAGTTCATAGGACATGAGAAAGTGTATCGATAAAAAATGGTACAAATACATGATATGTCCAATGTGGTACAATATATCAGAGATACAAAATATTAGAGTACAAAATATCAAGCCTCATTGGCTCCCTCGTCCTCTCGTGGAGGATCGGGAGGGGGTACATCTGCTCTGCCAGGAATGGGTAGAGGCATCGCACTGTTTGACTGTTGTGCTATGACAGAATACAATGGAGCTCTTTGAGCAGCAGGAACAACATCACAATATAATTCAAAATAGTATGTGGCCCTCTGCCCCTGGTGGGTGGCTGTATGTGCATATCTATCTCTCTCCGCTCTCATCTGAGATAACTGTTTATCCCGCTCTAATAAACGTGCTCAGAGGGTAGCCACCTCTATGTGCAATGCAACTCTATCCTACTCACACTGAGATAATGGATCCCCATCCCCACTCTGCGTGCCTTCTGCTGATCCCCATCATCTCCTCCTCCTGCTGCCCTCTGCTGCTGTGCCTGCTCATCTCTATGGAGTAGAGTCCCTATATCTCTCTGTGGGGGAGTGACTCTCAATATCACGTGTCTCTGTTGTCCACCATCTCCCCCAGAGGCCCATCATCTATTGCCATCATTGCCGCCACCTCCACCCCCACCTCCACCTCCACCTCTATCTCCTCCGTATCCATCACCTCCTCCATCTCTGCCTTCGTAGGAACCATCTCTCCCTCCATCTCACCCTTTGTCTCTGCCACATCCTCTGGCTCTGCCTCTGGCAGATCGGTCTCGGCCACCACCATCATTAGTTGGATCGTAATCAAGCACATCCTCTAGGCGAGGAGTGACCTCATTAGGAGCTGTGAAATGAGGGTAAGGATGCTGAGTATAATAAGTATGAAATCCATCAGTAATCCCTCCATTAGTGATCTCTGGGTGGTACTCCCAGTCCACAGGGGAAATCTGTGAAATCTCATGCAGTGCTATCTCATAAATAAGTTGAGATCCCCATTGGGCCTCCTCATCTCTGATGTGTGCATATATCGTTGTCTCTTGAGAGACACGTTGTACCCTATCATACTACCTAGAGACATGTGTAATAAAAAATCTCTCAATAATATATCTAGTATGCCCAATAAGGTACTTGCTCTGGAAAAAGAAAGGCATTTGTCTGACATCAGATGGCCATCCCTCGCAGTCTAAGTAAGGTCTCAAAAAAAATCAGTAATGTCATCCAGAATGTGCCGCCAATACTCTAACTTGCCCAGATGGGGTTGTTGTAATAAATCAGAATACATATATATGTAAGGCAGGCTGACGTCACGGTGCCTATCTACAATCGGCCGTGCAATGGGGATGTGCTCCCATGAACAGACCTGAAGAACAAGGATGCCTACAGTAATAGTGCAACAATGTTGATAGACAATCTTGTGGAGCTCTTTGTATAAATGAGCTAAGATGCAACTCCCCCAAGAAAAATGACGAGTTTATCGAATTGTGTCCTCAATAACCCTTGACTAGCCATACATGAAGCTATGCTTCCCTCAATCAGGCATCATCAATCCTCCAATGAGTCCATCCAAAAATACACGAAGGGGCGCGTAGTTGGCCACCATGTGGTCCCAATTGAGGTAATGCCTAGTAATGGTATCATCCTGGAACAATCATCAAGCATCAACTATAGCTGCGGCACCAGATGCCTCATACTCTACACGGGACCCCATCATAGGAACATGAAGTATATGTTAGATGTCCTCAGGGGTCACAGTCATCTTTCCAATTGGAAGGTGTTATGCTCTAAATGCCACCTCTCGGCCAATGGTGTCAGCAACCCCCGAGTCACCCGAATATCAAGTAAATCCGCTAAAGTCCACAATCCACAACGCGCAACAATACGTTGGTCAGCTGTTGAGAGATGTTGATGTAGCTCTAGGACTTGAGTCGGTCGAGAACATCTGAAAGCAATAACATCAAAATTGGTCTGCACAACAGAAAATAGGGGCACTATTTTCCTCCAATGAGTCCATCCAAAAACACATGAAGGGGCGCGTAGTTGGCCACCATGTGGTCCCAATTGAGGTAATGCCTAGTAATGGTATGATCCTGGAACAATTGTCAAGCATCAACTATAGCTGCGACACCAAATGCCTCATACTCTACACGGGACCCCATCATAGGAACATGAAGTATATGTTAGATGTCCTTAGGGGTCACAGTCATCTTTCCAGTTGGAAGGTGGAAGGTGTTATAAACTGAATGCCACCTCTTGGCCAATGGTGTTAGCAACCCCCGAGTCACCCGAATATTAGGTAAATCCGCTAAAGTCCACAATCCACAATGCGCAACAATACGCTGGTCAGCTATTGAGAGATGTTGATGCAGCTCTAGGACTTGAGTCGGTCGAGGACATCTGAAAGCAATAACATCAAAATTGGTTTGCACAATAGAAAATAGGGGCACTATGTCAGCATTAGATAGAAATTTGATGAAAAATTGCCTAAGGAATGCAAAACAGACAAGAAACTTGGCTCAAAATTCAAAAAACTAAAAGTGATCCTATTTTCCTAGATGTGACATTTTAACGGGATGTGAGCCAGGAAATCCCGGAAATGACTCAAGAAATCTGGGACGTGATCCAGAATCTGGATGCGACCCTGTTTTGACCAAATGTGACTAAACTAGAAATTTGCTAAGAACATGCTTCAAAAAGACCAGATATGACCCGACAAGGTGCGATCTGGGAAATTCAGGATGAGATCTGGAATTCTGTGAAAAATAGTGTGCAACACGGGATTTACCGCATGCGATCTCACATACAAGATGCGATTCAAAACAAAATTGGCCTTAAAAAGTGCAAACATGCATGAAACTCAAATTTGCAAAATTGACAAGGATCGTTATTGGGTACTCACAGGTGCTGCATAATGCGGGGGCCGGTCGTGTCATCTCACTAGCTCAAATTGATGCTTCTCCACAGGGATCACCATTTCGCTTAGAGCTCAATAAATTATTGAAGGTAGAGAGTGAAAATGAATAGTAAAAATGGACTTTTTGACCTATTTGAGCCTCCCAGGGGCTCCAGAGCCTTAAGGAACATTTATTTAGAGACATCACATAAACTTCATGTTGGGACCAAAATTGAAATAGGTGATCTATATCACTTAAATGTAATAAAAATAGAGTTACAGAGCAAAGTCAACCGTCGGAAGGCAGAGGTCAACTATGGTCAAATTGCAGTCAAACAAGGGCAAAATGAGCGGAAATGATACAATGAACATGGTAAATCAATGCAGTAATGGTTATTACTCAGATTCATGATCAACAAAACTCAAAGTTCAGTCAAAAGCACTTAATGAAAGTTGCACAGAGCGTAATTAATGCACAAAAAGCTTGTCAGAAGCTATAAAAAGTGATTTTCTCACTAATGCATCAAATTTTTATGTCAGGATATTACTTAAACACAAGTCAAACTTGGTCAATTCTTTCATATTCTTGGTCAAACTTGGTCAAACAATGTTTCTTTTAACACTAAAATCGATCCTAATTGCTTATTAACACTTCCTAAATGATTTTCGCTTGATCCAGATTCATTTCAATCACTGTAATTCTTCCTAAATGCTTGAAAACAATGATTTTATTCGAATTTATTTTGATTTCGATCCCAAGGGGGCATAATCATACTAAAATTCAAAGCATCAAATCAAATTCTTTCGCATCAGGGGCATGACAGTGTTCTTCGATCAAGTTGATGATGTTAATCTTTATGACATTGATCAATTTCATCGCTTCAAATCAAATTGGTTATTTGTTAGCATGTTCAGTTACTGCAAATCAAATTTAACTAAAATTTCTTTTTAGAATCTATTATTGGTTTTCGTTCAATCAAGCTCAGAATTGGTATTGTCAATTCTCATTCAATCAAGTTCAGAATTGATGATTTGCTAATCAAGTAGGATTTCATTCGATCAAGTTCAGAATTCTCAAATTTAGAGTAGTTCTCTTTACTGCTCTCTAAATCTTTCAGAGTGGTCCTCACTACTCTCTAAATCACTTGAGTTCAGAGTAGTTCTCACTACTCTCTAAATCTCCTTGAATCCGTCAATTCCGCTAAATCATGCTTTAAATCAGATTTTCTTTGAATCCATGTGTTGTTCGCAAAGCAATTCAAAGAGGGGAAAATATAATCACCTAGAATTGGGCTAATAGAACCTAAGGCCCTATTTGCCCTAATTCGAGATAAAACCCTAAGTATGTTAATTTGATTCTTGATTATTGACATAATTCCTTAAATCCAAAAAAATCAATTAAATATCCTAATTCAAGCATTTATCATCAAAGTATCAAGCAAAATCAATTTAATTACCTCTAGGCCTAATTAATTAAATCAATCCCATTAAATTCATGGCTAGAGTAATTAATTAAAGGAAATGAATAAATCCCTCTCAAAATGACATGTCACCTTAAAGGGGACAACAAAGACACTTTGAACCAATGAGAGGTAATCACATGGATCACTCACATGGATCAAGTTTGGAAGCATCTCAACCACTCCTCATTGATGCATCCTAACCATTCAAAATCTCAAGATTCTATAAAAGAGAATTTTCAAATCTTCAAATGGTCCTAACTCTTTGCTAACTCTTTGATTTTGATAATAGATAATTGAATTCATACTTTCATATGCTCATAGCTAATTAGAAAACATTTCATTTTGGATAATTGTAATGAATCTCATGACTTTCATAGTTAATTTGAATGAATTTGATAGCTTTAACTTCATATTTGCTCATTTCTTTTGAATCTCTCATCTTAGGATTGCATTGTCAATGTTTAGGATTAAATCTGAGAGTAATTTACAATCCTTTTCATACTTGTGCTAATTAGAGAGCAATAGGATGTCTTCAATTGTTTGCTTTCTTTGCTTATTTGATCTTTATAACAATTGATATAATGTCCTATTGAAGTGTTGTGTTGCAGATTTGTAGGTCAATAATTCACACACCACACTCATTTCTTATCCAAGTGCCACCTTTAGAAGATCATTGTTGTCATGTTTTTAGTTTAAACATTTTTATTTCATTTTGTCCTATTCATGTTCACCTTTTTGTCTTTACCTTTATGAGTTGTATTTTTTTTTTTGTCTTATACATTTTCATTTTATTCTCTTTCTGTCCTATTCAGAATTACCTTTTTGTCTTTGCCTTTCTGAAATAGGATTGTTGTCCTTAAACAATTCTAATTCCTCTATAATATTTTCTTTTAATTTATTTTGTCTTGTGGATCATGTTTGCTGCATTAACCTTTTGACATTGCTTCTTTTCATATTTAATCATTGTTTGGTAATTTTATTTTACAGCGCTGCCTTGTAAATATACTCATTGCTCCAAATTCTTATATGGATCAATGTGCCATATTATTGCCTTCAAAAACCACCTTTGAATTGATGTGTACAAACATTGACCAGTGCCTTGATAACCTTTATTGTCTTTATATAACCTCGATCTAATATATAATTGTGATTATTGTGTTGAACCAATTTTTGATGTTGTTCTTTTCATGTGAAGGTCACTTAGAAATCAAAGGAATACGAAAAGGATCAGGACCTGATATCTCTTTTAAAAGCATGTATTAAAGACATTTTTTGCTACTGTGTGGGTTGAAAATTTGGAGACTATGAAATGGTGAAATTTTGCATCTGTGCAAAGGTGAAAATTAGGAGTTGCAAAGTAGCAAAATTTTTTCTATTATTCAAACAAGGGAGAAAGGGCTCACGAAATAGCAATTTTTCGCTATCGCGCGGGCCACATTTTAAAGGATCATGAAATGGCCAAAAGTGAGCATTTAATGTAGGGGTGGTCAATTTGATGATGTGAATGTATATCTTGAATACCGAGAAGATTTGTCTGAAGACTTGAAATTAAGGCTTGAGGGATAAATTGACATAAGATATATTGATACAATTTCTCTAAGGTTCACAAATAAGAACGAATTCTATCAGAAGAAAATTCTTGAGAAAACCATGTTTCAGAAATTATGTAATTTATACATGCTTCAAACATGATGTCAACAGAGGGGCAAATGAGCAAAATTTAAAAATCTAAAAATGACTCAGTTCATAAAATCCAATTTCCAAGCTTTAGTCAGAATCTTATCTTTTCACGAGATGTTTTGGGTTTTCGACCAAAACCAAATCCGAAAGATAGGGAGTTATTAGTTAATTTATTGATTAAGTTTTTCAAAAGTTTCTTGATTTTAATGTAGGGTGGTGTCTTTTCACTCTGAAGGGGTGTGAAAACTATTCAACCACATATATATGTGTGGTGTAAAATATAAAGAGAGACATAATAATAAGACAATATACAATGATAGTACTATAGGTAGATAATATGTATGGAAAGTGACTGCAACTAAGGTGTGAATCAATTGTATTCACTTTTTTTATTAATACAAAGAAAACCTATTTTCTATCTAAGGTTGAGGAAGTAAGTTTATTATTTTTTGATTGGATTGGTCCTTTGCATTTTTAGTTTCAAGAATTTTCTTTGTATTGTTAGATGTCGAAGAATTGAAGTATTAAATATTAGTTTTTGAGCATCAAGGGTTGTATACAAATTTCTCATCTATACAATTTCTTGTCTAATTGATTTCCTACCAAGGAATTAAATTCATTTAGACTAAAATAAATATTGTAACCAATTCATCCTTGATGTCATTGAGGAGGGAATTTGAAGTTAAATTGTAGAGTGTACATGAGGTTTCAAACAAAGCCAGACTACATTTCACCCAATTAGTTGGATAAGGGACTGGACTGTGTATTTTCTCAAAGAAGGTTTTTTACAATTGCAAGAGCATTGAAGTTCTTTCATTTTTCATATGTATTTGAAACTATCACTGCATAATCTCATATATATAAAGCATTTTTTACATACAACACATTTTTTAAGCATTCAGACACAAACAAGAACTATTTCTTCTCGATCAATCTCAAGAACCCTTTGCCACTTTTTAAGAAATCATTCAAAGTTTAAATTCTCTATATAAAGACACCTTAGTATTTGGGGTGAGGGTTTACTCGCCCAGGTTTAAGAAGCCTAAAGTGTAGAGGAATTAGATTATTCTCGTTCGTTGGCCAAGACTGATTGAAGCAATCCTATAGGAGAATTGGAAAAACTCTTGGATTTCCAATCTGTGGTTTTGGGAACCAATAGATTGGTCTCTGTTGGGGATTGCTAATAAGTTTTCCAAAATCTTTGGTGACAGAAGTTTACTCTGCTGGAAGGAAGAACCCAGAAGACTAGCAAACAAAATTTTCCTCGAAGAGAGGTGGCGAATCTATTCAAAAAAGTATTTCAGTTAGTGACTCTACTGAGGGAGAAGACCCAAAAGGAGATAAGTAAAGTTTTCCTCTTTGAAAGAGGTGGCAACTCTATTGACAAGAACCTAATGTATAAAGAAAAAAGTTACTACAAATTCAAATATTCAAAATGTATCTGAATAAACAATTATTTTAGAGAAAACCATTTATTCCAGATTGTATCAGACCATTGGATCTCAAAAGATTTCATTGTATTCCTTTTAAGTTGCTCCCTAAGCTTTCACAACTTGTACCAAAGTTCTATGGAGAATGAGATGAATCAACACTTGAACATTTGGATGCATGTTATACATTTACAGAAGACTATGAGATTTGTGTGAAGATCAGGTGATAAAAGTATTTGTCAGGACATTAAAAGATAATGCAAGAGAGGCATATGAATCACTACCTACATAGAGCATCTCATCGTGGAAGGAGTTTGAACAATGGTTATTATATGAATTTCATGATGCAAGTGAAGGAGATAACATGTATTGTGAACAAGATGAAAATCAAAATTGCATTATGGAAGAAGAACCTTATATGTCTCCCTTAGATGAATTTCTCAATTTGGAAAGGTATGAAGGTGAGTCTACAACCCATTTGTTCATAAGGATGGTAAGTATTTATCAGGAGATACCATCAGACATCATGCCTTCACACAAGAAATTTATGAAAAAACTTTGTGAGTTGGGAACCTCACTAGATGACCCTGATTTGAGGCTTCTTTTTTAGAGATTAGAAGAATATAGAAAAGCGAAATAAAAACCTAATGATGTTTCAGATTTAAGTGAAGAAAAAAAATTTGCACAATTTGAGGAGGAAGGAAATAACATGTGTTATGAATAGGAAGAGGATCAAGAACATATTTGGGAAGCAAAGCCTTGTATGTCACCCTTGGATGAATTTCTAAATGTTGAAAGACAAGAAGGTGATGGATGCAGTGTGAAATCTATAGGAGTACAAAGCTCTAATAAATTTTGAGATTCAAATGAAGAAGAAATTTTGGATCAGAAGGAAGATAAATCTGTTGTTGATGAGATTTGTATTGAAACAAATTTCCTTGAATGTAATAATGAAGAAGAAAATGTTCTTAGTTCAGAGGAAATTTCAAATTTGTTAGATATAGAATATCACAAATAAGTTGATAAAAATGGTCCAAACTTTTTCTTAATCCATCAGAATAAACAGATTGATGAATCAATGCATGTTTAGGAGGAGAAAATTTTAGGAGATAACATTGATATTTGTCCAATTGATGAAACACATGATGACTCTCAAGAGGATTCATTCAGTGAAAATATGCATTATGATACACCAGGTGATCTCTTGTATGATGAATCACAAGAAAGCTTCCATGAAGTTATGCCTAAGAGGATATAGAAGAGAATGTGTTCCAGAATGACTCCAATTTTTTTTTCAAATTCACTGTATATGAAGGAAAATGAAATGATAAATAGTGATATAGTCAAAGAAGAATACATATGTTGGAAAAATCCTTTTAAAAATAAGTTTCATATACATTCTGATCTGTCACAAAGGGAGATAAAAGACTTTGGAACCAGGTGTGAGGAAGGATGTGCTCTTAAGATTATCTTGATGTTTAAAAGGAAATCAATTAATCAGGAGATGAAACATAATGAAGAAAGGGATGATGATAATATTGTCAGGATGTTTACATTGCTACATGATCAAAATCAGGTGTTTGACAGGGGCAAATGTTGATTCCATATTTTGGTGGTCTGGGGCCACCAAATAAGATCTGATCAAATTATTTAAATATGTTGAGACTCTTTAACCCAATGGACTTGGCACTTGGTCTTCTTCCATCAAAGATAATTGAATTCTCACTATACCCACAGGGGGTATATGTCCCCAGAAAGAGCCATTGTTGGACCAATTTTTTATTTTGTTCTTTTCATGTGAAGGTCACTTAGAAATCAAAGGAATATGAAAAGGATCAGGACCTAATATCTCTTTTAAAAGCATGTATTAAAGGCCTTTTTTTTCTATTGCGCAGGTTGAAAATTTGGAGACTACGAAATGGTGAAATTTCGCATTTGTGCAAAGGTGAAAAATTGGAGTTGCAAAGTAGCAAAATTTCGCTATTACTCAAACAAGGGAGAAAGGGTTCGCGAAATAGAGACTTTTCGCTATCATGTTGGCCACATTTTAAAGGATCGTGAAATGGCAAAAAGTGAGCATTTAATGTAGTGGTGGCCAATTTGATGACGCAAAATGTATATCTTGAATATCGAGAAGATTTGTCAGGAGACTTGAAATTGAGGCTTGAGGGATAAATTGACACAAGATATATTGATACAATTTCTCTAAGGTTTACAAATCAGAACGAATTCTATCAGAAGAAAAATTCCGAGAAAAACATGCTTCAAAAATGTTGTAATTTATACATGCTTGAAACATGATGTCGACAGATGGTGCGAGTGAAAATTGCAAATCTAAAAATGACCCAGTTCAGAAAATCCAATTTCCAAGCTTTTTTAAGAATCTTAGCTTTTCATGAGATGTTTTGAGTTTTTGACCAAAACCAAATCCGAAAGATAGGTAGTTATTAGTTAATTTATTGATTAAGTTTTTCAAAAGAAGTTTCTTGATTTTAATGTAGGGTGGTGTCTTTTCACCCTGAAGGGGTGTGAAAACCATTCAACCACATATATGTGTGGTGTAAAATGTAAAGAGAGACATAATAATAAGACAATATACAATGATAGTACTATAGGTAGATAATATGTATGGAAGTGACTGCAACTAAGGTGTGAATCGGACGTATTCACTTTTTTTTATTAATACAAAGAAAACCTATTTTTCTATCTGAGGTTGAGAAAGTAAGTTCATTATTTTTTGATTGGATTGGTCATTTGCATTTTTAGTTTCAAGAGTTTCCTTTGTACTGTTAGATGTCGGAGAATTGAAGTATTAAATATTGGATTTTGAGCATCAAGGGTTGTATACGAATTTCTCATCTATACAATTTCTTGTCTAATTGGTTTCCTGCCAAGCAATTAAATTCATTTAGACTAAAATAAATATTGTAACCAATTCATCCTTGATGTCATGGAGGAGGGAATCTGAAATTAAATTGTAGAGTGTACATGAGGGTTCAAACAAAGCCAGACTACATTTCGCCCAATTAGTTGGATAAGGGATTGGACTGTGTATTTTCTCAAATAAGGCTTTTTACAATTGCAAGAGCATTGAAGTTCTTTCATTTTTCATATGTATTTGAAACTATCAATGCATAATCTAATATATATATAAAACATTCTTTACATACAACACATTTTTGAAGCATTCAAACACAAACAATAACCATTTCTTCTTGATAAATCTCAAGAACCCTTTGCCACTTTTTAAGAAATCATTCAAAGTTTAAATTCGCTATATAAAGACACCTTAATATTTGGGATGAGGGTTTGCCCACCTAAGTCTAACGAAGCCTAAAGTGTAGGGGAATTGGATTATTTCCGTTTGTTGGCTAAGACTGATTGAAACAATCTTATAGGAGAATGGGCAAAACTCTTGGATTTCCAATCTGTAGTTTTGGGAACCAATACACTGCAAATCATCTTTTATTGTCTTCATAAATTTGATCGTTGTCTTCATAATGGAAACCCCATACATTAGTTGTCACTTATGTTTTCAGACTATTATAATCATCACTAATCCTTAATGTATATATCTATTTGTGTTCTATGGCATTGACTTTTGTCCTTCATTGTCATATGCTCTCCATATATTTATGATGATCTTTTTTTCAGCAATCTCATTTATATTCCTTTGACATCAATGACTTCATTAAATGACACCCTTTTCACCTTTAATATCAGTGACAATATTCTAACAGTCTCCACTGAACACCGTTCACATCAATGACAATATTTCTTCTCATACCTTTTGACATCAATAACAATATTTTAACCTGTTGTGAATAAAATAAGTCCAGACCTTTATGTGGAAAATATAAACAGGTTGGACGCCGTTGATAAAGCCTTGGCTGCTTGGAATTAGAAGCTAAGCATGGATTTTGATACCTCTAAAGGAGTCGACCAACAAATATTGGATGAAGATGCAGATTTAAGCGTAACTAAAGAAAAGGCTGCAGATACAGTCAGAGAGCTTAATGTAATGCTTGATCATTTTTAGCAGGGCTTCAAATCTGCAAAGTTTGGAGGGGAACGGGTAGATGACCCGCATGAGCAAGCATTGAACCATTGTCTGATGAGCTAGAGGCTATACAAACGCAGCAAGAGGAAGCAGAGGCCACAAAAAGTTTAAAATTTTGAATTAAAAGACATATTCTTTATTCTTTAGTTATTTATTTATTGGGCGATATGTTGGAGTGGAATGGAGTGCACTGAGTCTTTCTTCAGTGAACTGACAATTGCATACATTTGGTTGTATGATCTCCATCTCCAGTGAACTAGCAGTTCCAACATGAAATTGGCGTGAATCCTCTTTCCTAGTGCATGAGTGCTTCAGTGCACGCATGATGTGTTGTCCTCTTCTTCAGGAACTAGAGTTTCTTGTGCTTGATGTCGTGTCTTTCTTCATCAAACTGAGTTCTGCTGGCACGCACAATCTTAAAAGGATTTTTACAGCTGAAAAGAGAAGTTTGTGGGGCGGCAACTTGCATACTGACCGGACTCCAGTTTGCATTGTTTTTGGGCGGGAGTTTTCTTTCTTTCCCTCATTCTGGATCTACAATTGTAATTTTTGGACCATTTGTTAGGGTCCAAATATTGAAGCAAGACTGAAGGTCCTTAGATAGATTTTAATTCCATTATTCCCTACATTCTAAATAGTTAGGCACTATTTTGCAAAATTGTAGTACTCCAATATCAGTGAAATGAAGTTGGTATTTGTTCCATTTTGAAGATTAATGAAGATAAAATTCATGGATTCTGCAATTTTGTTGAATATTTCGCACATGTGATTGGTATTCTTCTTTCATTTAATTTCGTGTATTGCATCTGGAGAAATTATCTTCTTTAATTTAATGCTATTTCTTTCAAATCTGATCTGTGCATATAAAATAGTGACTGTTCTTCTTAGCAAGTGCATTTAATATATGAAATTTCCATAGAATCTTGCACAGTTAGAATTTTGATTGGATTTCAAAATTGATCTAAGTGTTAATGAAATTTTGTTTTATCATTTCTCTGGATAAACTGAACGGAATCAATGAAAGTTAAGTATTAATTACTCTGTCTTGGACACCCTGATCTATCTTTTTGCATTTTATTTAAAATTTGGTTAAAGTGGGACTAGATTAGAAAACATTCCCAGTTTGAGATCATAAAACCAGCAGACCCCTTGAACAAACAAGCCTCATTGACCACTTTTCTTACACAGTACATGCAAAGTTGAACAAAATGAGGAAGTATATGCAAGATATAATATCCAAAACCAGTCAAAAAGAGGAAAACTGAAGACGAAGCTGAACCAATTGGATCTTATGACTGAGATAAAATAGATTATAATAGCAACAAACATCGCTTGTGGGAATAATATTTTTCTGACATATAATTTATGTTTATAATGTTATATATATGATGTAAAACTCATGAACCCGGTGGTTGGCTGGAGTCAATCTGCTATTTTGTCTTATTTTGTTGACAAATTTTCGTACATGATGCATAATATAAATCAATAAAAAATAACCCATCGGTATACCTATTTTATAATGGATTTTCTACATCTTAAGATTACAGTTCTGCAGGCTGTTTATGTATTTCTTCATGATTCGCCTACAGTTCCTTCCTGAGGTCTGCTAGTTGTTCCAAAGCCTCTTCGTTGGAAATCCCTGCATCTGTCATTGGAAATTCAAATAGTCCTCCTCTGTACTTCCCTGTGCCCCGGCAACGGGAACAGTAAATCAGACCACTTCCACCACAGTTTTTACACCTGCTTGCAGATAAATTTGAAAATGTGAAAATAATTAACTTTGCCCAGGCAGAATGAAGGCTTATAATTGTGTATAATTTACAAAGAAATAACATATATATTATAGAGAGTATAAGATTGATTGCTTACCATTTTGGCCATTCGCCTTTAGGAAGCATAGCAAGATGTATGAGATTTTTACGGCCTGTACCATACATCCACAAGAACAATAATATCATCAGAAAACTTTAGCTGCAGGAAATAAGTCAATTGAGCTGCCATAAATTTTGGCAACAATCACAGTCAACACTTCAATTTACCTAAGTCAACAAACAAAAAATCTTGCCAACTGACACCAATAAAATGTCTCTGCAATATCAACTATGTAAAAGAAAATCTATGGAAATGAGCAGTCATTGGGTTAATCCAAATCACAATACAGTTATTCTAGTCTCTTTCAATCAACGAGACTTTGCTTAAACAGTTGCAGAAAGTTTGAAAAATATTCTGTTAGGCATCAGTTTTAATGTAGCTATGATAGGAAGCAACTGCCTCAAATTCTAAAAAGCAACTTCAGGAGCAGGCAGAAGGTGTCACTAGTTTCACCTGTATAGCCACTGATCCAGCATCTTTATGGAAAATTTTGAAGAAATGGCCCTTAATGCCTTCCCATTTTAAAATTAAACCTAACTGGTGACAACAACTATTTTAACCGGTCATGTAGTAAGAAAATTCAGGCAGAGTTCCATGCACAATTGAATAGCTTGTTTAATAACATTTGATTGACAAAGGAAATGGAAGCCAGAGATTGTAATGTCCCCAATATAATTAAATAGTTCAATTAAAATTATTTGTTGTATGGCCCCGAAACTTAATAATAAAATCTTTCAGGCCCCTTTTTATTTATTAGTTAGTTTTTGTTTTTGTTGTGTCGGATCGTTTGTAACCCTTCGGGAAGTTTCCCAAAGCCCATTTATAAGGCCGAGTTTGGCATAGTTGTAGGTATGGTGAATTTGATATTTTCTTTGTATTGTGAATTCCAGTTGGAGTTCTACGTGGTTACAATTTCGGAGGTGCAAGATCCTCCCTTGTCTATATTTGCAGTTTAGGTGGAAGTAACTCCTCACCCTATTCTGCCAATTGTCTGAATTTGTTGTGAATTGAGATATATTTATATTCATTTATTCTCTCTTGCATTGGCCTGCAAAATAGTTGCATTAAGATTGAAGTGTTTCATTCCGCCGTTACAATATTTGGTTTGTGCAAGATTGCGTTTGTACACAGAGAGTTGAAGCCGCACATCATTCACACTCACAAGTCACCGTACGAACACGTGGGACCTTTGTACAATCAGCACATCCATCATACAGGTCACCATACTCACTGTGCGGTGAGACTTTGGCCACCTTACGGCTCCAACTTACCCGCACACACCAAAGATTGACCATACGATCAGAAAGTCTATTGGAGGACCGTATAGACAGACCGTAACGTGACTCACAAGCAGTACGTTGATTCCTTGGTTCTCATACAACACCGTACGCGGGGTTTGGGTCAGCACTGTACCCGGGGCTTGGTCATTCGGTGGTGTTGTGTATTCTGCACATGAGGAGTTGTTGGGTGTCGTACAACCCAATTGTGCCGTCAAGGCCATTAGAGTGGTATCAGAGCTGGTAATTCTGCCAACCTGTCAGGTAGTGGATGTGAAAGGAGCTCATAGTATACACCAAAAGGAGATACCATTCTACGAACAAAATGGGGGAACCACAGGACCCTATCGCTGAAGTCATGGCACTGTTGAGGGAATTAACCAGAAGTCAAGCTCAGCTCAATGAAACAATGGTCATAGGGGAACAACAACAGAAACTCACGGAGGATACATTGCGACAATTGGCCTTGGTTAAAACAAATGGAGATCATAATGAAGGTCAAACCCACTACGCTCACATTCCCGACTGTTGATGCCGACATTTCCCCAGAGAACAGAAGCGCCTCACGGAGAGCAAGAACCCACTTTCCAAGAGTTGCAAGAGTGGTTGAGACAAGACTAGAAGGATGTGAATCTTGAGGGAGATATATCCTTGAGGGATTATGTAGATCTTCGAATGAAATACTCAAGCGGCAAAAGGCGTGGCTACTACAACGATGATATCAAACGGAGGGTTGGCAAGATAAATCTGTCATCCTTTGATGGGACCTGGGCAACATCGGCACGAGCATGGGTACAAAAAACAAATACCTACTTCCAGCTTAACTAGAGGCCTGAAGATGAGGCCATCAAATTTGCAGCACTTCACCTGGAAGGAATCGCTCACGAATGGTGGCATCATGGAATGGTCACCCTCGGCCACGACCAAGTAACCTCATACGTTGAATTCATGGAGAGGCTTATAGACCGTTTTGATGGGAAGGATCTGGAGCTCAACTTCAAAGAGTTGGCTCAACTGAAGCAATTTGGACCGGTGGGCAGTTACATTACAGAATTCCAAAGATTGTCCGTGTTGGTGACAAATATCTCAGAAAGGAGAACAATTGTTTTGTTCATGGATGGATTGATGGAACTCTTGAAGGGTTGGGTAAAAGGGTTCAACCCCAATACGCTCGTGAAAGCAATTAAGAAGGTGTGTGACATGGTTGCATCTTCTTCTTCTTCTTCCATAAATTATTCAAAGGCCAAACAACCCCTCGGCCCGAAGTAGAAAGATAACAAAACCTATCCGAAGAAGTTATCATTAGATGAGGCCACAAAACAAGAGCTCAAAAGGAGGAAACTTTGTTACACTGGTTGGGAACCATGGGAGCTAGGGCACTGATGCTTAGGCAAGGGGAAGATCCATTACGTTGAGGTGATGTCCGACGGTGAGGAAGAGAATGAGGATTCTGAGCAACCAAAAGAGGAGTCTACACAAGAAATAAATCATGTGGAGAGAGTTTCCACACTAGTACGACGGGGAGGCATCATTGCCGCACTAGCTGGCACCCCACGGTGCAGTGTGTTTCGGGTACGTGGTACACTCAAGGGACAGTGGGTCATAGTTATGCTCGACAGTGGGGCCTCGCTCAACTTCATCAACTCATCATTCGTCACTCGAAGAGGTTTGTGTACAGAAGAACATGAAGGGTTCAAAGTCAAGGTGGCGGGAGGATATCCCTTGTCATGCACTTATTTGGTTCCGCAACTGAGCATCACCATGGGGAACTACACGGTGACAGATGATTTCTTTGTGATAGATCTAGATGGCACGAAATTCATACTAGGCATTTAGTGGATGGAGACCCTCGACTGGTACACACAGAGCTTCAAGAGGATGGAGTTCTCATTTGAAGTGGAGAGCAAGAAGGTGTTTCTAAGAGGAATGTCGAATGGTGGCCCGAGGGAGATTTCAACCAAACGGATGGAAGCAATTTTCAGACATGATGAGGTTGTCTGGGCAGCACACTGCTTGGTCTCGACCGAACCCTTGAAGAGACAACAAGCATACTACCATGATGACGAGCTTCAGGTGGTATTGAGAAAGCATAGTTTGGTTTTCGCCAACATTCCACCTAGTATTCCCCCACACAGAGGATTTGAGCACACCATCGAGCTGCAAAAGTTCAAAGAAGAGGTAGAAAAGACAATCCAAGAACTTGACAAAGGATGGATCAAGCCTAGCTCTAGTACCTTTGCATCCTCGGTAGTTTTGGTCAAGGACGGGTTTCCCAGGATGTGTGTCAACTACTATGCATTGAACAAGAAGACTATCAAGAATCGATACCCCATTCCCAGGATCAATGAGTTGTTGGACAAACTACATGGAGCAGTCTATTTCTCCAAAATTGATCTTTGCTCCGGATACCATCAGATCCGCATGATGGAGCAAGATGTCGAGAAGACAGCTTTCCATTGCCACTACGGACACTACGAGTTCTTGGTCATGCCGTTGGGTTGACCAATGCTCCAGCCACTTTCTAGTCCTATATGAACCACATCTTCAATAGGCAATTGCACAAGTTTTTGCTAGTATTCTTCGATGACATACTCATTTACAGCAAGACCTAGGAGGAACATCTGAAACATTTGGACAAAGTATTGGGGATCATGGAGTCACAATCATTATTTGCCAAGAGGTTCAAATGTGGGTTCGGGATGACCGAGACCTTGTACTTGGCTCACATCATCAATGCCTGAGGGGTACAAGTACACGAAGAGAAGATTCAGGCAATTCTAAATTGGTCGCCACCCAAGACTCTCTTAGAGCTGCGTGGATTTTTCGGATTGTACAGTTATTACAAAAGGTTTGTGAAGGGATTTTCGCAGCTTGGCGCACCACTGACAGATTTGACGAAGAAGGGATCCTTTCATTAGGATGAGCAAGTGCAACACACCTTCAACAAGTTGAAAGAAGTCATGAGTATGTGTTTGGTACTGGCACTACCAGACTTCACTTGCCCCTTCATCTTGGAGTGTGATGCATCAGGTGAAAGAATTGGAGCGTTGTTAATGCAAGACTGTCACCCCATCACGTTCGAGAGTCGGAAGCTCTCGGGAGCGAGACGACTGTACTCCATTTATGACAAGGAGATGCCCACCATCATGGACGCACTTGCCAAGTTTTGGCAGTACCTCGTTGGAGCAAAATTTTTTGTGTGGACAAACCACAACAGTCTAAGATATTTCTTGGGGCAGGACTTGAACGACGACAATAGAAATGGGTGAGCAAAATCCAAGTATATGATTTTGATATTGAGTACATAAAGGGCAAAAATAATGTGGTAGCCAATGCCCTCTCAAGAAGACCTGCCATATGTTCACCATCATAGATCTCGGAAGATTGGAAGGCATGTCTGCTGGTTGAGTACTCCAAGAATTCTTTTGCTTGCAAATTGATGGACAGAAAAATACAGGATGATAGGTACAAGGTGGTAGACGACATCATCTACTACAAGGAAAGAATTTATTTGGTTCTCGAATTGAAGATGAAGGAGAAGATTCTAAGGGAAGTCCATGACTTGCCTCTTGCAGGACACCCCGAGTACCTCAAGATATAGGAAAGTTCGGGAAAGGTTCACTTGGAAGTGATTGAAGGATGACATCTTACAATACGTGCGAGAGTGTTCCACTTGCCAACAGAATAAATCCAAGCATACCTTGCCGGCAGGATTACTACAAGCCCTACCAATACCTGATCAGAAATGGGAGAGCATTTTGATGGATTTCATCATTGGACTTTTGAGAGTGCAAGGGAAAAATTGCATTTACATCATGGTGGGCTGTTTGACCGAATATACCCATTTCTTTGCCATTCCCATAGGATGTCAAGCAACTCAAGTGGCCGAGATGTTTTTCTGGGAGGTGTTCCACTTGCATGGCCTCCTGCGGAACATAGTCAGTGACAGGGATAGCCATTTCCTTAGCACTTTTTGGATGGAATTATTCCGGTTGATAGGAACGGAGCTGTCGCCGAGTACAAGCTACCAGCCGCAGACGGATGGTCGGATGGAGATTGTGAACAAATGGTTGGAGGGGTACCTCATTAACTACTTTTCAACACAGCAAAAGGTGTGGATCCGTTGGTTGCACTTAGGAGAGCACTATTACAACACTACTTATCACATGTCAATAGGTGTGTTGCCTTTCAAGGCACTTTATGGTTATGACCCTTTGCCATTTGTGGATCTAGCATTAGGCGACAGTTGTGCACCAAGAGCCAAGGACTGGCTGCAAAAAAGTTTGGATATCTTGAGACCTCTCAAGAACAACCTACAGAGGGCTCAAAATCAGCAGAAGATGTATGTCAACCAACATAGGGTAGATTGGAGTTTTGAGGTAGGAGATTTGGTTTACCTCCGGCTATAGCCATACAGACAATCATCCTTGAAGAAAAGTGGTGCTGAGAAGTTGAAGCCGCACTTCTATGGACCCTATAGAGAGGTTCAAAGGGTGGGTGAAGTTGCCTACGAGCTAGAGCTTCCTGAGGGAAGTCGGATTCACAATGTCTTTCATGTTGCATGCCTTAAAAAGGCAGTCGAACAACATGTCACGATTTCTAAGGAACTTCCACCCATCGATGAAGGAAAACTTATACTCGAACCAACGAAGATCATCGACGTCAGAGAGAAAAGGCTAAGGTCGTGCACCATCAAAGAGTACCTAGTTTGTTGGAAGGATCTATCAATTGATGATGCTACACGGGAAGGCAAACAGATCTTGGAGCATCTGATTTTGCAATTGCTTGAGAGCAAGCAAGTCTTAGGTCGGGAGGACTGTAATGTCCCCGATATAATTAAATAGTTCAATTAAAATTATTTGTTGTATGGCCTCGAAACTTAATAATAAAATATTTTGGGCTCCCTTTTAATTTATTAGTTAGTTTTTGTCGTGTTGGCTCGTTTGTGACCCTTCAGGAAATTTTCCGAAGCCCATTTATAAGGTCGAGTTTGGCATAGTTGTAGGTATGATGAATTTGATATTTTCTTTGTATTGTGAATTCCAATTGGAGTTCTGTACAGTTAAAGTTTTAGAGGTGCAACATCCTCCCTATTCTGTATTTGTAGTTTCGGTGGGAGTAACTCCTCACCCTATTCTGCCTATTGTTTGAATCTGTTGTAAATTGAGATATATTTATATTCATTTATTCTCTCTTGCATTGGCCTGCGAAATAGTTGCATTAAAGATCGAATTGTTTCATTCCGCCATTACAATATCTGGTATGTGCAAGATTGCGTCCGTACACAAAGAGTTGAAGCCGCACATCATTCACACTCCCAAGTCATTGTACGAACATGTGGGACCTTTGTACAGTTAGCACATCCACCATATGGGTCACCATACTCACCGTATGGTGAGACTTTTGCCACCGTACAGCTCCAACTTACTTGCACACACCAAAGATTGGCTGTATGGTCAGAAAGTCTATTGGAGGACCGTACGGTGATTCACAAGCCGTACATTGACTCCTTGGGTGTCGTACAACACCGTACGCAGGGTTTGGGTCAGCACCGTACGTGGGGCTTGGTCATTCGGTGGTGTTGCGTATTCCACACGTGAGGAGCTGCTGGGTGCCGTACAGCCCAATTGCGCTGTTGGGGACATTAGAGAGATCATCTTAGATGTTCTATTTTTTATTAAGAGAAAAGATGGTTCACTTGGTCACTAGTTCTATAATAAGAGCACACACACAAACCTTTACCTACGTGCTTCATGTTATCATCAGTCCTTATGAAAGAAACGGTCCTTCAGACCTTGGCATCCTGAGCTTTTAGTATCTCAGATAAGGAAAATCTAGGAGAAAAATACAACTGGGTGTGGTCTTCATTATAAAACAGCTACAATGGTAAGCAGATAGCTAAGGTTTTTAGATAGGATAAAAGGCTTGTAGTGTCTAGCCCAAAAGTTTTATTTTTGAAGCTTGGCCAATGAAAGTGTTCATGACCAAATTGGATAAGTTTCATACTCAGACATAATTTTACAAACAACTCATCATGCCATTGAAATACTTGGAAAGTATTCACTTCTCATTTTGATAATTACAAATAAAATGACTTGCAATTAGAACATCAAAGGGTACCTTTTGAGCAGCTTCTGGAAGATTAATAGATCTGGAAATGTCCTCTGTTTATGTACGGTATGTGAAAAGGAGCAATGAATCACCTTAAGAACTTAAAATCACCCACTCTAAACAGTGATAGGGCACTTATGCATCCTTCCAGATGGAGACAATCACCTTACAACCGCTCAGAAAACATTTGTCAGTTGCAATACTCTGTGACAGTCATTAATAAATCCAATGCTTCAACAAATTGAACCCCTTCTTCATAACATAAAACTATTTAATTAGACATGAAAGGGATAATCAATCACAATGTCAATCAGCCTTTTGTGTGAGGCAGAGATGGTTTGTCACAAGTCAAGGCTATAGCAAGTACCAAGGAAATTCTGTTGGTAAAAATGAGAGTATTGAATTTTAAGGGTTTTGACAACTCCCTTAGCAACTATAGTCTTGTCTTCTGTTTGATTTCTGAAGTTTAGGTTGGCAAAATTAATATTAAAGTTTCAAGAAACTTAGCAAGTATAGGTGGTAATAAGCTCAGAATTGAACCTTTCTCTTGTGAAGTTACAGTCTTGTTTTTTGGAAGCCATGAACAGATTTGACCATGTCTAATTAGTTTGCAAGGTCCTAGAAGACAAGAGTAGTCAATATTAGGGGTATCTCTTTCTCCATTACTAAGGAGTTAAGAGCTCAAACTGCAGGTCTGCAAACAAAAGGACTAAAGTTCCAGAAGACCACTAAATCAATCTTTGAAAGGAAGAAAAGATCAATAGATTTCAAAATGGGTTTAGCAAGGAGGAACTGTCCAAACCATGGAACTAAGTGGTTGTCTTCATCAGATAATTTGGATAAAAGGTACAAGAGAGTTTATTCGTACCACTTACCAATGCTTAATCACCTTAGAAATAGGATTAGACTGAGTTTTCCTTTATTATTTTAAGTTCTTTGGAGCAATCAGTGGTTAATGTGTAATTACTTAAAGGGCAAGGCTGATATGCCTATTCATCCATGGGTAATTTATCATTTGTATGAGTTTGAGTTTGTAAAGATTCCAATCCCTACCTCGTACCCCAAACTTGTCAAGCCCTCCAAATTGTCTCCTAAAAGTAGTTGACCCCTACTCCTCACACCATTGATGGTTCCCTTTTGTTCAAGACTCAAAAACCCCTTTCACTAGTGGTTAAGATTACCCCCTTGTCATCTTTCCCCATGTCATTGATAACCCTAACAAGGCCGTCATGTAGCCACCAAACCAAAAGAGTAAAGATGGTGCTAGGGCTACTGAAGTTTTGGTGTCCCCCAAGGCCTCCCAGAATGTTGAAAACCCCTCTTGTTGATACTCTTGCTCTAGGGAGAGACAAAAGTAAAAATGTTGAGCTAGAAGGGCCTTCTTCTAGCTTGGACGATGACCCAAGGTTGAGGACCCAAGGTTGATGACCAACTGACCTCCAACAAACTTGTGAAGCAAAATGATGCTCCTAGGAAGACTCTATTTGAGGAAAATGTTGGTAATTTTAGTGGAAAACCCTACTGTCAAAACTGTGCAGATTTCAAAGAAAGGATTCAACCCTTGAGGATGTTTTGACCTCCAAAATAACATCCTGAAGGGGTTCCTTTGGCAGCTCTAGAATCATAAAATTGAAATGGAGGGCATTCAAACTGCTCACCATAACGACAATATTGAAGGTGATAGTAGCAAGGTGGCTTTTGAACAAGATTTAAGGGATGGAGTAAACAAATTCTCCACTATGTTAAAAAATTAGGAGAACCTCAGTTAGAGGATGAGTGTGCTCTAGAAAAATCAAGATGATTGTAGAGCAATCTTGCATTCAATGAAAACACAATAATTTTTTTTGCAACCAGCCTATTTATGCTTCAAACTAAACTACAAAAGTGAAAAAGAAAGGCAAGTGGTGATGGATAACCCAATAAGACTAGGGATAAATCCTCTAACCCCATGACTTCTATCATGAATTGGATGATGACATTCTAGAAAGTTTGTTTGAAGACTAGGTCAATTTCATAACCAAAGAGTGGCATTAGCTTCAAGTCTTGAGAAGCTAACTAGTCCTAAATAGGATTGGGTTCTATTTACGTCTCTCTCTCTCTCTCATCAATTGTTTCTCCTATTGATTGCTGTTCCTATTGGCCTTTGGGCTTTTTTGTTAGTCCCATGTCTCATGGGACCCATTTCTTTTGTACGTCAGCATTGTTATTGTAAATGGGTTCAGGTCCCTTCAAAAACCTGCTTTTATCTTAATTAAAAACATCCAGGAGGTGCTCATGAGGTGTGGTTGCATCTTCTCCTATGAGCAAGAAATCTGAGTGCAAATCTGAGTGCAACATCTAGAATGAGGTTGCATACTACAGGAGGTACGAAATGACCTCTAATTCCAACTTTGGAAGTGTCTTAGAGCAACCATAGGTTGATTCAGAAGTTTGTAGAAGACAAAAGGTAAACATGAGAAATGCGTGAAAATTAATCCTTCTAAGAAAGGCAATGCACCAAGATTAAAATATTTCTATCTATTGCTGGAATCAAACAGACAAATGAAGCAATAGTCTACAGACAGTAAAAATAAGGCTAAGCACATTAGCAGTAATATAGAATACATATATTCCTTCACACCGCATAGGAGAAAGACAAAATGAAATAGCCACAGCTTCTCATATAAATATTCTGGAAATGATATAAATCTATATACAAGAAAAGACTTGAAGCCATGGAGACATGAACAAACTCTAATTTATAGACTTAAGTTCTTAACAGATTACCAAAAAAAGTGGAAGAAATTTTCAAACAAGGCAACCATTAAGAACAAATAATGCAAAATTCCATCATTAAAAGATCAAGAAGCTCTTCTTTATACAGAAAAGGGAGACAAGAAGGCCAAACAAACAGAAAATTTTTAAAATTCAACATTCTGTTAACTCCAATTTTTTTTCTCCATAAATCTCAAGCAATTGAAGATTTGGCCTAGAAATTATCCCTAACTAGGTGCACTCAACCACCTGCAACTGCCTGAATTCACCAAAGGAATGGCCACATGTACAGGATTTGCAAAAAGGCTTAGCTACATGTCTTGGAACTGTAAAGAGTGGCTGACCTTTGAATCCAACAAGGGGGATTTGATCTTTAGAATTTGATCCGGTCTCAACCTCTGCAGCATTCAATCCATCCTTGGCATGTACTATTGAAGGATTGCAAGTCAATAGTTGAGTGAATTCCTTCAATATGCTACTTACTCTCTTGCAATTATACTCCGACTTAAGGATTGTGGACCATTGATTAAGCTCAATAAGATAGCAAATCTTCAAATAACACTTTTCCCCTTTTGTTCCCTCTGCTCCCATAGACTGTTGGATCACAAGATCTAACAAGCAAAAGAGTGTGAACCAACAAAATGCCTCACTTGCCTTCAGCTCTCACCAACCAATCATAATGCCATACAATCAGCCTTTGTCTCTGTCATTATGCATTGTGTGGACTAGACAATTGTCAATAGAAGCCCACAACTCAACAAAACTAACCAAAGGCAAGAGCTGGGAGACAAAGCTAGGTTTCCCTTCACACTCCCCGTGGACCATTAGATCTTTTTGAGACAGAGAGTTGGTGAAAGCTTTGGCACCAAAGAGAAAAATGATCTTACCTTCTTACAAGCCATAGGATGAATGAAATCAATGGCAGTTGGAGTCCAACCATTACAAAAGGACTTCAGGCTGCACAACTCAAAGCATGGAAAGAATGGCTGCATACATCAAAACAAAAGAAAAACTCAAAATCCTTAATTTCCCACCACACACAAAATGAAGCACTACCTATGTTAATGCAGCATCAATGTCTATACATAAATAATCCTTTAAGCTTAGTAAACAAATTCATCTAACTTTTTCCAAGATGTTGAGACTTATAAGAAACGCAAGCATGTTGGAAAAGCTATGCTCATATGAACAGATCAAATGAATCAAATGAATCAATCCGAATGAACATGAGAAGAATTAAAAATAGGCAGAATCAGTATGGTGTCCCTTCTTGGTCAATTGTCTTAAATTATAATTTGTAAAACACAGTAAATTTCATTTTCCATCTTTTTGTACCATGTGAGGAATTTGAATATGTTCATAAACCATGTGTCCATTCCAGGGAAGACAGAGACCTCTTCCTTGGCATGTGCTGCAATTTATTTTTCCTGAACCTTCACAAATGATGCAAGGAGGGTCCGGCCTTCTTCTTCTTCCCTTCCTGACATTTGACTGTACAAAGAATATTCAATTCATCATAGAATCAGAAATCTGCATGGAGCATAAATCCATATTTCCTAAATTGAATGGGCTTCTCAACTAAAAAATATAGTTAACAGACTTTGGATAGGAAGTTCTTAATTAATCTCTGAAAAACAATTTTGAAGTATGATTATGAGTTATATGGATATATTTGACCTTTCATTTGAATTCATTTTGTCCATGAAATAGAGTTCAGGTATGTTTAAGGGGATTCAAATTGCCCCTCCGAAAAACAGTTCTCAGAGGGGTTTTCTAAATAGCAGAATTAATAGGAAAATTTTACTCCTATCCCAGTGTCAATGGAGAGCCTAAATTAATGAGTAATGCAAAATATCAATTGTTATGTAATTCAGTAGTGCAGAGGGTTTAACTATGTGATTTTGTGATAAGCCTCTGCACATTCAAACAACATATTCAGCATTTAAGGAGAAATCAATACTCTAAAAAATTGTAAAGGAAAATTTTCAATGTATGAAAAACATAGTATATTATCAATCACCTTCAATCTACAAGATTGAAAAGGTATATGGTATTTAGGTGCAGTTCCCTGTGTACAAACCTCCAAAATATTAATGAAACACTTAAATAATAACTATAGTACAATTCCCAGTGCTAAATTCAGAAGAAATGGAAGTTGTGTAGTAAAAAAGAACTCTCTACAGCAAGTCAAAGAAATGAATATTAAAGGATAACTTTGATAAGAAGCTGTCAAACATAAGATAGATGTAAGTGGCCACTACAGGAACCCTTCATGATTGGCATAATTTTTCCCCATAAGTCTGAATCTGATATATCACTTGCTTATTGTAGACTGTTAAGAGGAGGAACAAAGCATCTAGCTTTTATAAGTTTTCCTGAATCAAAAAGAACCCAAAAGTAGCTAATCCAAAAGAGTTCTTAAAAAAGGCTGAGAAATATTCTGAACAGTACAATATTGGACTATGACTTTCAAAATGTCACGATAGGGTGAAATGCTTAACACAGTGCCTGACACGCCAGCTGAGATTTGAGATTTGAGATTTGATATTGTGGTCCAATCTTAATTGCCCAAATAATTTAATAAGAAAACTCCAATCTGTTGCAGTAAAATAATCACAGGTGTTAAATCACCCTGATCTATTTCTATTGCCTCTCCATTCTTATTTCAATATTTTGTCAAGTGTGAGTGACTTGTTCATACCTGTAATCTGCAATCATTTTTCTTAATTCCAAAAACCAGTGTCTAAATATCCAAGCGACCATCACCACACAAACCCAATTGATATCTTCTGAAGGCAAAACAAGGTGGTTGTGTTTTTGCAAACAAGAAGATCATTTAGGGTTCCAGTTGTAGCCAGGCAGCTACCTGGGTCAGCTGTGGCCAACATCCCTATCTCGCCCTCAGTTAATTTTGAATGTTGTTTGCTTAGCTTGGGCATGGTTCATGTATGATGTTTGGTCTCCTACAGTTTTAGCCTTTTCTCCTGCTTTGTTTTAGCTGCCTGTTCTCTGCGGCATGCCTTTTGGTTTTTCCTTATCTTTAACGGTTCCCTGCTCCTACAAAGATGCTGCCACTAGGGTGGGGCTGGATTGTAGAAAATATTGAATCTGAATGATTCTGCTGCCATGGATCACCTCAATCTAGGATACTGCAATGAAATTTTTTGAATGGTTTAGTGATGAAATGATATTCCTTTTATCAATTATTCCCCTGGAGAGAGAACAATTTTTTTAATTGAGTATGTGCTCAACCCTCTTACAAATTGCTAACAAACTGGGTTAATAGAGAACAGAGACCAAAGTTCCAAGGTGATATCAACATTTCCTTGTGTAGGGGGGTTTCGTCATTACAGCCTTCTCAATCAAAGAGAGACTTGATCTTTTGTAATGGCCCTTGGTTTACAGACTTGAGTAGTTTGTACCTAGATCACTAGATGATTAAATTTGATCCAACAGAAGAAACACCCTCTCAGGTGCTGTCTGGGTAAGACTGCCCTTCCTTTGTTTATATGGAATGAGGAAGCTATAAAGACAATAGAAAATGCTATGGAGACATTAATGTTAATTTATCTATCACACACAAAATAGAATAGTGTGTACAATAGAACCATTCTTCAAATTATAAGAGGAAGCTCCCTGTGGTCTAACTAAACCTAAAACCTAAAATTATTAACAAAATTTACTAGCAAGCACCTTGTACAAGATTTCAATAAAGTTTTGCATTAAATGTAAATAACTACTGTGATTTTGTCTCATATACAAGCACCATATTGCCAACAGTCAAGTCCTACAGTGAGATTTTCAAATTCCAATGAGGGTAAGCTACCAAGCACAAACAAATAAATTCAGCTTTCTATATGTTAAAGCTAAGACCAATATCTGGTTGCAACAAGGATATTTGAAAGGAAAACATATGCAACTTCCCACAGGCTAAAGTAGAGACTGAAAAATATATTTCTAAACAAGTGAACATCACACAACTACTAAAAATAAATTTCTGAGCTGTATACAAAGCCACTACTCAGTGAATAACAAATATCTTTTCAATTTTTGACAAAGATTAATTGTAGTAACCCCAGCGGGTTATAGCTTCAATTCTGGCTCTGGATTCTGACTATTTTTGAAAGTTCGTGTTTTTTTTAATTTTTTTAATTTTGGAATATATGTTTTTTTGTATTTTTCAGGAATGAATAATTGCAAATGCGCGGAAATTAAAAAAAAGCAATTCAGAACTACGAATAGAATTTTATTCACTGATTTTTTTGAATGCAAATAATTACAAGCTGGATATATATATTTAATATATTTGCAACACTATTTATTATTTTTATAATATTTAAGGCACCTAGAAGCTAATGCATTGACGAAGTCTTTCCCTTGGAATGATCACAGGCCCTCTGAGAGTGCAAGAACATTGACGTGGAATGTTGGAGAGTACTCATCTGCACTTACTGATGAAATCGACCCCCTTTACTGATATGGCTGGCTCACAAAACATCAACATAACTCCAAAGATGATGAGTGCTGTCCCACAGAGAATTACGGCTGCTGGTAAAGAGCAGTGTCAGCACTCAGATAACAAACAAGCCCTTTTCTCAAACAATGCAGGCTCTCCAATATGTAACGCAGCCTGCAGTTTGCAGAATCGCTTCAGTGTGCATAGCCACGGCAACCTATAGATTAAACGCAGCCTTATAATGATGGCTGCGAACTGCAAACAGCTCCCATCCCAGCCTTTGAAACGAATCACTGAATTTAAATGCTGAGTCACCTTAGCAATTTCGATTCCCAATTAAAACAATAGTGGCCTCTGGTTGAGGCACGATAGCACAATTCACTGGTCATATAAAACCAATTCAAAGTGCACTCAACACAGTGAATTCACAATTCAACAGGTTTGGAGAAAACTTGAAACTCCTGACAATATTCACCATTCACAAAACATCCAACGTATGCAGAATGCCAATGCGATTACCAACTCTTGCTTTAATAAAACAATTCCAACCAAATCCGACCAAGAGGCTTCAGCGTGACTTCTAACATATGAGTTTGAATTCCTATATTCGCCTTTGTTGCATACTTTTGTTTCATGATATTTCACGGCAAAAGTAGCATAGTTCAAATATTTGAATTATAATGTTTAATTATAATTCCTTCCCAAAATAATGATGCCAAGATACATGAATTAAAGGGTCAAATAAAACATTTAGCCAATACTCGCAAAAAGCCTCCAAATTATTATTAATTAAGTAAACTTAATTAATAATTATTAATTAATTTTAATCCCCCACTTTGGCTTAGGTGTCCAAAACAACAATTGCACTTGTAATATTTGATAATAAGTTTAAATTTAATCATTAGTTAAGTATAAATTAATTAATGATTGTAAACCAAATTAATAGTTTATAATCACATTAATGATCCATTTGCAATCCAAGTGCTTCCTGCCAGATCCTGACCCCTGGATGACTTGCCCAACATAGCAACTGGCTCATAACTGACTTACTATAAATAGTAAGTCCTAAACTGGAAGCTTTGTCAATGACCCCACTGGAGTGGAACATAATCTCTGGCTCGACCACTGACACCTCCAACCCTCTGATTAGCCTACAAAATCACTGATAGGCCAATCCTGTCTGCTACCCAAGGTGAGCTAAAATGGGAACATTACATTAATCATATCATTTTACTTCATGAAATCACAAAATATGGGAAAATTGTAACTTCTGAATAATAGTTTGTGCCATATTTGAGAAACTTGGACTTGGCAATAACTCAGCAGGCCTGAAAATTTTTAAATACCGGGGACTGGGAAAAAACTCAGAAATTTATCAAACATTTAAAAGTCCACAATTTTTTAAAATATTTTTTAAAAACAAACATATATACTGAATTTGTAGAACATGTTAGTGATTTCCATGATATATAAATTAAAATTTGAATTCAACAAATATTGTGGACTACAAAAACAATTACAACCTTTAAATACACAATAATTTTAGTTTTGGTATCAATGAAAATTATAATTCATAAATTTGATGGATTCAAACTCTAAACCCTAATTTGATTTAATATAAAATTAATGACGATAAGAAAATTAAATCTAAAAACTCTAATAAAGAGGTATAAACCTTAAGTCATATAAGAATGCTGGATTTACCAATTTCTAAGGTGAATAAATAACTCACATAAATATTTAGGCTAATTAAATAATTAAAAAATACATAAAAATTAGACTAGAATGAAGAATCATGAAGTCTGGAATAATTAAATATGTAATTCAAATAAATTAAATGTGATAGTTAGCTCATGTTTTGATGAAGGAATATACTATTGAAGGTGTGAGAAATATATTTACCAATATGTTTAAAACATAAATATAACGTTGAAGAGATCGCTTACATTAAAATTATTTCCTAGGAACATAAGTATCATAACATGAATAAGTATAACGAGGCATTTATAATTTTATATACAAAATTTGAAGTATAAGCTATTACAAAATTTTGTGAACCATAAGCATTCGAATTATAATCTATCCCTTTACAGCTCAAAGCTGTACAAAATACAAAGAAAAACCTGTCAAACCCGAGTCCCATCTCTGGAAAAACCCGTCACATTGCAAAAAACCCTACTTGCATCACATTAAAGTGGACAAATTTGTGTTTTAAAAAAATTCTACCTTTTTTGGCATTTGTATAAATTTAATGGCGAGTTTTTTTGAAAGAACAATGAAATAAGCACAAGTTTTTTTACAGAAAGAGCTGCAATTTTTCAGTTTGACATGGCAGTGAGTAATGGTGCAACTAACACACCAGATCATCAGTGTGAAGAACCTGAATTGGCCCTTCCTGGATAATTTCTAATAACTTGAAATATTTGAAACTAAATCTTAATATTGCCCAAACAAAACAGTTATAATATATATATATTCTCAATCCTAAAATATTGAATTTCAATTCAATGATGTGCTCTTGTTATATCATAAATCATTAAACCTTTGCAAGGAAAATAGATAGCATAAAAATTATTTTTTCAACAATCTAATGAGCACCTGTGATCAATAGTAATTTCCACTGTCATATCTGCTTGGAAATGAAGCCGCCACCTCAGAAGAAAGATTCACGTGACTGTAGAATACAGCACGTATAGTGTTTATTCAAGGATGCTGCGCCCAAAGACCAAACGACCCCCTGCTGTGGTTAAGGTGCGTCATTACCAGCCTTGTCGCAAACCTTAGTGTGTTGCTGGACAGCCCAGTCTGCTAACGCGTGACCAGGGAGTTATAACGTCAGCAGCAAAAGAAACAAACTTCCGCTCCCAGTCCAGACGCCTTAAGGAAATGTGGTGTATCGCAGCACTTGAGATCTCAGTTTCATCACACAATTCGAAAATTCCAGAATTGTATCACACTTCCACAATCCGATAGTATTAAGCCAGCCGCCAGAAATCAAATCAAATACCTTGGAAATTTATTGGAACTCTTCACAATTTTATCAACAAATTCAGATTTCAGAATTGAAAATCTTCACCAATTTTCGATAAGGAGAAACCAATAAGAAAATAATTGAACAAACTTGTGTCCAATCACGTGCCAAATGTAATAACCTTTCACCAACCAGTTTACCTCAGCACTGGTAATGAATAATATTCTCAGAATCCAGATTAATTGCTTGCAGACGCAATAGTTGAGAAATTCACCATTAACTTGCAATGGTTCAAATCCCGAGATGAGGAATCCGTCCTCAAAACCCTAGCCAGAGCTATTCTTCACGAACTTCAATAAAATAATGATTGCATAAAAGATAATGAAAAGTGCTTTTTCGAGTTGGTTATATAGCTTTTTTTGGAAAAAACACTTTTTAATATTTTCACTTAATTGGCTTTTAAAAATAATCTCACTTTATAACATTAAGTTATAAAGTCATAAGTTATTAAATTAACTCAAAATACTTTAATTTAATAACACATTTAAAACATAAGCCACTGATTGTCTAACTTGAATCAACGAACTTCTGACAGAGCACCAAGACCAACTGCCCAGCTAGGAATAGGCACTGCCCTGCCAGAAATAGCCACTGCTAAAAATAGACTTACTATAAATAGTAAGTCTCTCAAACTGAAGATTCACTGAAACTCGATCCTGAGATATCTGATGCTCCATGCAGACACCCTACTAATCCTGGCCATGCTCACAATACCACTTACTAAAAATAGTAAGTCGACCAAAATGGTCCGAACGAAGAGCAGACCTGATAATCTGAACCTCCAGAATGGAATCCCAACGCTGGCTCCACCATCTGACCCCCTCTGATCACCTGATTAGCCTATGTGGCTCGCCAAACCAAGCTAATCCCATGAGTCTAAAAATGGGGTCATTACAATCAGCCAAACAAGTACTCGTGCTTCTGGTTTTTTTTCATGATTTCAACTATGGTCTTGAGGTTTGTGCAGCATATGCCTATTTTCACAAAAATATGATAACTTCACTAACAATTTCTACAACATAGGCTCAGCATCAACTTACATTACAGATCATGTAATCAAGGGACTTATTTATAAGCTCATAGAGGCAGCTTTCAGAGATCAAATAATAATAAAATAATCTCCATGAAGCCCTACTTCAAAGCCATTTTAACTCTATCTATTGCAAAGAGGAAATAAGCACCTCAAATTGCCTAAACTAGGGTCATTCCTACTTTAATTCTGCTTTCTTCTTAATAGAACATGATTCGCTGCTTTTTGCTTTAAAACACTTGGCTTGGCATCAAATTTTGAAGTGAGCTGGTCGAGTGTAAGAGGCGAAATTCCTTAGCAGCTGCTCCACTCCAAAATGGTGCCTAAATGATTGTTTTGTCCATCTTCCTAGGTAGTAACACAAAGTACTTAGCCATTTTTTTTGAGTATCAAGCATGGTTTCCTCATCCCTTTGACACCTTGATATTTGAACTAGCTCTATCATTGTAAAATTGTGCAATGATGAATTTTGTAATGCCCCCTTACTAGGCACTTTCTATTTTTAGCAGGGATAGCCTATCAGCAATGGTTCCTTAGGCTAATACAGTGAATAGGGAGAGGTCATTTGTGGCGTTTTGGGCACTCATGAGTCAACTTCCTATTTTTTTGGAGGTATTGCTATTTTTAGGCATCACTAGTGGGCCACAAATTTAGCAACCATTGTTAGTTTCAATGCTACGAGATGATTATGAATAAATATTTGAATATTAAAAGTTAACTTTAATGTTTTATTTAAATAAATTAAAGTTACTTTATTACAAATAATAACAGTGACTTTATAAAGTCACATAAATTGTCAAAAATGGCACCCATTGTTTTTTTAATCGATAAAGAGACGTAGCCGATATTTTATTAATAAATATAAAATGTACAATGTGTCTGGTTCAAGGGAGCATACTAGTAGGAAAGAACTAGGAAGAAAACCTCCGGTTGTAACTCTTGATGCCCTAATAACTACTCAAATTTACATCAAAACGACAAAAAGCCATACCCAGATACAAAATTTTTGACAGTTTGCCCGCCTATCCCAAATTATATTACTAGTTTAAACATACTGGCAACCGAATATACATCAAATTTACAATAGACCTTATTGGCCCAATGATACACAACCCATACAGTATTACCACACTAATACATTTATTCCAATAGGCTTACAACATGTTATCAACAAAAAAAAATGGCACCTACTTTGGAGAAATTAATAAAAATAAAATAATAAATTTTATGATTTGTGTGTGGGTTTTGAGAAGAATATATAAGTTTTTGGAGAGCTATTATTTGATTATCCTTATATGCACAAAATGGGAGCTTGAGTGTTGACGCAGCTCTTGTGCAGGGTTACGCAACAAAGAATGAGATGTCATCGTGTGCGGAAGCACTGACCAACTCTGCCTAAAAGAGGGTACCGAGGAACAAGTTCCCCTATCTCCCAAGTACCTGGTAGTCAGGTCACGATGGTGTTGGACGTGCTAAGTTGGGCACAAGACTGTTTGTTCAAGGGGCTTGCTAGTTGTAGGAAGGTTCATACGTATATAACATATCCTGTGAGCAATTGTTAGACCAAGATTGAAAGAAAAGACAAAAGATAGAACAAGGTGTCGAGAAATAAATCTAACTATAATCACTTTGTATGCAATACCATCAACAATACTCAAGACTAACAAAACACTTACTTCAAACACACATGATTAGCAACCATAATATGTAGAAGCAAAAGAGACTCATTCCATTAACACGACTTCCATTGATAAACCAGTAACTAATTCTTGAGCAAAGGATAGAACTGCAAACAAATGATACAATGTTACCAATAACCGAGATGAAGACAGGAAAGTAGGCGAATCACAGATTCTTCATTCCATTATTAGTGTAAGCATCCAGCATCACTAGTCCGAGCTTACAACTCTCCAAAGGAGCATGAACTTCTAAACTAGAAAGGAAAAGTAGACAATGATCTGATGAGCTATCTAACACTATCGCTATGGCCTTTAAAATCATCAATTTTGTGGACCCTAAGAATGGCCAAAATTGAGTATATATAGAGATATACAATTGTACAACTTGCCTTTACAATATTTTACATTATTTACCTTATTATACAATATCTACATGTATGTACAATATTTAAATGTATGTACATCATGTACAATTACAAACTTGAAAGGGAAAGGAAGGAGCGGGAAAGGTGGAAATAGAAAGGAGGAATCGAGACCTTAGTTCTCGAGGGCAAGATCTGCCTATGCACAAGTCACTCTCTGTCACAATGGCAGGGGCTAGATCAGCTCACCTCATAAAGGCTGAATTGGCGCCTTGTGTGGATATCTATCCTATGTACTTAAACTTTAAATGCTAGATTGGCACCCTTGGTAATGGGGAATGGCGTCTGTAGTAGACCCACATCATTTGTCACTTCTATGTCAAACTGTACCTGTTAAACCTCTTACACTGCACAGTTGACATTATTATCTGGGCGACGGTTGGTCGGCTCTGGGAGAAGACATCAACTCATACTATCGTGATGAATAAATAAATAAAGAATCAAAGAATAGAGAATTCCTACTAACTGTACACTCACCGAGATCCAATTGGAACCTTAAATGAATAAAGAATGAGGAAGGGGAAACAAAGGAACCCGTTGCCCTGAGGACCGGCCTGCCATGTATTTCGTATATCCTTCAATGCACTCGTTGATAGTTTCTTCGTCAAGCTCTTTCATGCATTGAATACGGAGCTGGGCCTCCTCAAGTTTGTCTCGAGCCTCGACTACCTAATCATGCACTTGGGCTTCGATCTTTGTAGTATCATGAGCTTCTATGATGAGTCTGGTGCATTCGTTCAACATTGTTCCGTCGAAATCTCGGGTGGGACCAAACTTCTCCATCTACTCATCAAATCCACTAAGCAATGAATCTACGGGTATAAACCCATCTATCCCTTCAAGATTCAATCCTGTGACATCCTGCATAAACCTTGCATACTTGGAGGCGAGTTGTATAATTGGTGGAAATGATGCAAGGGACTTGCACGCCATATCCAAGAGGTCCAACCTAAGACCAAACTGACAAAAAACGAGCCCCAGATAATCTACAGACTCTCTACTAAGGATGTCAATCTCATGCAATTTATCCTCGCCTAACTCGGTGATTTCTTTTGTCATGCTTCTCTATTTCTTGAACTGAGCGATATCAATTTCCCACACACTTATTTCCTACTTAATACTAAAATGTACCTACATTGCTTTGAAGTACTCTGGAATGGACTTAGCAAGAAAGCCCCAGGCTGTTTGTAGCTAAGCGGAGATCCATTCGCCTACCGCTAGTGCTTTCTTCTTCGTTATCCTCAAAGAATCCATCTCGGACTGCAGAGCTGACTCTGAGATGGATGCTCTGAGCATTGACGATGCAACGGGGGAGGCAAGCTCCTAAATTATTTCTTTCAATTTTGCTTCAAGGCTTCCACCTCATGATATACTTTGGTGTACCTATCATGTACTGCATCAACAATTTCGTCGAGGTCTCTGAGTTCACCCCATTTATTTCTTTTGTCAAGGTTGACCTTGCGTATCTCATAGTCCTTGGGATTTACTTCAGACTCATCTTTATCCTCAGGAGGCACGGTCGTAGTTACCACTGTCTCGCCTCTAGCATTCCTCTTCACTGTGTAAACTGAACACACCTTCTTAGCCTTCTTGGGTTGCGGGCTCATTAGCTCCATGATATCTTGGAGCGAGGGCGCGATAATGGGCTGGTTTGGATGTTTTCTCTTATGTGTTTCAACCAACCAATATGGTAGACCCGAGACATTCTCCTCAGCATTTGCAGTGTCCTGCAAGTTGAACATCCCGCCACCCTACTTGAGTCGACCCTCATATGCGGGCGGTGCTTGCTCATCTTCGAGAGGAGGGTTCTTGGGATTTGACGTTCCTTCCCCCTGTGATGGTTCCTTCTCTTTCTAAGAATCCAATTGCAAAATCTCCTTCGGATCCAATTGTGAGTTTGGCAGTGTGCTTTGTTGTGGATCCAACTGTGAGCTCGGTTTACGATTGGATGACAGATTATCCGGAGGAGCGCTGGATGCAAGGGGTACAGTTGTTCCCGTGGGTTCGGTTTCCCCTAATGTCTTGGCTTGCTCCTCAACCCTTTTCTTCTTCTTTCTTTTGGGCTTCTTCCTCTTTCTATATTTTCTCTACAACTTCCTCATCTCTCTGCCTTTTCTCTACAGCTTCCACTGCTTTGCAGCGAGCATCTTCATTTTCTTGCATTTGGGTTGTATGCTCGGTCGCCTTCTTTTTTTTTTCTTCTTTCTGTTGTTGTTCTTCTTCAGCCTTCCTTTTCTTTTTGGCTTCTTCTTCTGCCTTGAGGCGAGCTTCCTCCTGGCAAGAGCACTCATCGGCCTCTTTTTTTTCTTCTAGCCTCTTCTTCGGCATGCATTTTTTCTTATTCAACCTTGCGGAGTCACTCTTCCTCCACCTTTGCCTCCTGTTCCAACCTTATGCTTTCCTCTTTATCCTTTCTCCTTTTATCTTCCTCTACCTGTCGGAAGAGGAGCTCCTAATCTTCTATCGTCAAAACTTCATTAGGGTTCTCAGGAGCGATGTTATCTAGATCTTCAAAATCTAAGACCTATTCAAACGTTGGCTCCTCCGCAAGTATTTCAATTTCCGGAGTCTGGATGTCATCAAAATTTTGCCCACCTTCAGGGCCTAGATCAGCAGACAAATCGTCTACTGCCTATGTGCTTATCTTCTTCTTCCTTCTGAGACGCACCAATGGGACATCCTCCTTGTCTAGAACATCTACTACTTCAACATTGATGTACGAAATGCCCAAGGCAGGAACAATTGAGCTCCTCGCTACCTGAAAAGGGTATGCGGCCAAAAGGGGTTCCACACTGAGTCCACCGGTGACCCCTTGTTTCACAACGGGAGCAAGCTTCCACAACTTGCCTATCTGCTTTCCTACCTCCTCAAAAATTACCTTTGCAGGAGCTTCTTTTAGGGGATTCGCTTGCGCGGATGAGGTGCCCCTTTTCTTCTTATCTCACCTCTCCTACTACTGAGAGGGTTGGGCTTTGCCCTTTTGTTTCCGATCGGAGCTGCTCCTGGGCATATCTGTTCAAAAACTATGTGGCTTCAGTCCACGACTTCCTAGGTGACCACCCCAATATCCAAAACTTCAGGTTCATCCCAATTAATCATCGGGAGTGGCTTATCTCCTATCTTATCCCTGTTGAATGTGGGATCCAAAACTTCTATGGTGTCAACAAAATTCTTGGGGAACGTTCGTAGACTAAAACAGGCCATCTGTTGCGCCAAAAGCCGGTGGTACTGGTGACAACACACTATGGAATCATCTTGGCAATTGGCCCAAAAATCCTCAAGGTGAGGGAGGTAGTCATCGAAAGAGCCAGGGATTGCCCTCTTTATCCTTCCCCGTGGATCATATTACGACCGCATCAAGTAGAATTTATCCAAATGGAGGCTCTTCAACTTGGTCTCTACTTCTTTTGCGGCCGCGATGGTGCACTTATAATCCCCGCATGGAAAAGGGAGTCCAGACCATCTTGATCTTCTTTGCGGTCATCAATGCGTTTGTCTCCAAAATTTTCCTACAAAACTCGAGTAAGACTATCTAGTCGTTGTAGTGTCACAAGAGGAGGAAGGGCCTCTTGGAAAATCCAGACACACGAATATAGGTGTACTTGCAGAACTACAAAAACTAGCACCCCCATGGCTCAATCAAGGCCATCACTACCTTCGACAATTGATACCCCACATCGCCGATGAGCCTTATTATCCTATTATATACAAAAGCATCATTTACAATGCAAAATGAGTTGGGAAACTTCTCCAGCTGAAGTTGTGGGTAGTGAGCCCACGGAAGTGCATCTTCTAGCTAGTCACCTCGGTGTACAACCTTCTCGACACCCTCAATGTTCTTGTGACGAGTTGTCAACCAGACCACATAGGATGTCATGTAAAACCGCTTTGTGTCATCAACTTCCCGAAGCCGCAGGGCTATTTTGTCTGAAGTGATTTGGGCCCAATCAAAGTAGGTCGAGCCAATGACAATGTTGATGATGAAATAATACATCCAAGGCGCATACTCCGCATTCGGCTTGCCGAAGACACAGCACAACATGATGATGATCCCCTAGATGGGCAAGATGAAATCCATTCTCGAGATGGTCGCGGACATCTTCAACTCATCTTTGCGTGGTGTATTGAGCCAGTGGGAGTTCAGATATTGCTTGTTGTCATTCTCCATTTGCAAGTACTCGTTCATGGCGAATGCCTTATCCATCGGCACTTCCCTTGTCTTGTGGGGAATGCGGAGGAAGATGCAAATAGAGACCGAACCAAAAGTGACAATCTGGGTACCATCCAACAAGGTGCATGAGTGAGCGACCTCTAAATAGTGGCTTTCCAGAGTACAGATGAATTCCAAATATTGGAGAGAGGTTGGAAAAGAAGCAATCGGCATCAATCTGAACTTCAAGAGTTGGAGACATGTTCCATCTCCAGAAGTCTGCGCGGATTCTATCACGGTCTTGATTGCCTCTGAGTCACAATCACCAAGGTCCGTGTCTGTTATATTCTTTACTGCGTTCTCTAACTTGGAAACCTAGACCTACCTGTCCACTTTATACTTCATAGTGAGTGGCTGCTTCTCCATTTCCCTTTTTGTTTTAGTTTTCCTTCTTGACGGCCCCGAAGGTGCTGCCTCAAGCTCGGCCTCTTGCACTGATGAAGAGGATGCCATAGCATCAGTTGTATCTACCTCCAAAGTGAGACATCATTATCAGTATGCGCATGATATAAACAATCTTACTGAAAACATAAGCACAGTCCGGTGTCCGGGTTCCGAGGATCCATGTGAGTGCATTTTTTGAAAATGAAACATGAAGTAAGACAGAGACCCGGAGCCTAGAGACTGGAGTTATTAGTTTTAAGTTTAAACAATGAATTAGCTTGAAGATGAAGGCTGGAAAAGTTTAACCATTAAACCACTTAGAGCCTTCCTTTTATTTCAAAATGGTTTACATAAGGAAGGAATCTCGGAACCCAAGGTCTAGGGTTCCTTGGAGATTTTAAAAACTTCAACATAAAGAATGCCGAGGAGTTAGCCCAAAATTCAGAATGCAAGTGAACAATTTCCAACTAAAACAACCTTCATAAATGGTTTACTCCGGGAGAATTCGAAAATGTGGCCATGAAAGGAACTGGTAGCCAAGAACTAAAGTTTCGAGCTACAGAGGCCAACGGCTAGTTGGCAATCAGGGATTATTCGAACAAGAATGGTGTCAAACTAAGGATTGAGAATGTGGACTCTTGACACGTGTCCCGCCATTGGGCCTAAACCAAATAGGGTTCAACTAAAAACCCTTAGCAAGCCTAATATTAAACACTCCCAAACACAAAACCGCCTGCTAACAAAAGCAAAGTACGAACTAGGACACCAAAAAAGACGGAAACCAAAGCCCTAGACATGGTTACCAAAACTCGCAGGGTCGAATGCTCAATGCTTGCAACTAGGGCTCAAAATAAACCCTGAGACACAAAAAGGAGACCCTAAATTAAGTTCAAGGTCGGGGATTCCACAGAAATCCCTTTATTTCTACCCTACAGCAAAACCTAAAACAACGGAAAAACCAGAAAACAAATGAAAACGGAAAAGAAAAACCCCAAATTACACCCACGAAAACATAGAAAGGGACCTACCTAAACATAATGTTGCATGCGTTGGCCAAGAGATCCTTTGGAAACACCTAGCTGGCAACCAAATTTCACTTCGAGCACACAAATTTACAGGCTTGGAGACTCGGTTGTAGAGGCGCTCTCGAGAATGATTTCTAATTGCTTGGTGACTAAAATGACCTCTAAAAGGCCCTTTTATAGACTGGTCGGGAAAGAAGCTTTAAATGCAGCGTACGACCTTAGGTCAAAACAGAGGCCCCATGTTTTGGGCTCCAGACATCCGGCCTTCATAATGCTGAGAAAGCATCATGGGAACCAAGAGTCCGGAAACCAAACAAAACTGTGGTGAAAGAGGGAAAACTCCGAGGTCCTGGACCCTAGAGGAGAACAAAGCAAGAGAAAGGCAAAGGGAATAGAAAGAAAAGGAAAAAAAGGGGGGGACCCAACATTTTGCCTGAACAAAAATGTAGGGATGGGTATGCAGGGCATAACAAGGAGAAACAAGGGTAACGAGGGTTTTTGGAGAACTTCCAATCTTTGAGAATGAAATCTCTCTTAGATTCATGTGTTTACAAATGGGAGAGATCACCCAAGGACACCACAATGGGTAGCCTTGATCAAAGATTGCATTTAAATCATTAATTGATATTTAGGTGAAGTATTTCAAAGGTTGCATTTGAGCTTTCAATTACAAGTTTTGGTTCATATTTTTCGGAGGAAGATCTTTTTGGTTTTGGGTATTGTTTCTATCATCTTTCTACCACTGGGCAATAGAGATTGATATGTTATATGCAAGGTATAGTGATAATTGAATTTATCAAAGCATTACCAAGCAAGATTGGGAAGCCATTCAAAAGGCAATTTGTATGCTATCTACAAGGGTTTACAGGCAAGGATGCACAAGAAATAAGGCAGCATGGGTTTATTGTAAGCAATTTTCACTTTGTACCAGGTTGCTACAACTAGCCACCCTATTCCTCTTCATTACAGCTATTTCCAGTGGGCCATTTGAAGTTTTCTTGCCAAGCAGATTTGAAGTGTAGAGTTTGGTGCATTGGATTTGCATTTATAGAATTATTATTCTTTCCTATAGCCGATTTCGTATATTTTTTAATCATTTAAAAAATTAAATGCAATCTGGAATTTATGGGTTGAACAAATTGTTTATTGTATTGTTTAGAATTGTTATTTTAATTTATAGCATTTGTTTCCAAATATTTATGTTTCAGCATCCATATATCAAAACAAAAAAAAGACCAGAAAATTGCAAAAATTCACAAAAAATCATAACACTTGGAAAACACAAAAAAAATCACTAGTGTGGAGTTTGGTGCATTGGATTTGTATTTTAAGAATTATTATTCTTTCCTATAGCTGATTTGGTATATTTTTTTAATCATTTAAAACATTAAATGCAATTTAGAATTTATGGGTTGAACAAATTGTTTATTGTATCATTAAAAATTGTTATTTTAATTTATGCAATTTGTTTCCAAATATTTATGTTTCACCATCCATATATGTGTAAGGAAACTCAGGTGCGGAAACAGCTTCCTACGCTAATCTCTATAGGAGAGTATTGTGCAAATTCTTATAAATCCTTACAATTTCAGATTCGTTAACTACTTTAACAAAGATATTGCAACCACATACAATGCATACAGAAAAATAGAGAATGACACAATGATATACCCTGGGGAAAACCTTTCGGTAAAAAACCCCAGCACTCCAAAACCTGCACAATGTATTATCTTCAACACAAAGATTACAATACACTTGCAATGCAAGTTCTTTCAGAAAATGAGAGACAAAGCCAACAAGACTTTAATTTCCGTTATATCTCTCCCATAGGAGCAGCATCATATATATAGACTCCTCTGGACCCAAAAATAGGCACAACCACCAAGACCCATGCACAAAGCCACATGTACACAGTTGTTACATGCATTCCCAAGAATAGGCGTCCATCCCTATAATAGACTATGACAGCTTGTCATAGAATCCGCCAAAAATAACGGTCACAAGAGAAGTGTAAGAGAATCTGTCATACCAACCTATTTTTGGCATATTCTCTTACACACACCAACCACTTCTTCTTGGGCACCCAAATAGGCCCAAGTCATAAGATGCTCTTACACCTGTCATAGCACATTCCTTAAATAGTTCTTACGCGTCATAGGAATCCGTCATGACCGTTTCAGTCATGATCTCCTTACGCACAAGATGCCGACACATCAAGTGGAGTGACACATCAACATGCCAACTAGACATGTACACTCACACTTAATTACATTATTTGCAAAAAATACATTTACAAAACAAATAATAAGAATAGGAATTATCCAAGGTTGAGACACCTTATTCCTAACATTCTCCCACTTGTCGAACACCTTGTAAGAGCAACAAGAACATAACAGGAACTTTAACCGCTATAGGCCAAAAGGCCCATAGACTCTGAACACCATCTGAACTTCTCAGTGCCCACTGGTTTCGTTAATGCATCTGCAACATTCTTCACAATATCTACGTTCTCCAAATTTACCTTTCCATCTTCCACCATATCTCTCACAAAGTGAAACTGCACATCAATGTGCTTCGTTCTGGCATGGAAAGTTGGATTCTTTGCAAGGCAAATAGCGCTCTGACTGTCACACCAAATAGTAATCTGTTCTGCATCAACACCAACATCAGAACACAATCTTCTAAGCCAAATGGCTTCTTTACAAGCATGAGTAGCAGCCATGTACTCAGCTTCTGTAGTGGACAAAGCAACCACAGGTTGTCACTTACTCATCCAACTGATGGCACCACCAAACATAGTGAACACATAAGCACTGGTGGATCTCCTGCTGTCAATATCACCTGCCCAATCTGAATCCACAAACCCATGAATACAAACTGAATGCGGAGATCCAAAAGAGTTACCATGATAACATATGGAGTAATCTGATGTACCCCTCAAATATCTGAATACTCGCTTAACTGCATCCCAATCTACCCGTCCAGGATTAGCCATAAACCGACTCAGGACTCCCACTACTTGGGCAATGTCTGGTCTAGTACAGACCATAGCATACATAAGACTGCCAACTGCACTAGCATAAGGTACTCTACTCATGTCCTCCACCTCACTAGGAGATTTTGGACAATCATCTACAAATAACTTTGTTCCCACAGAAATAGGAACACATAGTGGTCTACAATCTGCCATGTTGAACTTGTCCAACACAGACTTCACATACTTACTCTGACTCAACCAAAGTTTTCTATTAGACCTGTCTCTACTGATTTCCATACCCAAGATGTACCTAGCTGCCCCAAGATCTTTCATCTCAAACTGTGTTGACAACTGAGATTTAAAATCAAAAAACATACCCTTACCCTTCCCAAATAACAACATATCATCAACATATAATGCAACAATAAGAAGGCGATCATTTTCAACTCTGAAATAAACACAATGATCTGATTTTGATCTTACAAATCCAATTGACAACACAAAGGCATCAAACTTAAGGTACCACATCCTAGGAGATTGCTTCAAACAATATAGAGATTTATTTAATCTGCAAACTAAGGATTCTTTACCTTTAACAATGTAGTGCTCAGGCTGTGACATATAAATCTCTTCCTCCAAAACACCATAAAGGAAAGTTGTCTTCACATCCATCTGTTCTATCTCTAAATCATATGATGCAGCAAGAGATAACAGAAATCTAATGGATGTCAACTTTGCAACAGGAGAGAATATTTCACCATAATCTATTCCCTCTACCTGTGAATACCCCTTTGCAACCAATCTAGCTTTATACCTTTCAACACTGCCATCTGCACAGAATTTCTTCTTGAACACCCATTTACAGCCAACAAATTTTCTCCCTTTAGGCAAAGGTACAAAGGTCCCAAGTTTTGTTTTTCTCCAATGAAGCCATCTCATCATCCATAGCCTCAATCCAGGAACTTGCATCTTCCATGCCCAAAGCCTCTTTCACAGATCTAGGCTCATCAGTGTTAGTAATCAAAGCAAAGGCACAACTGGAATCTAACATAGAATAACCAAACCTTTCTGGTTGGTTTCTTTCTCTCATGGATCTCCTCAAGGGCTGAGGTTGAGGTTGTTCTTCCTCTTCTTCCGAACTATCAGAGCTGCTAGAGCTCTCCTCATCATTAGACCCAACATGGTCTCTCTGTTCAGTCTTCTCAGGGGTAGGAGGCAACTGAACATCTTTTTCCTTTTCTTTTTCATCTGGTTGTAGCACAATAGGAGAAGATGTTAGCTCTCTGAAAATAACATTTTTACTATACAACACCTTACTAGTCACGGGATCCCAAAGCTTGTATCCTTTCACACCAGCACTGTATCCGATGAAAATACATTTAACAGCTTTGTTTTCCAACTTAGATCTTTTCTCCTTTGGAACATGTGCATAAGCTTCACAACCAAAAACACGAAGATGTCTAATTGAAGGCTTCTTACCAGACCACACCTCCATGGGTGTCTTACCAACAAGGGCTGATGTAGGAGATCTGTTAACCAGATAGCAAGCAGTGGCCACAGCTTCAGCCCAAAACCTTTGTTCTAAACCAGCTCCACTAAGCATACTCCTAGCCTTCTCCATCAGTGTCCTGTTCATTCTCTCTGCAACTCCATTTTGCTGTGGGGTATAAGGAGTTGTCTTATGCCTCTCAATACCTTGTTCTTTACAGAATTGTTCAAACTCTGCTGAGCAAAACTCACCACCATTGTCAGTTCTCACACACTTAATCTTCTTACTAGTCTGATTCTCCACAAGAGCTTTAAATTCCTTGAACCGACTAAAGACTTGTGTCTTACTTTTAAGGAAATAAACCCACGTCCTTCTACTGTAATCATCTATGAAAGATACAAAAAATACAGACTTGGAGATTGAAGGAACTTTTACAGGACCAAATACATCAGAATGAATAAGATCCAAAACATCAAAAGATTTGTGAGAACTAGAGTAAAACTGAACACGATTTTGTTTACCATAGACACAGTGTTCGCAGAAGTCGAACTCGAGATTGCAATCATTTAACCCCTCAACGAGATTTTTATTTTTCAGGGTTCTGAGACCCTTTTCACCAATGTGGCCAAATCTCATATGCCACAACATTGTCTTTTCTGCAGGAAGCTTACCTTCCAAAGTGTTTGCACTACCATCGGAACCAATAGCCACAGACTTCTTCACTGCTTGTTCAGATGGTGAGGATGAAGAACTATTACATAGAAGAATACATGCATCTAGCTGAAATAAGGTACCTCTCCTAGTACCCCTTGCAAGCACTATCGATCCTCTCATCATCTTTCATCCTTCTTTCGAAAAAACAACTTGCACACCTACATCATTCAGCATACTTACAGATAATAGGTTTCGTGCCAAACCTAGAATGTGCATAACTCCATTGATTCCCTTTACTCGTCCATCAGGAAATTTGATAGTGACCCTTCCGCGTCCAACTATCTTTAGGTGAGAATCATCACCCAAGTACACCTTTCCACCATCGAACTCTTCATATTTTGAGAACCAGTTTCGATGAGAGGTCATGTGAAAAGATGCACCCGAGTCAACCAACCACACATCATCAAATGCATGGGCTGCCAAAGCTGCGATGAATGCATCGCCATCTTCTTGAGATCTTTCTGAAGCTGAATCTGAACCTTTCTTTTTCTTCTTCGGCTCTTTGCAGTCTTTACGGAAGTGCCCAGATTTATCACAGTTCCAACATTTTGCCTTGGACTTATTGGAAGTCTTTGACTTCCCACGGGATTTGGATCTACCCTTATTGTCAGACTTAGTCATTTTTCTTCCCTCTTTCAATGGATCTCCCACGAACAGCAAGGGCTTCTTTTTCCGAAACGGAAGCCTTTCTCCGCATCTCCTCTGATAGCAGCAAAGACACCACATCATCCATTTTGAAGGTGACTAAAGTGCTTCCGAGAGCCATCACAAGATGGTCCCATGAATCCGGTAAAGAACACAAAAGTGTGTAGCAACGATCCTCCTCTAACTTGACACCAACTGATGTCAATTGTGCAGCCAGCAGATTAAATGCATTTAAATGATCTGTTAAGGATCCACCTTCCTCCATTCGCAGAGAGTACAACTTCTTCCTCAGGAACAACTTGTTCACCAGAGATTTGGCCTGATACACGGCCGCAAGTCTTTCCCACAAACTATTTGCGGTTTTCTCATCTAGAACATTCAGAAGAACTGCATCGGTTAAACAGTCTTATGAGACCCTTAGCTTTACGGTCTTTGATATCCCAATCTGCTTGAGCTATAGTTGCTAGTCTTGTAGCACTTGAAGTCACTTCCCATAGGTCACAATCTTCCAACATGTCTTCCATCTTGAGTTTCCACAACTCGAAATTAGTGCCATTAAATTTCTCCACCTCCATTCTTCCATATGATGAACTTGCCATCTCAATCTGCAAATAAGATTCAGAATGCTCTGCAAAAAACTCCCACTCAAACTTGAGATTAGCTCAAAAAACCCTACCCAACAACTAGGATCAAAAGTTGATCAAGCTCTGATACCACTTGTAAGGAAACTCAGGTGCAGAAACAGCTTCCTACGCTAATCTCTATAGGAGAGTATTGTGCAAATTCTTATAAATCCTTACAATTTCAGATTCGTTAACTACTTTAACAAAGATATTGCAACCACATACAATGCATACAGAAAAATAGAGAATGACACAATGATATACCCTGGGGAAAACCTTTTGGTAAAAAACCCCAACACTCCAAAACTTGCACAATGTATTATCTTCAACACAAAGATTACAATACACTTGCAATGCAAGTTCTTTCAGAAAATGAGAGACAAAGTCAACAAGACTTAAATTTCCGTTATATCTCTCCCATAGGAGCAGCATCATATATATAGACTCCTCTGGACCCAAAAATAGGCACAACCACCAAGACCCATGCACAAAGCCACATGTACACAGTTGTTACATGCAATCCCAAGAATAGACGTCCATCCCTAGAATAGACTATGACAGCTTGTCATAGAATCCGCCAAAAATAACGGTCACAAGAGAAGTGTAAGAGAATCTGTCATACCAACCTATTTTTGGCATATTCTCTTACACACACCAACCACTTCTTCTTGGGCGCCCAAATAGGCCCAAGTCATAAGATGCTCTTACACCTGTCATAGCACATTCCTTAAATAGTTCTTACGCGTCATAGGAATCCGTCATGACCATTTCAGTCATGATCTCCTTACGCACAAGATGCCGACACATCAAGTGGAGTGACACATCAACATGCCAACTAGACATGTACACTCACACTTAATTACATTATTTGCAAAAAATACATTTACAAAACAAATAATAAGAATAGGAATTATCCAAGGTTGAGACACCTTATTCCTAACAATATGAAAACAAAAAAAAAATCAGAAAATTGCCAAAATTAATAAAAAACCAAAACACTTGGAAAACAAAAACAAAAAAAAATCATAAGTCAAATATCCAGAACAGGGTCGGATATTTCAAATTTTTACTTCACCTTCATCGTTGACAAGATTTCTACTTGTCTTTGCCACCTAAACATTGCCAGAGTTCCATACCATGTTTGCCAAATTTTTAGTTCAAAGAGGAACTTTTCTTGGTAGAAGCCACCAAAGAGTGCATCCTTGTTGCTATAATTAACATTTTCCTTGATAGGTGCACTTTTCTCCACTTATTGCTACCTTTGGTGTGTTTTTCTCATGGCTATGCCACTAAAATAGTGCACCAAACTTGTCTTTTTTTTCTAAGTGTAGTTGCTGATCACTTGTAAGTCTGCAATCTTTTGGAGTTTAGCTGGAACATAAGATTGCTTTGCTACCATAAAATAGTATAAGTGCTAGGAACAATTTATAATCTTACTGTCACTTAGCTTGAAGTTAATGAAACACCCGTGTGGCAAAACTAAAACAACACCCTGCTTGAATGTTTTTGAATGCCTTTGACCTAGGTGTGGTCACTAAGCTGATTGCTGTCTTCCATGACGGGTAGAAATTTTGTTGACTGTGGCCACCCAAATGTGTGTCTATATCTATCCTCAATAGAGTTCTATAGGTTCTGTTGATTCTTTTCTGTGCTTTACAACTCAGGCACACTTTTTTGTGGCTTGTGCCAACCAAAAGTGCACCGGAGGAGTTTAGGGGTGACTTTGTAATGCATTTGCAATGATTTAACTGATGTGGTTGAAGATGCTGATGCCAAAATCATGGTAAAAGTGTGTCATACCTCGCTGATTCCATCTCCCCTTAAATAATAACTGAAATACTCTAACTTCTGTCCTTGAAGTTTCTGTTCATTCTTGTTTACTGTATGGGAAATAAATGCCTATTTCTGCTACCTGAATGCTAGAGATTGTTGTGGATGATTTGCGAGAAAAGGCACAAGTCTTAGTGTCTAAATACATGAATATTACAGTGTTTTAAACCAAATTAGGTCAGCTCTGTTTAGAACTAAAAGAAGTAAGCTTAAATTTTGGATTTTACAAGTTTTCCCTAAAAGTTCCTAGAAGGGTAGAACTGGTAGCATACAAGGATGTGCTAATTAATAACTAAAAATTTGATTCAAGGAAAAGTTTCATATCAATACGAACATTGGCTCTTTTGGGGAACCATAGAACAAACTTAAGCCATAAGAGAACTTCAAAATTTCTAGAAAACAAGTGGTCAGTGTCTTATATATGGGTAATATAGTCAAGCCTATTCTAACACCAAATCTGAATCAAAACAACAAGCATAAACATCCCATGAAAGGGAAAAACAATACAGCATGATGGATGCAGGAAAAAATCCTAACTACCTACCTACGAACAATGAAACATGGGGACGCATCACCCCCCCCCCCCCAACCTCTAAGTTTCTAGTACGGGGAGGTAGGCAGAGTTAGGGGACGCCAATGCCCAGGTGTCCCTTGACCGTCCAGGGAACTTTTGCGTGTCCCCCATCAGAAGCACATAGAAAAAGCAATTTAAAAAAAAATGTTTTTAAAATGATTTTGGACTCCATTCAAACCCTAGATGGGGGTGGGCCCCATCTTGGCCACTCCAAGCCTTCATAAACCCCTCCAAGTTTCATTTTTTCTCACATTTGCATTTCTCATTGTTTGCTACAGCAGATAGAGAAGACTGAAAAGGAGAGAAAGGAGTGATTGGAGGAGTGTAAGGAGTAAGTGCAAGTGAAAGAGGAGCAAGAATAATAGGAGGAAGATTCTACACCTTCCTTGAAGAGATCCATCAAGCATAAGGTAGGGTTTTGTTTTATTTTCTGATTTTTTTTTTCTAAATTTAAAATCTAGAATGTTCATTGTTCATTGTAATTTGTTTTACCATGTGAATGTTTTTCCATTTTTGTTGTTCAAATGTCGAATGTTTTAAAATTTAAAATTTCTTAATTTTCTTTTTAAAGTTTTAAATTTTTCATTTTTCTTGTTTCATGTTCTAAATAAGTATCAAGAATTTTATTATTTAATTTATGATTAATCTTGAGGGCAAAATGAAGAATTTATGATGATTCTTCATTTTGCCCTCAACATTCATAAATTTAAAATTTAAAATTTTGTTTTAGACTTTGAAATTTGTTAAAATCAATAAATTTTTAACTTTTTAAGTAGGCTGAAACTAGTTGCTTACTAAATTTATTTTCATTTTGTGAAATGCGGTGTCACAATGAGTTCTCATAGTCATGATATGAGTGGAAATGAGATGGAAATTCAGTCTAAGTCAGAATATGAGGTTGAGCCTGAGGAGAGTGACCATGGGGCTGATTTGGATGCCCAAACTACTTCCATGGCTAGTGGACCAGCTTCTATAGATTGTCCCTCCCAGGTTTTAGCACAGTTTGGTAAGGGTCCTTATGACCCCAAGTCTCCTCTCAAACAATTTGCAAAAAGAACAATTCCAAACCCATCAAGTGGTGGCACAAGAATGGAAATGCAACATTTGTAGTATGGGATGGTTTAGAAGCATCACTAGAGTTAATGCACAATTACTCTTTTGGAAAGGTGTAATGTCCCCTTCCTAATGAAGGTTAACAGAGAGGAAATATTTAGCCTTTTCCATTTCCTAAGGCTAGAAAATTAATTAAATAGTAAGGGAATAATTAAATATTAGCCCAAAAAGCTAAAGTTATTTGCAATATATTTAATTATTCATTATGTTTAATGTTGGGGCCACACTTAAGTTATAACATTATTTCACCTAATAAGTGTCATGGTGGAGATTAAATTACTATAAAGTGAGTATTAATTTATGCCTAAGTTCAAAGGAGGAAAATAAGGAGGAGATATAATGCTTTTTAGTTGGAGAATTTTAAAAAAGGATCGATGGGGTTTGAGGCTCATTCATTATGCTATTATGTTTGATTTTTATTTTAGCTTTGCAAGTTTCTTTCCCAAGAAACCTTCTTGAGACGCAAACCCTAGAGATTCCATGCTTGCATGCAACCCCAAGCCTTAGCAAGTGCTTTTCAGTTAATCACAAATTATAGAGGAGGCTACAGTAGTGTTTGTGACAGATTGTAACTCAATCTTGAGCCAAAATCAGAACGTTCAGCTTCAGAATATTAAGGTATCATTTAGCCATCAAATTGAGGGTAAATCACAGCTTGTATTGAAAGCACAATCTGTTGTTAACAGTCTATCAACAAAGGTATCACAATGCATGCACCCAATTTATCATTGTAATATCCCCTGCTAATTTAACAATAACATTTGTAGTAAGAATAAAGAACAAATAATGAATAAAGAACAAATAATGAATTAAGAATTTGGCTGTTTTCCAATCCATATTATACGACTGATCTTATTATTGCTTCAATTCTCGAGAAGGGAGAAGACATTGGAGGCAAACCAAAGCGCTTAGAGACCATTGATAGGCTCCCTCAAAGTTTACAGACTCGGCCTTTAACCTGCCTCGAACTCAACCTCTCGAGGCTAAAGAGGAAGCTGGTCCCTACCCTATCTTGGGAGCTACCCTTTTGGATTTAGACTGCCCCTCTTTGGGAGCCTCTGCCTTTCCATTCTCACGTCCGAAGCAGTAACAAAATCCAATTTTATATTATGTTTGGGATTTCCTAATTATCTCAATTCTTTATAAACATATAGTCAGAGGGACTGCTATTAATTGACTAACACAACAGAGCATTCTATTCATTTATTATAGATAACTCTATCACTCACTGTCTAAGTCGCCACTGATCCAATGACAGGAAATATTAATATGTACTTCCCTTACTTGATGTAGGATTCGATGATGATCCTTTGTTTTCAGTGATACATATATATATATGCTCTGCTTTCTTTCAGTTTTAACGTTATTGGATATGGACCTGCGTGAGTGTCTGTGTCTGTCGCTAATGATTCCCCTTTGGTATGTATCTTCTTAGGCTGCATCATGACTTCTATTCTCTTATTCCATGATGCTTTCTAATTTATTTCCACCTGTAAGTTTATTGTTTGGTGACGTGTACAAGGAACTTATACAGAAGAATGACTATCGTGACCACATACGATTCATGACGTGCCATTCATTTGATAGTTTTTAAGATCCTCTTTTATTCGTCTTATAAATTCTCATTCCTAACCCCCTCTTTGAGAATGAAATCAATTCTTATTAAATGTCTTGAAAAACTGAAGGGTTGCATCCTTTGATTGTTAACAGACATTCGTATTTGTAAAGAACCTGGCTGGCTCTTAACTGCAAACTGATTTTTGTATTGGTTTTGCAATTTGTCAAAGTATATAATTGAACCAAACAACAATTTAATATAAACTCCACATGCTTGCTAAATTAACCAGTATGAATAATATCAATGTTTGATTGGCAATACATAATTTAATTATTTAAATTGGCACCTTGAAACAATTTGCAGCATGTCTGATAAAGTGACGCAGCCTCAAAGAATAATTCGAAACTTGCTGGAAGTTTACGCTAGCAGCATGTAATGGCTTCCAAGCTTGTAGACTCCTTGTGTTACAAATTGGTGAAGGTAAATTGTAATGGCAACCTTCCCTTAAACCTCATGCAGCTGAAACAATGAAACGCTGCCCTCTTAATTAAATACAAACTCCTTCATATCCATACAACATCCATTAATACACTAACAAAATGCAGCCAGCAACACAATTCATTGGTATTGAGACCAATTCAAAGTGCACAAATTCTTCAGAAGAAATTGAAGTTTCTTCAAGGAAAAAAAAAACCAAACCCTAAGCTCTTCTCCAAATTTGATTTTCACCAAAGATGATTTTCATAATAGAATGATATCATTGAATGAATTGCTTTTGCCCGAAGCATTGCTTTTATAATAAAAGATATCTTCTCTCACACACTTTTCACTTACAAAAGACTTTGCTTTATGTGCACATTTGAAATATAATAAACTGTTATATTTCTTTTCATTTTAATGAAGAAAAAAGACCCTTGCATTAAAATAACCATATTTTGACACATAGGGTTCCTATTTTATGAGCTCAAGATTTAAAACTTCTCAACCCAGTTCCAACGAGCTATAACACTAAGATGCACAGAATACATTCCCAATAAAAATGGCAACCTTAGCTAATTTAATTAAATAATAATCATAATTCACCCATCTTGCAAAAATGACTGAGGAAGCATCAGAATAAAAATTTGACAACACAAGAGTGATCCTGATGATGAAAGATGATGAATGAACCTAACAAGGTGACTTACTAAAAATAGATGCTCCCTCCAAGAATCTTGGAGTCCAAACCGGAAGTCGGAAATAAAATCTGAGAGCATCATATAACTCCTCTAAATCATCTGAGCTTAGTAGAACCATATGTTGACTTAATATAAATAGTAAGTTCCTCAAAACGGGGCCAAAACCCACAACAGGGTCCTCTAATCACCAGAATTAGCCTACAAGGACCCAATGATAAGCTAAATCCACTAACTCCAATGCTCGCTAAAAATGGGGACATTACATTATTCCTTAATCGCCTCCTTTCATAACCAATAGTTAAAGCCTTAAATGCACTTTAGTGATTATGTTAATCGCTACCACCAACTGAATATTGTTGTTCATTTGACTTACCTTGGGACACGATAATATGTTCAATGGCATTCTTCTTGAACGATATGCATAGAAATCATATTAATGCCAAGAGATAACTGACCTTGTTAATTAATATTTATTATGATTATATTTATTAATTGATAGTTATTTTCATATATAAATTATTATCCAATTATTTATTTAATAATAATATATTCAATTATTTAATTTTAATGTTTAATTGATATATTCAATTAATATATATTAATTATTTATTACAAGCAAGGGCTATCAAAGTCCACCCCTCCTAAATTTGCTTGTCCTCAAGCAAATATTTATATATTCTTATGATTTAATGGTTGAATAGCAACTTAAGATTGTCTATAAGATCATTACTATCTCGTAATGGTGCCCATTAATTTTGTCAAAACCATGCTTATATAATTGCATGCCTCAATTTCATCTCTCTTTAGTTGTTCTTATTGTTCTAGATCAATCCACTATAGAGCCACATACATTCAAAAATATGAAATATATGCATATGAATATATGAAGACACAAAGTATACACTTTAATGCATGAAGACTCAACGTATACACATAAATGCATGTAAAAACATGCACGGAGTATACACATAAATACATGAAAATACAAGCATACATGAAGTATAGGCAACACGCGCCCATTATTATGCCACCAGATTGATTCAACTCAACAAATAATTTTTATAATACATTCAACATATTTAAGCCCTGATTCCTTATGTCTCTCCTAACTCAACCCTAAGGATAGTGTGGGTTTACTTGTCATAGGGCGCTTGACACCAATCTACAATTAGGCTTCATCAAGGCATTGGAAATACACATCCTTACCCATCTTGGCATTCACCTATTTTGTGAGGATTTACTCTGCCTTTCCCTACACAACACCAATGTACGCTTGAAACTACAAGGCTTGCTCCACATCGGGGAGTACCAGATACACAAATTGAGACAATAATCACTCGATAGCAACATCAATCCATAATAGAAACTAGTCTAATAAGCATAAATGTTAAATGCATATATATATATATATATATATATATCAATGAAAAGAGATGTAAGGGATAGCATTGAGCACTCAATGCTTAGAATCTCTATCTCTAGAGGAAGGTTGTCACTTGTACACTGGTCCCCAACAGTGGTAAAGTGCAACGCCACGCTACAATGTGGAACCTTCGGGCCCACCCCACCATGCTCACAGAGATAGTAACTCGATTACAATCACAAGGTAGACACATACACCAAGAAGGGCTACCACACATGCCAATCAAGTGCATAATCTCAAAGCATGGTACAGAGGTCCCAATAGAAACATAAATGTAAAATACAGAATGGCACAGATACAAAGGGTCACTACTCAGAATCTATAATGCTATAGTGTAGGGACTCAAGGTGGAGTGTCATTACGTGGCTCATGTAGCCCAAGTAGCATCGAGTCTTCGATCAACGTTCGCAAGCAACCAGGCTTGATATGTATCTTTGATCAAAACCCTCAGGTGGCCAAATACGGTGCCTTCTATCAATGTCCTCAGACGGCTAGGCACTGACTTACCTTCTATCAACATCCTTGGGTGGCCAGGCAGACAATCACTCTTATCAATGTGTTTTTACCCCAATTTAGTTTATTATGTTATCACTTATTAAGAACTTCACATGGCTTGTACCAGCCACTTATGGGTTGGGATCCACGTAAGAAGCCACTCCACTCCTCTACCCAAACAATATACTATCTCATTCTACAATGAGGCACAATGCAAAAACGCGAACACGCACAATGCGAGAAAAGACTCACAAAGTCATAAAACCATAAGAAGCATGGTAACTCCATTGGTCTCAAACCAAGAGTATGGGTCCCTCAGGATCCCAACATGACACACTCAATGTGCTTGTGATGCAATCTCAAACACCGACATCACTAACTCAAGATGCAATCTCAAATCAAGAATTTCTTCTTTACCATTTCGAGCTTCTTCATGTTTTCAAAGATTTGACTTCTCAACATAGCACATAGGTCGTATTTGGCATTGTCGTGCATGATTCTGTGAGCTGCATGAATAGCTCCTCCAGGTATGCTGTTGAGACAACTTGATTGATAGATTTTGTAACCGATCACCGCAGCAGCGAACCAAACACCTTCATTTTCAATATCCATTACAGTCATCATGCGACTGTCATACCTAGACTTTGTGAGTCGGGTGACCTCGCTGTTGGATATCATTCTCAGGGTAAGGGTTTCCCTTGTGGCATTGAACCCTATTACTCTCCTCAGGTCTTCCTTTGTAATAGGAGTAACAACACCCTTTGCTAACCACATACTTGGATTGTGTACTTGACTGAGTACCAATCGAATCCAGTCGGGTTGAAACACGGTAGGGTATTTAACCCCATTGGTCAATTCAACCGTTTCAACTGTTTCCAGTAGAGCATAATTTGCCTTTAGCTTCCCGTCCTTGCAGAGCCCTAGAAATTCGCTCTAAATGTATGTTTCGCCCAACTCCTCTTGCTGGCAGTGAATGAAGGCAGTTACGTCTTCAGTCAATAGCATGTCATTTGGAATAGATGAGAGGGCTCTAGCCATATCATTTGACCTGTTCTGAACTTGCATTACATCATATTCAGGTTGATCTTGTTGATTGATGTCAATAAGAGTTGCGATAGATGACGATGATGCCATTTTGTTGGTAAGAGAATACACACACGACTCTGTTGAATTTGCAGGATTTGAAAAGCAAAGATCGCAAGCACAGATAGAAAGATTACTCAAGCCGAAAGAAAATTTTACATGAAAAGTAAAGTAAAATAAAATGAGTAATACACTTTCCCTTTTATATCCACGGGCTCCAACGGTTTTTAGCAAACGGTAACATTTGTTAACAGTTATCACATTTATGAGCCTTACTGGTTTTAACCTAACTTCACCTTTGTCGACCGGTTCATTAATAATCAATGCTTTACCTATTTTACCACAACATCCTCGGTTGAAACTTCAACCATGTAACATCCGCCTATCACTGAGAAGGTAATTAACTAGACCACACAACATACGCTTTTGACCGGTTCTTTGGTTTTGGATCAGTGAGTGCTTCTCAGTAACAACTTCCACTTAGTGAGAGTAAATCTCACTAGTTACTCCGGGGACAGTAGCATTTCTACATGTTCCCCCTTAAGCCCTGATGGCTTAATTTGATGAAGAGATATCATTATCGGTAGATGATGACTTTGTCTCTGACTTTTCTCCTTCAGAGCTCTTTGTCCCCTTTATAGACCATATCTTCTTCACTTCTTTCTTGGTCTCTTCAATTATGTTTCCCTTTTGATTGGGAGTCTCATTCCTCTTGACCGGTTTTACTTGGCCTTTTCCTTTGTTTATTGACCAGTTCCTGCAATCTCTGGCCAGATGCCCAATCTTGTTACAATTGTAACAAGCCATCCTAGTTCCTCTCCATGGATTAACTCTCTTTCCTTTGTCCATGGGTGAACGACACTCAGTAGCTCTATGCCTTGATTGTCCACACAAAGCATACATAGATATGCCTCAGTTTGCATTCATGTTATGGAATACCAGTCTCGGTGGAGATTTGAATACCATGGTTGTAGACCTACACTCTTCAGCCTTATGTCCAAATTTATTGTATGCATAGCAATAGCCTTTAAAGCTTCCTCTGCTACCACTGGACACATTGTTTGATCGTGGCTTGCATTCAAATGTCCTATGTCCATACTTATAACAGTTATTGCAGTAACTGTTAGCGGGGCAGTGAAGGGTTTCACCGGTGCATTCCTACAATCATTAGACTTATGACCTAGTTTGCCACAATGTTTGCAAGATGGTTTGGAGAGTCTCTTACCTTTTTCTCTGGTTGGTTTCTTCTTGTCTTCCTTGATTCCTTTAAGATTTGAGGACTCACCGGTTTCTTTGGTTCCTTGGTTGTTGTAACCAAGTCTTGTGGTGTCCTTGTGCCTTATGTGGGCTTTTAGTTGCTCATCCAGCTTCTTAGAACTGTCATTGTATTTTCTGAGCTTTTCATTTCTCTCCTCAAGACTTTTCAGCTGCATTCTTAGTTTTTCAACTTCAGCAACCATTTCTCTACTTGCTTCATCTTTATCATGTAAGTTTTCATGCATGATGGCATTTTCTTGAGATATGCCCTGCATGTCTGCTTATAGTTGGAGTATGAGTGCATCGCTCTCTCTTAGAACATCTTCAGCTAAGTTCCTTGCTCTCTCAACAGTCTGTAGTGCTTCTTTAGCACTGTTTTTCTCATCCTCATCTTTTTTGCTTGCTTCGACGAGTTCAGTCATTCTCAGTGCATGACCTTCCTATTCTCTTTTCATATTAGAGACTTGATCGGTCAGGTTCTGGTTTCTCTCCATGAGTTCAGAAACTGCTTCCTCTGCTTCATCTGAACTACTCTGTTCAGATAGTTCATCTATTGTGTCCTTACTTTCACTCAGCTACAAAGCCAGTTCTTTTCTCTTGGCAAGAGATCTTCTCAGTCTGTTTTCAAGAGAAGCAATCCTTTCATTTGCTTCCTCTAACTGCTTCTGATATCGGTAACCCTCCATGATCGTTACTCAAGCGGTTAAGTTTCTTTACCTGAGAACTTGGCTCTGATACCAATCGTTAATCCTAACCAGTGACTAAGAGGGGGGGTGAATCAGTCAACTTAACTTATTTATCTTTTTTTCCTGTTAAACTAAATACAGCTACTGTGTGATACTGAAAATGTAATGCATGTTTAAGTAACTTGAACAGAAATCACATACATAAGCTAACACATGATTTATACATGGAAACCCTCAGTTAGAGGGAGAAAACCACAGTGGGACAGAACCCACAATCTTCACTACTGTACTAATAAAGTTGCCTTGTTAAAGGTTTACAAAAGCATTTGTTAGAGTGCTACACTGTGAAGGGATTTGATATAGATCAGTTAAGATATTGACCCTGTTCGGAGTCGCCTCGCCAGAGGACTTAAGAACATCAATCAAGATGTCACCCGATTAAGGGATTTATACAATGGAACCTATTAGGGTTCACCTTGATAAAGGGATTTTTACAAGCTTCACACAATAAGAAAAATGATCTTTTGTAGACACTTAATTTGACGTTTAAATCATACCTGTTCTATTCCTTGCTTGATTTGGTTGTTCAATCTCTATCGTTCACTCTTGGTGACTATATCCCTTCTCAGAAGACTTGGCTCTTCTGCTCTGCTTTCTCTTTGCGCACTTGATTTCTTCAACCCCACATCACTTTTGGCACGATGACCCAATCATATAATGATTCTCATATTACTCAATGGAATTGTGGCGCCAAGCAATAACTCCTTCAAAAGCATCATTGAACTGGAAAGCATTCCAAAAATCTTACATGCAAAACTCTGGTTCGAGCCAAAACGCTCGCATACAGAACTCCAGTTCATTCCAAAAAGCTTGCATACAAAACTCTAGTTCATCCCAAAACGCTCAGCAAAAACCGGATCAAATTCCCATTAAAGCCGGATAGGAAATCATATTAGCACGAACCGGTAGATCTGATACTGTTGCGCGGAAACCGGTGTGCTGCCTATTGAGTAGTTTGTCTTCTGTGGTTTTTCTTTTAGACCGACTGGACAAGACCAGTATTGTCATGACCGGTGCAATTACACTGGTTACTTAGCAAGTTTGATGGTTGTCGACTGTGACAACTATTGGTTCACCACTGCTGCTCTAACATAAAGACCGGTGTGTTTGATGCATAGTTACAAGACTCGGACTCAGCAAGCAAGATTCGGGCTCGGACTCGGCAAGGACTCGGCAAATTGAAAAACCCAAGAAATTCAAAGATTTTTAAGGATTTAAAACTTTTTTCATGCATCATTCAATCAATTAACATCAAAGACACAATAATTGAGATAAATAGAAGCTACTTTGCACGCATAAACAAGTTTACATTGATCACATAAGTATAAATGTGAATTTCTGAAGGAAATAAGTTAAATGTTAAACTAGTTACTAAATAACACATTAGAAATTTGAAATATAACTAGTGTCATTGTCAAAAGTCTACAATATTCATGGAATATGAAATTCATGGAATCAAAAGTTCAAAACATATATCAAAATAAAAGATAGAGCCTAGAAGACTAAGGCCCTATGTCTTCCTACATGTACGCCTAAGATAGGTCATGGAATATTTTGTAGCCATCTTCTATCCCTATGTCTGAGGCTCAACCTCAGTGTCATCCTCATCCTCCTTATAATCATTATCATCCTCAGATCCCTCACTCTCAGCCTCAAGGTCCTCCACTAGGTCTCCTCACGCTCTAGCCAATCGATTTGCTAATCTATTTTCTAAAACCCCTATATTCTTCTCCCAAGCCTTTTTCCTCTCTTCTAAGTCTTTGCAAATGATGGAATGACCTTTTTAGGTCTTAGAATCATTAGAAAATCCTTGTTCCAACTTCAATTTGACCTCAAAAAGTCATGACAGGTTGTGGGAGATAACACTGCTGAAGGCATGCTGAATCCTGAAATTTGGCTAAGTCTGAAATTTTTTGGAAACACCCAAAATCTAGAATCTGCATTTTAACTCCTATGAAGTTGAAACCTATCTCAAACATCCTGACAGTATTTATACAAATATAACTTAAAGTATAAGTGAAATGTCTCTTATACTTAAATGTTATATTTGTATAAATCCTCTTGCCCCGGAGTTGAAAAAATGACCAGGTATGACAACATGTTACCAAGACAAAAATCTTAAAAACGATTAAAAAAAATTATTTTTTGCTTTTTCCAAGTGGCTGGACGCGTCCAAGTCTAGGCCACGGGACTCAACGAGTCCACCGAGTCCTACGACTCAGTGAGTCCTATAGGACTCGGTGAGGACTCGGCTTGCTGAGTCACTGTGCCTCGGCAAGCCTGGCTCGGCTCGGGACTCGCCGAGTTCTGTAACTCTGGTTTGATGTTTGCCAATGATGACAACTAAGCATAATGCCAACAACCTTGGGCTTGAGCCAATAACTCATTCCATTTTGTCAACTGATGAACTCTACCAATACCAAGTCCAAGTGCACTACTAAAAATAGCAACATGAGCATAATTGACTTACTATAAATAGTATGTCCCCCAAACTGAGCCAATTGACGAATGAGTCAATCACTGTGCATACCATGACCCCAAGTGCCCCTGCCAAATATAGCAACTCCTCAACAATGACTTACTAAAAATAGTAAGTCTCTAGAAAACTGCTCCAGTCAACAATACTAAATCTCAATACTGCCACCAAGTTGTTCAGGCGCCCTACTAAAGATAGAAAACTTGATTTTCCTGAATTAGACACTTACTATAAATAGTATGTATGCCAAACTGATCCAAACGATGAGCAACCCTTAACATCCCTGGCCTCTGGAGTGGGAATTGACATCTGATTCTACCAACTGAGACCCTCTAACCCTCTGACTTAGCCTACGAGGGCCAGTGATAGGCTAATCCAAACCACCAACCATGGTGAGCTAAAAAGTAAAAAGGGAACATTACATGTTTTTTATGATGGGTTTAGCAAAAGTGGAGAGGAGTTGATCAAGGTAAGTAACAACCCGAATATAAACTTTAAACAAGATAATCTACTTGATGTTTTTTTAAGGGGTTAATTTGTAATAATTTAAAATTTGTTTTCATTTTTCTAAGTGAGGAAACCTTTGGTAAGGGTTCTTCGTATGGTGGATGGAGAGGGAATGCCAACGGATTTCATTTATGAAGCCATGGATAGGGGCAAAGAGGCCATTTCACATTACTGTGGTGGAAATTCAAAAAAATATGAAGTCCTTTGGCGCATCATTGATCAGAGGTGGACACACCAATTCCACCAACTGATACATGCCATGGCATACTACTTGAACCTGAGATTCTACTTCTTTGATTCATTTAAGGCTGATGAGGAGGTCATAGCAGGTGTTATTGCATGCATTGATAAGATGGCTATTTACTGTGACTTGAGAAAAGGTTCTTGATGAGTTGGAGATGAGATTTGACATTTGTTATATCTTATTTATGATTCATAAACTTTGAAATGTTCATTGTTGAGTTTGAGTCTTTGACAATTCTTATTTATGAATTTGGAAATGTTCATTGTTAAGGATCTACAAGGGTGCAGAGGGGAGGCTTTTCTCTTCACAATAAGCAATTGACAAGAGAGAAAAGCAACCAGGTAAAACATTTTGTTCAATACTAGGAAAAATTAGAAACTTGATAATGATTGTCAATTTGTTACAAACTTACCTTTTTTACTCAATTCTAATATTTCTAAATGTTTTTTTGTAGATTTATGGTGTTGGCATGCCTAATCTTCAAAAGATAGTCATATGTATTTTGTCCCAGCCATGTAGTGCTTCTAGGTGTGAATGGAATTGGAGTGTATATGAGAACATTCACACGAAGAAGAGAAATAGGTTGACCCAAAAGAGATTCAATGATCTTGTCTTTGTTCAGTATAACCTTTGCCTTTGCACTAGAAAGGTGGAGGGTGTTTCACATGAGGCCATTGACTTGGATGAAATTGATCCATATGGTGATTAGACCATCAATGAACAAGATGATGGTGATGATGTCCTCCTTACTGAAGAAGATATTGCAGATTTAGAGAGGTGTAGCAGCAGAAGCAGGAGCATTGGTTGATTCCAGCGAGATGGAGGATGACGAAGATGAGGACTTTGATGTTGAAGAAGAAGAATCAATTCCTCCTTTAGATGCCTCAACACCTACTAGTTCAAGGCGTGAAAATTGAGTTATAGTAGGAGAGGAAAGAGGATGTAGTCTTTAGTTTGTTGTTTTTCACATTTGGACATATCATTATATCTAATTTTGTAAACATTTATAAACTTATGCTGCTGTTATACATTTTAAAGTTTGCAACTATGATGATATTTCAGATATTCAGTGTTTGAGATTCGGATGACATGTGTAATGTATCAATTACAGCTCTTATGTTCTCTAAATGCATTAATTTCTTTTTGTTTTTATGTAAAAATACGATTTTTTTCTTTTGCCAAGCCCTTGCACAAGTTTTTCGCAAGTTCGAGTTCAAGTCCAATTTTTTGGTTTGCCAAGTCCGTGGCGAGTCCAAGTTTTTCAACTATGATCTTAACACCTCTCTAAAAAACAAGTTAGCCACTGGGGATGACTGTGTAGGTGGCTTGACGCAAGGGCAAGGTCAAGAGGGGCCAAACTATGGCACACCCTAATGATCCAGCCTGCTCAACAACACGCGGAAGCAACAACACACAATAGTGAGAGAGAGAATGCAAGATCTTTCATTAATTTTCATCAAATAGAATGATACATGCCAGGCTGTAAGGCCTTTCGGTTAGGGCTAGGTATTACAATGAATTACAAAAGTCCTCAAACATGTGAGGATCTGCCAACAATCTCTAATCTTGCTATCTTCTAACTGAACTGCCACTCACTAAACTACAACCAAACAACTACATTTATACAAGAGTCTACCGAACTGAGTCGGTCTTCAGATCCACAATCAACGGAAGGAATGGTCAGATATGGGACCACACACTTCCCAATGATTGATTTCAACATTAAATCCGCGACCCATAATAAATGCACAAGTCGGCTCAACAGGAACTCAAAAGAAACTACTCGATAAGCAAGGATGACCGAGCAACAGACAAGCATCGCCGAGCGCAAGTGAAACAACCGACCACCCAGGAGATAACCGACCACACTCGGTAACCAAAGGAAACCGACCAACTTGGTCAAAGAAGAAACCGAGCAACACAGACAAACTCCAAAATGTTTTTGGTGATACAGGATTGCCAAGGACTCGAGATGCTCCTGCATCAGACACCTAGGGTTATTTTGAAATGATTCTCCGAATCATTTGGTAGGTATGATCCGAGCTGCATCCAACTCAGACTATGAAATCCATGAACTGTCTTCCATCGGTCTACCACCTGACACAAGGGCAAGGTCAAGAGGGGCCAAACTATGGCACACGCTAATGATCTAGCCTGCTCAACAACATGCGGAAGCAACAACACACAACAGTGAGAGAGATAATGCAAGATCTTTCATTAATTTTCATCAAATAGAATGATACATGCCGGGCGGTAAGGCCTTCCCGGTTAGGGCCAAATATTACAATGAATTACAGAAGTCCTCAAACATGTGAGGATCTGTCAACAATCTCTAATCTTACTATCTTCTATCTTCTAACTGAACTGTCGCTCACTAAACTACAACCAAACAACTACATTTATACAAGAGTCTACCGAACTGAGTCTGCCTTCAGATCCACAATCAACGGAAGGAACGGTCAGATATGGGACCACACACTTCCCAATGATTGATTCCAACATTAAATCCATGACCCATAATAAATGCACAAGTCGGCTCAACAGGAACTCAAAAGAAACTACTCGGTAAGCAAGGATGACCGAGCAACAGACAAGCATTGTCGAGCGCCAGTCAAACAACCAACCGACCACACTCGATAACCAAAGGAAACCGACCAACTACCGACCAACTCAGTCAAAGAAGAAACCGAGCAACACAAACAAACTCCAAAATGTTTTTGGTGATACAGGATTGCCAAGGACCCGAGATGCTCTTGCATCAGACACCTGGGGTTATTTTGAAATGATTCTCCAAATCATTTGGTAGGTATGATCCGAGCTACATCCAACTCAGACTGTGAAATCCATGAACTGTCTTCCATCGGTCTACCACCTGACGCAAGGGCAAGGTCAAGAGGGGCCAAACTATGGCACACCCTAATGATCCAGCCTGCTCAACAACACGCGGAAGCAACAACACACAACAGTGAGAGAGAATGCAGGATCTTTCATTAATTTTCATCAAATAGAATGATACATGCCGGGCTGTAAGGCCTTCCCGGTTAGGGCCAGATATTACAATGAATTATAGAAGTCCTCAAACATGCGAGGATCTGCCAACAATCTCTAATCTTACTATCTTCTATCTTCTAACTGAACTGTCGCTCACTAAACTACAACCAAACAACTACATTTATACAAGAGTACCGAACTGAGTCGGCCTTCAAATCCACAATCAACGGAAGGAACGGTCAGATATGGGACCACACGCTTCCCAATGATTGATGCCAGCATTAAATCTGTGACCAATAATAAATGCACAAATCGGCTCAACAGGAACTCAAAAGAAACTACTCGGTAAGCAAGGATGACCGAGCAACAGACAAGCATCGCCAAGCGCCAGTGAAACAACCGATCGCCCAGGAGATAACCGACCACACTCAGTAACCAAAGGAAACCAACCAACTCAGTCAAAGAAGAAACCGAGCAACACAGACAAACTCCAAAATGTTTTTGGTGATACAGGATTGCCAAGGACCCGAGATGCTCTTGCATTTGGGCTGCAATAGCAAAGAAATGTGCAAATTTCGTTAATTTGTCAACCACCACATAGATGCAGTCCTTACCCTTTACCGTGGGCAATTTTGTAATGAAGTCCATCAAAATACCTAAAGTAAACCAGCTGGAAATGTATGCTCATTCTTATTTTGTTGGCATACTGGGCACTCTCTAAGATACTTCAGGACTTCATTCTTGAGTCCCTTCCAAGTGAACCTCTCCTAGATCTTCCTATAAGTCTTGAAAAAACTTGGGTGACTAGCCAATGGAGCATCATGAAATGTTCTTAGGATCAATTCCTTAATGTGTGAGGAAGGCACCAAATAGATTATGTCCTTATAGAATATGAGATCACCATTCACCGCGTACCTGTCATCTTGAGTTGTGCCCTCAATCAAACTTGTTGCTCACTAATCCTTGGCATACTCTATTGTAATCATCTCTCCAATCAGCCAATATCTCTATCAAAGAGCATATGTGTGGTCTTCGTGAGAGTGTGTCTGCTACCACATTCTTCTTTCCTTTAACATACTCAATGTCAAAGTCATAGGTCTATAGTTTAGTGATCCATTTTTGTTGCATTTCATTAAGATCTGTCTGGCTCATGAAGTATTTAATACTGTTATGATCTGTCTTAATCACAAATCTACCCCCTACTAGATAAGACTTGAACTTGGCCAACGCATGCATGATGACCAACATCTCCTTGTCATAAATAGAATAACTCTTCTCCATCCCCTCTCAATTTCTTGCTCTCAAAAGCTATGGGGTTTTTCTCATGCATCAACCCAGCACCAATCCCATTGCCTAAAGCGTCACACTGTAACTCAAATGGTTTGGTGAAGTCTGGAAGAGCTAACATTGGGCAAGATGACATCACCTTATTGAAATGCTCAAAACATTGTTGAGCTAAATCAGGCCACTTAAAGGCTCCATTTTTTGTGAGATTTGCCAATGGAGTTGTTGTTTGTGAAAACCCCTTCACAAATCCTCTCTAAAATCCACACAAACCAAGGAACCCCTTCAGTTGTGGGAGGCTAGTTGGAGTTGGCCATTCAATGATGGCTCTAATCTTTTTTGGATCTACTCTCACCCCATTGGCACTGATGATGTGCCCAAGATATAACAGCTCAATCACACCAATTCCACACTTTGATCCCTTAGTGAACAATGACTCACTCTCCAAGATACTTGTATATAGTCGAATGTGGACCTCTAATCCAACTACACACGCAACATAGTCATTACTCACATGATCGAATTACGAGAGAGAGTATGAATTACTCAATTCGAAATTCGTGGTGAAGCGACCTGTTGCCTCCTATGTAGACGGGGTGTTTAATTACTCTCAGAACGAGAGCCAACAACCATAAGACCAGTACTACAATGGAGGATTTGAAAGCTATGAAGATAAGCAAACTAAAATTAAACTAGAATGAGTGCAATTTAGTCTAAAATGCTTTGAAGGAAATATGATATTAATCTAAATAGCTTTGAAAGAAATATGAAGTGCAGATTTATTCTAAAGAATAAATCTAAATAGCTTTTAGAATTAAATTAATTTATCATAGGGGTAATTTAGCTAATAAAAGTTGAAGACTTTAGGAATTAATTATAATATTTGATTAATGCAATTTAGGGTTTTTGCAATTGACATCAAGTCGAATTAAGTTAGGTAGGAGAGAGAAAATTGTTTGGGAAACTAGGACTTTGGAAATGTAAAATTGATGAAAATGCACCAAAATTGATTAAATTTATTAGGTGCCAATTTTGGGGTATTACATTTGCCCCTCTTTGAATTGATGTGCGAACAGCACGTTGATTCAAAGAATAGTCTGAAGTGACAAATGACGAGAATTTCGGAAGTCTAGGTTAGGTTGCCAAGACACCGAACAGATCAAAGCATGCTTTCTAAAGTCTTGCGAAGACAACGATCTTGAGAGAAGACAAGAATTGGGGTTAGATTGCCCCAATGCCCAGAATGAGATTCAGATGCAAACTTAGGACTGTCTCCAAAATCAAGGTTAGATTGCCCCAATACGAAGCTCAACCCTCCAAGACCCGGGTTAGATTGCCCAGATAACGGTCTAAGAGAGATTTTGAGAGCCATCTCTAGAACGAAGCTTGACTCGCAAGAATTAGGGTTAGATTGCCCCAATACCTAAAAGATTTCGAGAACCATCTCCAGAACGAAGCTTGATTCCCGAGGATCCGAGTTAGATTGCTCAGATACCTAAAAGATAGATGACCAGATAGCAAGATGCGAGGCACTGAGATGCCCCTAGCCATGAGAACTGATGATTTAGATCAGACTGATTCAAGAATTGATTCGACAAGATTCAAATGATGCAATCATCCTGCCCCCTCGGGAGCGAAATCAAAAGATGACATATCAGAAGGACGATTGACAACAAGAGGCTGCAGAGCAAAAGCAATTAGACTAGATTCGAGAAGCTGCATAAGCAAATCGGAGCAAAGCAGAGGTCCTGCTGACCAAGTTTGACCACGGTTGACTATGGCTGACCAAATTTGACTAGAGTTGACTTTGATGAAAAGAGCAAAGATCTTGAGAACATGATGCAAAGATGAGGGTCTAGCAGGAAGATGACGCCAAAAGGCTGACTGCACAAGCGTCCGATCCCAAAAGGTCCCAGAATTTAAAACACGATTTCAAGCTATCTAGAGATGTCAGATTTCGATTTCGATCCCGAAAATGGATTCAAAGCAGTTGATTTAGCCAAAGGTGCAATTTTCATGCAAAACGGAGCACTTTTGAAAATTAGGTCAAAAGCTATATAAGGCCCGGAGGGGTCATTTTCAATTCATTATTCACTTGTCTTCTTGCTGATTTTGAGCTCTAAGAGAGAAATGGAGGGTCTTCCGCTGCATACGCATCGATTTGAGCGCTCCCGACGACACGCCCGGCCAACGGAGTATGACGCACCTATAAGTAGTCGATAAACCTCCTTGCATTTCAATTTGTACTGCTTTTTAGGTCAATTTAGGATAGATCTAGCAAGTTTTAGGACATGTTCTTCCAATCTCGCGCGAAGTAGTTTCCTCGCGCCGGCCTAGATCTCCCTTCGCGCGAGGAAGTAGTTTCCTCGCACGAGTTAGGGCTTGTTCGCGCGAGCTCTGTCTGGAAGCTCGCGCGAGTTGAAAGCTGGTCCCGCGCTAGATTTCTCCTGTTCGCGCAAGGACAAGTCCTGTCTTGTGCGAGGAAACAATTTCCTCGCGTGAAAAGTTGCTGCAGAGTTTCAATGCTTTTGTCAAAATTTGTCAAATTTGTGTAAAATCAGCCAAGTAGAGCATCGCAGAGTCATGTCTAGGATAGATGCCTTGCTGCATTTGCTGTTGTTGTGTTGAAAACCATCATGTTGAGATACTGAATTGATGTCGTTGCTTGCTTTGCAGGTTGACTTCCCCGACGTTGCCTTCAGGACACAACATCCCGTGATTACTACATTAGTGCAGAGACTGACAGATGCAGAGAGTACTCACATTGAGAGACTCGGTCTAGGATACTTGCGTGATCTACCCGACATTCGGGTAAATCACGGTCTTCTTGGTGCACTCGTAGAACGTTTCCATTCGGAGATGAACACGTTCCATTTTTTGATGGGGGAGATGACTGTGACTCCCGAGGACATATACAGGATTTTGCGGATACCCGTCCATGGTGCTCGAGTAGAGTACGATACATAGCCGTGGCAGAGTACAGTAGCCTTGAGGACTATCTTCAAGGATGATCTAGTGATGGGCCTGGCCATCTCCTGGGAGGATCTGATGCGCAGATACAGCGGTGCTCACCCGTTAGCCGTTGTACTTGCTATGTTCTTGAGTTGCTACCTTGTTCCAGATCGAGGTCAGCATGGTCTAGAGTGTGGCTGGGGGACGATGCTGCAGAGGATGCTGGTCAGACCAGCAATTAGATTCGGATGGGGCAAGTGCATGCTCGCACAGATGTACCATGAGCTTCATGAGATCGCGTATCAGAGCGCGAGGACAATGGCGGCAGGTGTCTTTGTCTTGCAGATCTGGGCCTGGGAGCATATCCCTGTTTGCAGGCCTATATACATGATACACAGCAGGCTCTTGAGCCTTATATTTACAGGTACGCAGGCCCGATGACTCAGCCTTTGTTGGGTAAGACAGAGCAGTGGAGAGGACAGCTGGATGACATGGCACCTGTTGTCTAGAGACCTTGGGTTGCCACTGAGCCTTGGGATGATGCTCGAAGAGAGCTTTCCTTCATGTTTGTGTCGCGTCCACTGATTGGACGGAGTGTTACCATCATTGAGAGATTTCTTGTCACACGTGTCCTGCGCTAGTTTGGTAGGCAGCAAGACATATCACATGAGTACTGCCCCTATGCCCGCTTCGCCGATGAGAAGGGGTGGCACACGAGACTGGATCCAGGGCGGTGTGCGATAGAGGCACGCATTCCAGCTGCACGATGGGACTATTTGGTGGGTGTCACCAATGCAGGGGTGACGCCTGCATACAGGGACCAGTTGATAGCACGACCTCATCCGAGATTTAGTGATCCTGTTGGTATGGGAGCGCAGCAGCAACAGGTACCAGATCAACAGCCACCAGTTCAGCAACCTGCATAGTAGCAGGTTGCATAGCAGGGACCACAGGGACAGCACCAGAGTGTTGAGACCTCAATCAAGACAGACTAGCATCCCTGCCAGGACCATGGGCTCAAATGCAGGAGTTGGGAGCAGTGGGGCCCAGCAGAGGTCTACTAGGCAGCGAACAGGTGATACATCACAGCAGGCACCTCCGGATGATGATACTGATATGCTTGATATTCCGGCAGTAGGTACACCACAACTGCAGGAGGCTCTCAGGAAGAGCTGTGAGAGAGTGAGACAGGTCCAGCGGGAGCGGGATGACTACCACACCCGAGTTATCAGGGAGGAGACCCGCGTAGCTGACATAGACACAGAGATTAGGCAGCTACGAGAGGAGCTAGCACGATCGAGGATTGAGATGAGATACGAGGCTGCTCAGGCAGCTTATTACTATGTAGCTTACTGCAGGGTCGTTCCAAATCTATCAGAGCAGGTGCCGCCATTTGTTGATTACGCTGGAGCTCTGCAGGCACCTCCACCAGCACCTCCACAGGCACCACCACAATAGGCTCCACCACAGGCACCTCCACAGCGACTGATGCGTCTTCCACAAAGACCATTGCCACCACCTCCTCCAGGTGGTGCAGGACATAGTTAGCACATTTTGACATACTTGTACATTGTAGCCCATTTTTGATACTGTGCTCGAGTAGCACCTTCTCTTTTGTAAAGACATTGTTTCGAGATATATATATGAGATCGACAGTTTTGATATCATCGTACTTGTTGACATATTGCTTTGATATTGATGTTTTATGAGATGTTTCTATATGCTTTAGATGTATGGATAGAAATGTATGAAATGCACATGTTTCCTTTTATGAATATGAATATGCACATGGTTATTTTTGTGATGATGCAATGTGAAATGCAATGATAGATGGATAGAATGTATGCATATGTGTAATGTATGATTTGAGTTATGTTTATAGTGGATGCACATGTATATGTAGATGCAAATGAATTTATGAATGCAAATGGAAATGAAATGAAAATGCAATGGATATGTAATGTATATGGTACTAATCATCTCATGCAGGATTGTCACAATATATGATAGGTACTAACCAAAAGGAATACGTTTCGAAGATCGAGAGCAAGGACCGGACACTTGTGCAACCAAGATGAAACCGGAATAAAAGATGAGAACCTTTGATGAACAGAAAGCAATCAAGAGAGTACCAAGATATCGTCTCAAATGCAAGCCTAAACTAAAATGCAAGCCTAGAATGAAAATGCAAACCCTAGGACTTGGTTGTTGGACTCACCGTATTTATCATCATCGAGTTCGTTTAAGCACGGGACGATCGCAAGATGCCATACAATCCTCACTAACATTACAATCATGAGAATATGAATATGACATAAGTCTTAGATTTGTCGGAATGAGATGTAAGCATTAAGGCACAAGAAGCCAGAATGACCTGAACACCTACTCCTTTTGATTTAGCAAGTTAACATAAGCATCAAAGCACAATTCCTAAAATGACCTGAATGTTGCTTGCGAATAAACACACCAGACACGCGAGAGTTCCTTCTTTCGCCAAAGAGTGCTCGCAGTGACCCTTACGTTCACTTAGCAGGACGAGCGTTAGCAATTTTACTTGTAGCAGAAAGAAGTCACTCAAAACAGACAAGGAGAAGAACCAACCTCACCAAAGTGTCCATATAAAAGGGGTCGAGGTACGCATGGCCATCCAATACAAGATGAAGGCTCTTACAAACGAACACCCCTCTTATATGAATTCATTGGATCACTGGAACTAAACCAGCAAACAGAAAGCAAAGGAAAGATCATGCCCCCAGTCTTCACATTTCTCAGTCAAGAAAGACGTCTTAGATTCGCTCGAGGGGAAATGATAAAGCAAACAAACAAACAAGCAAAGGAAAAGCTCAGCATGCTTCAAAGGAACACAGTCAGTTTTCAGTTCAGTTTACGTTTGTGTTCAAGCGGATTGAAGTCGAATTGGAAGCGTACAACATTCGAAGTCTCGACGAGATAGCGACAGCAGGCAGACGCAGTGAGAACCACTGGTGACCGTCGCGAGAGATGAAGTATCAAGAAGATATCGGAGCGCGGACCAAGTATAAGCAGGCGAACACAGTGAGAACCACTGGTGACCGATACAAGGAAGATTCTTGAAAGAGAGAATAAAGCACGAGCAAAACATTAGCAGGCAGACGCGGTGAGAACCACTGGTGACTGATGTAAGGAAGAGATCCCGAAAGAGAGGGGTTCGAATGAGAGCTAAGTATCAGTAGGCAGGCACAGTGAGAACCACTGGCGACCGATACACAAGAGATCCTCAAGGAGAGAAATCTCAAAAGTAGCCAGGCATCAGCAGGCAGACGCAACGAGAATCGTTGGTGAATGATGTAAGGATGAGATCCCGAAAGAGAGGGGTTCTAACGAGAGCTAAGTATCAGTAGGCAGGCACAGTGAGAACCACTGGCGACCGATACACAAGAGATCCTCAAGGAGAGAAATCTCAAAAGTAGCTAGGCATCAGCAGGCAGAAGCAGCGAGAATCGCTGGTGACTGATGTACAAACAAAGCTTCCAAAAGTGATAGGACAATGCCCCCTAGACCAGGAAGGTGCCCCCAAGTGTGAACCAGTTCCAATCCATGAAGAGTCGAGGAAAACCTGAAAGCAAGTGCATGAGCTAGCAAACTAAAGCAGGAAACAAACTAAAAGCAGGAAACAAACTAAAGCAGGAAAGTTGGAAAGCAAACTAAGGCAAGAAAGCAAAGAGACTAAAGCGGGAAACTAAGAGCCAAGCGATGCTGAGATGAGATGTAGCTTTAGTAAACAAGAGGCGCCTGTTTACCAGGTTTTCACCATCTTGGCAGAGATTCTATTTTTGCTACCATGACGCCTGTTTACCAGGTTTTCATCAATGGCACATTTTCTTCTTTTTCAATTTTTTTGTACTTCTCTTTTTTTATTTTTTTTTATTTCTGAATATTTCATTTTTTTTATTTTTGATCTTTTCACTTTTTTTTGTATTTTTTGATTTTCTATTTTTTTTATTATTATCAAGGCCCCTGTTTACTAGGTTTTCACCAAGATAATAGATACATCAAAGCACCTGTTTACCAGGTTTTCACTAAGATCATCATTTTTTTAGGACATTTTGCAATTTTTAGGATTTTTTTGCAATATATCATTTTTTGGATTTTTTCAGGACCAATAAGTATGTACATGAGCACACAGAGAATGCCTCAGCTGTAGAATTTCTTCAAGTGAAGAGTGTTGATAGGCTCTTTGAGCTGTTCTCCTTCAGTGGTGGAGAGTCGATAAGCACTAGACCCAAATGTTGCAATAATGACATACGGACCAAGCCAGTTTGGTTCAAATTTCCCTTTCTGGACTCGCTGCTGCCGATTCTTGGGGTTCTCTCTTAGGACGAGATCACCCACTTGGAATTCTCTTTATCTAACTTTCTTATTGTAGGCTTTAGACATCCTCTTTTGGTATGCTCTTAGATGATCGAACGCCACCTTCCGACGTTCATCCAGTAACTCAAGCTCTTGAAGCCGAGATATTATGTTTTCTTCATCAGTGATGAGGCCCCTCAGAGAGATTCGCAATGTCGGAATCTCGACCTCAATAGGTAATACTGCATCTACTCCATAAACCAAGGCAAAGGGAGTGGCTCCCGTTGGTGTTCAGATACTTGTTTTGTAAGCCCACAAAGCCGGATTAATCTAGAGATGCCAATCTCTACCAGATTTATGAACTGTTCGGTGCAAGATTTTCAGAATTGTCTTATTAGAAGCTTTTGCTTGTCCATTACCCTAAGGATAATAGATAGATGACCAATGCTGAATAATCTTGAACTTGGTGCATAAGTCTGTCAGGTCCTTATTCTTGAATTGTCCCCCATTGTTAGTGATAATGGATGAGGGTATACATATCTACAGATGATATAGTTCAGTATAAACATTGCCACAAACTTGCCATCAGCTACAGCTAGAGGCACTGCCTCAACCCACTTGGTAAAGTAATCAGTAGCTGTGATGATAAACTTATGTCCTCTTGAAGAAGGATGTATCTGACCGACCAAGTCAAAAGCCCATTGCTGAAATGGCCAGAAATTGATGAGAGGACTAAGCTCTTTAGCAGGAGCATGAATCAGATTCCTGTGAAATTGGCATTGTTTGCAAGTCTTAGCATATTGAACAGCTTTTTTTTCAATGTCCGGCCAGTAATAACTAGCTCTAATAAGTTTCCGAGCTAACGTCAGACCACTAGAATGAGACCCACAGATACCTTCGTGTACCTCAGCTAGCGCATGTTTGGAGTCATCAGGTTCTAAACACCTAAGGAGGGTACCGTCTAGACCCCGTCTATACAAGTCATTTGCTATGAGGACATACCGTGAAGCAGTACGAATTAGGTGACGCTTTTCATTCCGGGTATAGGTGTCTGGAATGATCTAGTCACGAAGGTAGGAAAAGATATGGTGGTAGCGGGATGAATCATGTCCAATGACTGAACAGATCATCCTGGATTCAGGAATATCATAGGCAGGGTAGTGTAATGCCTCCACCAGGAATTCGTGTCTGAAGTCGTTTTCCGGCATTTGTAACATTGAAGCAAGAGTGGCCATAGCATCAACTGCTTTATTGTCTGCCCTCGGAATTTGCTGGAAAGAAATGTGTGCAAAGTACTGTTTGAGATCATCCACCATTCTTTTGTAAGGTACTAGCTTGTCGTCTTTTGTTTGGTAGACATCATTGACTTGGTTGATGATTAACTGAGAGTCTCCAAAGACCTTGAGCTCATCCACACGCCATTCAAGGGCTATCTTCATACCATTGATGAGAGCTTCATATTCAGTTATGTTGTTTGTGTAGGGAAACAACATTTTATAAGCTTTGGGTAATGAGCATCTTTGAGGTGTTATAAACAAAATTCCTGCACCTGATCCTTGCTGAGTGAATGATCCATCAAAGAACATGCTCCAAGATTGATGTGTGAGAAGCATGATGGATTCATCTGGGAATTCAATACTCAAAGGCTGGTGATCTTTCAAAGGAGCTTCCGCCAACTGATCAGCAATTGCTTGTCCCTTAATAGCTTTTCTTTCCACATACTCAATGTCAAATTCACTAAGTATCATCACCCATCTCGTTAATCTACCCGTGAGGGCAGCCTTGCTTAGTAGGTACTTCAGTGGATCAATTTTTGCAATAAGCCTTGTGGTGTGAGCTAGCATATAATGCCGCAACTTCTGAGAAGCAAATACCACTGCTAAACAAGCCTTCTCAATGACATAATAGTTCATTTCATAGGAAACCAATGTCCTGCTGATATAGTATATGGCTCTCTCTTTGTTGTTCTGATCTTCTTGAGCTAGGAGAGCACCCAAAGATGTGTTCGTTGCTGAGATGTACAGTATAAGCGGCTTCCCATGAATAGGAGGCATCAAAATTGGTGGATTAGCAAGATATTGTTTTATTTGAGTGAGTCCCTTGTCACATTCCTCATTCCATTCATAGGTCACACACTTATGCAAAGTTTTAGTGAACGGTTGTGACTTGTCAGCCAACTGTGAAATGAAGCGCTGGATAGATTGTAGCCTTCCTTGTAATCCTCTCATTTGACTGATATTCTTGGGTGGAGGCATGTCCATAATAGCTTGCACTTTTTCGGGATCAACTTCTATGCCTTTAGCTGAAATGATATAACCCAAGAGTTTCCCAGAAGTAACACCGAAAGCACATTTCTTTGGATTAAGTTTGGGACTAAATTGTTCCATGCGGTCAAGGATGGGACCCAAATCTACGAGATGAGTTCTTCGCTGCATGCTTTTTGGCTAAAGTATCATCCACATAATCCTCCATCGTTTTATGCATCATATCATGGAAAATAGTAGTAACAGCTCTCTGATATGTTGCTCCAGCATTCTTAAGCCCAAAAGGCATGACATTCCAACAAAAGGTGCCCCAAGCACATGTGAAAGCGGTCTTTTCTTGATCTTCTGGCGCAATTTTTATTTGATTATAGCCAGAAAAGCCATCCATCAAGGAATACATCTCATAACCTGCTGTCATGTCTACTATCATATCAATATTAGGCAGTGGGAAGTCATCTTTTGGACATGCCTTATTGAGATCCCGAAAATCTGTACACACACAAATGGATTTATCATGTTTAGTGACTGGAACAATGTTTGAAATCCATTCTGCATAATCAATAGTTCTTATGAAACCAGCCTTAAGAAGCTTTTCTAGCTCTGCTTTGACCAAAAGTGCTACGTGTGGATGCATTTTTCGCAGCTTCTGTTTAACAGGTTTGATACCTGGTGCAATGGACAAATGGTGCATGATTAGATTGGGGTCTAATCCAGGCATGTCAGAGTAGGTCCATGCAAAGTTTATTTTCTTGCTTTGAAAAAAGTTAGTGAATTCTTCTTTTTCTTTGGCAGACAATGATTGTGCTAGATGAATAATCTGTGGAGCAGCCTCTGTACCCAAATTTACTGGCTGTGTTGGCTCAATCAATACTGATGACCTCTCTTGAAAGTGGCTCGGAAGCGTATCAAGTATCTCATCCTTGGGCACCTCAGAGAGGTTTTCACCCTCAGATACGTCTTTTATTTTTACTATTTTTGGCTCTGATACTGCCACAAAGTGGTTTTCACCATCAGAGCATCTATTTTTTCTTCTTTTAATTTTTTGACTAAGATACTTGATATCCGCCTTTGTCATGCTGACACTGCTTTCGCTGGTGGAGGACATCACAGGTTCAATAGCATGGAGGTAACAGGCTAGATCATAATCATTCTGGAACGTTAGGACTTCATTGGATGCGGGAGGGGAGTTCCAGTTTATTAGATTGGAACAGCGGAGTGAAAGGGAAGTAGTGACTGGTTCAACTGCATTCACGGTATAACCATCAAAAGCACTGACAAGCAAGTCATGACCTAGAGCGATCTCATCCAAAGGAGTGTTTGAATCCCTATAAGACCTTACGTCGGAAGTAGAGGACAAGTTACCACTGGTGGCGTCTAATTCGTGCGGCCTAGTGCTAAACCCTTCACCTACTTCGAGGAGTCTTTCATACACGTGAACAGTATCTGTCTACATCATAAGTAGCATCAGACAAAGAGTCGAACTCATATTCATGTGAGTCAGTACTTGATGTGGGAATTTCATTAATACTAGCAGTATCACCTGACTCATCTTCATTCCTTGTGGCATTAATAGCTTGCTGAAGTTGTTCTTGTTCAAGATACTTTTGAAAATGTGGTGGCCTATATTGTTCACCTATAAAATTGGGATCATCATTCAATGTTGCTTTCCATTCCTCATATGTGAATTGATACACTGAAGAAGTTTTATCAGAATCAGTATCTGTCTCTACCATATGGACAAGTATGATAGGCTCATTAGGTTCTCCAAAGAGTGTAGCAAGTTCTGGAGGAATAAAATATGGAAATGTATCTTCATCAAAGCTGGCCTCTGGATTCACTTCTGGAGTGGCATCTTCAATTTCTTGTTCAGGTTCAGGTTCAGGCTCACGAGCTGACACAAATTTCTTGGTCCCCAAATGAAAGGGAGTCTTTTTAAAGCCTAAGCCACTAGTATCTTTTGTGCGGCAACCCGTAGCTTCAATGGGTTTTAGTAAGCCATTATCATTCTTTCCTATAGGACCACTCCCCTTATAACCGAAGCGCTTCATGATCTTGAAGGCCTCACTGTATGGTTCTTGCTCTAAATCTGGAGGTGGAGTAGTTGTTTCAGCTGTTTCTTTTCCCTTATAGATCCAAGCTCTGATAGCTCTCTCTTCATCCTCATCTTCTAAAGGCGTAGAGGCCCTTACAAAGGCGCCATCATAAACTATTTGAGGAGGAGCATTAGAAAGTTTGTTATTCTCAGAAGGTCTTGTTGTGAGGTTTTCACACCATCGCCCTAAAGTATTTGGGGACCCCCTTTTTTTTTAGCAACCTTGGTTTTCTCTTCGAGCTCGATATCTTGAAGCCTTGGCAATTTCTGTGGATTTGGTTGCACGATATTGTTTTTTAAAATTATTGATGAAGTTTGAGTGCTTGGTATGTGGGGGGATGAAATAAATGAAGGGATCAAATTGCCAAAATGAAATAGATTTGCCAATTGAAATTTAGAGGCTAATTAGGCCTATTACCTCAATTTATTTCAAAAATCTGAGCAATAATTGTAGAATCTAACCATTAATTTTGATTTTTTTGGGTGATTGGGGGTTAATTTGTGCAATCAATTTCGAATTTGGGCAAGTTCATTTAATTTGAGCAATGAGAATCAACCCTTGGGCATTAAAATTTGAAGATTGGGCCTTTTAAAAAGAAAATCTGGGCAATAGATATCAAATCTGCATTGAAAATTAATTTTGGGGCATTTAAAACTAAAATCTGGGCATTTTTCTTTTATAATTTTCAAAATTTGGGCCTTAATTTTCGATTTTCTTATGCATAATTGAAGGATTTTCGAAAATTGTAGATGCAATTATTTATTTATTTAGGACTGTGCTAAATCAGAGTTAATTTTGTTAAGTTAAGTTTGGCCCTGCCCCATAATTTTCGAATTTTAGAGGGCTCTTTGTTTTAATTCTTGAAATTTTAATCCTATGGCCAAAGTCGGGCCTAAAATGTGTGGCATTTAATTAATTTTCTTTTATTTTTTGGGCAGGTCGGCCCTAAAATTGGGAGCCCTGGGCGGCTATATAGGGAGGCGCTCCCCACTCCATTTCACCATTCCTCACTTCTTCTCCAAGCAGCAAAAGGGTAGAGGAGTTTAGAGGCCTGCGAATCTGGTGTTGGGGCAGCAAAATGGAAGGCTAAGGGAAGCCGAATTTGTAGCAGGCCCGAAGTAGCCAAGGAGCAGATGCGAAAATTGCCCTAAAGGGGCTTGCGACTTTGTTTGGAAAGGGGCGATACACATGGAGGATTAGGGCAGCCTATGGAGTAGACCTAAGTACAAGCAGTGATCTAATTTTGAGAGCCAGCATTTTCAGGGGTAGAGGCCAGCAAATGAAAGGAGATCCGAGGAGCAGGGGTCTGATCACCAAAGCAGCTCCTTCTCTGCTCTCTTTAGGAGCGAAATCAGAGGTCTATAGCAGCGTTTTTGCCATCAATTTTCGGCAATCTCAGTCATTCTTTGGGCAGCGATCTCAGTTTCAATGGTGGCGTCCTTGTATAGACAGCAGGCCTGGGCGTCCAAGGTGCATTTGGAACAGTTTGGAGGGCAATTCTAGGCCCTAAGATCAGTATATTCATAGGAGAAAGGGCAGAGATTTATGGTGGATGCTTTGAGGGCTTTCTTCCACATGTTCTCCCCTCTAATTTTCGATTCTTGAAGGCAAATTTCCAGCATTTATTGGCAAATCCGAAAATCAGAGATTTCATTCTCAGAATTTTGACAAGTGAAGATTCAAGTTGTGGTGTGAAGTTTGGATTTTTGGCAAGGTTGAGGCCTCATTGCAAGATTTTGAGGGGCAATTAAAGGAAAGATCTTGATCTTCTTGAAGGCTATAAATTTCAGACTTGTGGAGACAGAAATTTTTTGAGAATCAAGCTAAGCCAATTACATTGAGAAGGAATTCCAAGCTTTGTTTTTGGTGAGTGGCCTACTTTTCCTCTCTCCTTAATTGCTTTCATTTCATTGGTGCTAGTTTAGGTGTTGAAAATTGATTTCAAGAGTAGAGTTAGGTGTTTGGTTAGTAGGTTGATTACTCGATTGTCTTGATTGACTTTTTTTCCTCAAGTTCTTGCTTGCATTCCATCATTGCATTTCATTATAGGTGAAGATTGGAGTGATAAGTGTAGTCCATCTTAAGGTATTGGCGGGGAGTGATAAGTGTAGTATTCCACCCCTAAGGAGAAGATTGGAGTGATAAGTGTAGTCCATCTTAAGGCAAAGGCGGGGAGTGATAAGTGTAGTTTGCATCATTGCATTTCATTATAGGCGAAGTTTGGAGTGATAAGTGTAATTTCATCTTCATTGTAGAAAAGGCGGGGAGTGATAAGTGTTTAGGATGAATGATGCCAATGCAAGCAAGCGACCCAAAGGAATTAATGCTGAAATAGGAGACAAAGAAGTCATGATACCCAATTCCAACTTTCGCTCAAAATTGAAATACATTGGAGACACCAACATTGGTACCTTTGATATGATTCAATTAAGAGAGAGGTTGAGAGACAGCTAATCCCCTGTGGCAAAGAAGATCAATCAATATGGATTTGTGGAAGGAAGTGTTCAGTGTACCCTAGCAGCAAACAGGATACAGCAAATCAGAGTGCAGCAACCTCATCGTGCTTCTCAGTCGGATCCCAAGCTATGCTAAAGGTACACAGTTTGATCCTTGGATGTTTTATTTTATTGAAGAGATTGAGAATGGTTAAGGAAAATTGATTGGATTAGGATCACTAGCATGAATTTAGAGTTGAAACTTAAATAGTACAAAATCGGGGGCAAATCTACATGGGGTCCTACTTCTTCAATTCGGGTGCAAGACTACTAGTGATGCTTTGCCAGTCGAACCAAATCTAATCTTGGGGAGATGCATTGCACCACTATGGTTGAGGCAAGTACTTATGCCAAAAGGGCAAGGTTGTGGCAGTTCGAACAGTTGAAGGCAGTCAAAGGTTAACCAAGGAGGAAAGCATTGATGAAAGCAGTTGATGAACTCAGTGATGGGTGGATTGTGGAACAATCAAGGAGATATGGTGAGGGCAGGTGCCCCAAAACCCAAGGTTATTGAAACAAAGATGCATGCATGCAGATCAAATCCAAATAGGAAGGTTAAAATGGTAAAGTATTGAAGTAAAGAGGAAAGTGATTGAAAGGTTGAGAAGGTCAAGTTTGATTTCAAGGCGGTGGCTAAGAGCAAGGCTCTTAAATTGCACAAGGTTCACATCCAGGCAAGCCACCAAGATCAAGGCAAGATTACCCCAAGTGCATGGAGACCTCACCCTTTCGAGGTCAGGACATCAAGTACAAGCAAGTTCAAGTGGTGGTGAGAAAATTTCTAAGGACAAGCTCAAGCATCCAAGGCTTCATCTCATCTCAAGGATTAATGAACTTTATAAGACAAGGTTGATGAGGTGGCAATTTCATGTGGATGCAATCAAATCATGCCAAGTGTCCTATGTTCTCATTGGTTGACAGATTATTGTAATTTTCTCATTGGCCCACAAAGTTGGTGCCCTCATGTAATTGGTTGAAAGATGGTAACCCTAATTAGGGTTTGTAAGGTTTAATCTTGGCCCTTGATTTTGCCTCTTAATCTTGGCCACTCGTAATTTTGAGCCTCTATATAAGGCCATTTGTACTCATTTGTAAAGAGAGTTATGTTGGAGAATTGTTGCCAAAATACTATCAAAATTGTTCTCTATTCATTGTTGTGACTTGCATGGTGGATATACATGATCATTTTGGTGTATTTGCATGGTTCTTCTCATCTCTCAAATTAAAATAGGATTTTATTTCATGTTGTTAGAATAGAAGTAGATGGCTAGTTGTATGGTGATATTGGTAAATGTTTGATAAGGATCTATATACTAGACCACTAGCATCCTAGCGGCTTGTTAGGAAGCCTTGTGTGGTAATCTAGTCCAATTGCTCCCAAGTTCTACTTGCATTTCATCTTTCCGCTGGTACTTCAAGTTGGGTTGGAAGATAGGTGTTAGTGTGAAAATCCTAAGAGTATCCCTTAGAATCATTGCACCAATGGAGGTAGCGCCACTGGCAAGCTTTCATTAGGTTGATCCCCGTCCATTTGCCAATCTTTCCATTCCATAGGAGTAGTAGTAAAGCAATCAGTAGTTCAGTAGTTGAAGTTGAGAAGTTGAAGTTCGAAAGTTTGAAGAGCAAAGCTAGAAGTGATATAAATTAGTTTGATGAGCAAAGTTGGAAATGATATAAAAGAAGAAAGTTATCTCATCATCATCATAGCGAAAGTTTGACATCCTCAAGTGAACAACGTAAGCCCGCCGAAGTGATTAACCAACAAATCACATTTATATAACTGAGTTAGTATCCACAAGTGTAAGGAACCTTGGAGTATCCTTGTATACTTTTCAAGAGAGGGTTGAGTGTTTGGTACGCCGTATCAAGTATTCAATTGCTATATGTTATGTAGTGGTAAAAAACTCACATCAACAGGTCTCCCATAAGAGTGTGGAGACAGAGGTAGAGCAGCCAGTGATAGCATAGGTTCAATTCGGTATTCTCCCATGCCTGTATCCTTAAGTCTCCAAGTTTGTTCCATTTCTTTCAGCTTAGCATCATAAAACTCAGTGGATTCTCTATTAGCCGAAACAAAGCTATCTGCAGATTGCACAAGCGTGTTGCAAGAGTAATTGGTATTAGCAAGTACAGTGACTTCCGCCCCACGGAATGGAAACTTAATGCATTGATGGTACGTGGACGAAACAGCCTGCATCTCATGAATCCAAGGCCTACCCAACAAGATATTGTAGGCAAGAGGAATATCGAGCACTTGGAAAGTAACATCTCTTTCAACAGGACCTACGCGGATAGGTAGCACAACTAAGCCTTGGGACTTGCGTTCTTCCTCATTAAAAGCTTTGATGGTAATCTTTTTGCGGGGGTCTATGCAATTCTCATCATAACCTAGCTGAGTGACTAGTTTAGCGGAACAGATATTAAGACCAGCACCATTGTCTATGAGCACTCGATGGACGCGTTTAGGACCTATCATGACCTCTATATGCAAGGGAGCGTTATGCGGATGGCTCAGAGAGTGATCACCTTCTTAAGAGAAGGATAGATAGTGAGGTGAGGTCAAATGACCCACCACAGATTGGAACCAGTTGAGATCGAGATCCTTGGGAACATTTGCCTTGGCAAGGGCTTTATCCAAAATCTGCCTGTGAGCAGGCGAGATCTTCAACAACTCAAAAATGGTAATCTGAGCATTGGTTCGCTGGAGTTGATCTAAGATGTTATAACTAGCCGAGCTAGTTGTAGGAACAGATTTCATGTTCTTGTTGGCGGGGCCAACAGCAGTCTTATCCGCAGTTTGTTTTGGAGCGGGAGTGGAAGTATCGGGACCCTTATCCGCAGTTTGTTTTGGAGCGGATGTAGAAGTTTCGAGACCTTTCAAAACAACTCTTCCTCGTGATCGAGTGACAACATTAGCATAGTCTTGAGATTGTTCAGATTCGGACGAGCGAGACGCAGAATTACACAAGATAAAAGGAGTCTTAAATTTGGGAGCATCGTCGCTCCCTTTGGAAGTGATCACGTCACAATACTCTATCTTGACAGGTTCGATCATACCAATAACATTGTCATCATTAGTGTACGTGTAATTGACTTTAGCATTGGTATTCTTGGCGTTTGAAGACTCACCCTTCTCGTGAGGAGGGAAGGGATCCTTAAAAGCTTGATGTTTCGAATTCTTATTATGGCTCTCCACAAGGATGTCACCATTGTCAATGAGATCTTGAACTTTATGCTTCAGTTGGAGACAAGTAGAAGTCTTATGACCAATGTTTTGGCGATAGTCACAGTAAGCATTATCATTCCACCAATGAGGTCGTGGTTGTGGGTCATAAGTACACTTTTCCAAAGGAGTAAGAACCTGATTCTCCATAAGAGTTTTATAGACCACATCAAGAGGCTCTCCCAAAGAGGTGAATTCACGCTTAGGTCGAGAGGCCCAAGATTTGTTCTTAGCAAATCTTGAAGTTTGTTGATTATCCGTTGTGGTCTTTTCGACAGCCTTAGCCGCTTGTATACTGGAAGTAAGATTAAAAATAGGCTTTGAAGGCTTCGCAGTAACATTATCCACCACTCCATCATTTACTACATCCCTGGTCTTATTGACAATCTTTCCTTTATCCTTGTTTGTGGAGAATCCTTGTTTATTGTCCTTATTCAAAGTTAATTCTCCCTTCTTGATCATAAAGGCCTCTATTCGCACTGCTTGTTTGATCATACTATCAAAAGTTAGAGGACCTTGCAATTGCACTTGGTACCTAAAGTCTGGGACAAGATTGTCCAAGAAAATGTCGAGTCTCTCAGACTCTGGTAGCTTGTGAGGACACCTCGTACATAATTGTCTCCACCTTTGGAGAAATGTTAGGAAAGATTCTCCTTGTCGCTGTTTTAAATTGCAAAGATCCCGGATGTTGACCGGATGCTGAATATTATGCGAGTAATGTTGGAGAAACAGATTAGCCATTTCGTCAAAAGTCTTAATACCAGTAGGCAATCTAGAGAACCATTCCATAGCTGGTCCGCCCAAACTACGAGGAAATAAGCACATAAGATATGTTTGATCGTGCATAAATTCCATAGACAATGCGCCAAACTCCCTTAAGTGATCTTGGGGATCGGTTGCACCCAAGTATTTGTCATATTTAGGGAGTTCTACACCTCTGGGAAAAGGTGGCATATGAAGACTTCTGTCAAAAGGGAAAGGACAAATGCTTTCCATTGTGAATTGTTGAGTAGGTTTGTCTTTATTCTTCGCAAGTTGACTAATTTGATCTTGCATGTCTCGGACCATCTTTTGCAACTTTGCGGTCTCAGTTTCTTCTTCCTTGGCTACGAGTGTTTCAACTTGATAGTCTGGGGGTAACTTGGCCCCTTGTTTAGCTAGCTCAAGGAAGTATTTTTCTTTCTCCTCTAGGAGAAGGATCTCCATCATTTTAATAAGACTCTTATTAGCTTTGGCAGCATCTATATCATGTTGAGTTATCACCTCATTTTCATTCCCAAGGATCTCATAAATGCTCGGAATCTGATCTTGTTGTTGATCATCTTGGTTTTGATCGAACGGAGGAGGGTGATAGAAGTACGTAGATTATCAATCGCCTTGAGGTTTGTTTCGAGATTGATCATCATTGTGGGACTAATTTTGGTCATGTTGAGATTGACCATGAGGTTGCTCATTCCGAGGTTGAGCATGACGTGGGTCATTAGAGGTTTGGCCATGATACTGATTGTTTTGAGATTGATCAAAAGTTTGACTGTAATTGCCCGGTTGGAAATCAAACGGATCTCCCATCTTGTCATAGACTTGTGCAGTATACAAAGACTTAGCAAAGTGATGTGAATGAGATTGAAAGGGCGCGGCTAAGGTAACCTTTGGTGAATAAACAGGATTAAAAGATTTAATAAATTTAGGCAGGAAGATATCGTGATCAGTGTCAATAGATTCAATAATAGGAGTATTCTCAGCAGGATCAACAGGTATGATAATAGGATTAGTCCGAGGAAATGGCCTTCCAAAGTTGTGAAACAATGAGTTGTCTTGGAAGAACGAGTTGTCTTGCTCATGAAATGAGAAACCAGGTTGCGCTTCAAACAACGGATTAAAATACTCTTGAAACACCAGAGGCGATGGTTGAGACGGACTATCTTTCGAAGTATTCAATGAGGAAATCGAGGATATCTCACAAAGTTCAAATTTCGCAACAGATTCAGGATGATCTATTTCTTGATTAGGAGGTTCGCTTCTACCTTGATCAGTATTCTGAATGGGATAAGTCTTGCCACTTCTAGTCATGACAGTCATAGACGAAGATGAAACGAGAGAAGATTCAGAATAATGCTAGACTCTGTCTCTAAGAACAACACAAAGGAGATAAAGGCTAGAACAGCCAAGATGCGAGATGGACCTGGTACAAATTGTCAAAAGAGGTGGCTAGAATAGCCGCGATAAGACTATCGCAACACGAGATACAAAAGGCATAAAGAGATAAGGTAAACCAACGAGAGACAACACGAGTCAAAGCAAAGATCAATCGATTCCTAACTCGAGACAACCAGTTTCTGACAGTGAACGACAGGAAAACAGAAAAACAAACCTCAGACGAAAAGCAGATTAGGAAAAAGTTTGACCAATCAACGGGAATTTAGTCTCTGTTTTTTAAAACTGGGCTACAGTCTCGCACGAGAGAGTACCAGGGCGCGCGAGAGAACACAAACCTTTGCGTGAGAGAACAAAGTCTCGCGCAAGAAAGTGCTCTGAAGAGTGAAACTTTGCGCGGGAGAAGTCCAAAATCTAACAGTCTGACACAATTTTCGAGGTTAAAGTTGAATTTTGAGGTACAGCCTGAATTGATGTTTGACAGAAAATCCAGTTTCCTGACAGGTTTGAAGAACAGTTTAATCAACAATCTTGTTTTGAGGTTTCAAGCATTCATTTGAAGACACAAAGGTTTAGATCAAACAGTTGTGATACAAGAAGTAGTCGTTAACAGACCTATCAAGGACAAAGCAACTTGATAGCATCAGGGGAGTCTTTGTTTGATAATGATTGGACAATGTTTAAGACTCGATAACAAACACATAGCTTAGTCCTACAAAAAAATGGTGAGAAGACAAAACCTTTGCCCCATTGCTTATGCACATACGTGCACCTCACACAGCCGTGTCACCCCCTAGAGGGCGCCTGTGTTTTTGGTGTTTCCAAGGACTCAATAGTATACGTTCAAAGGTTACCCTTGTGGCAGGGGCCAGTGTCGTATACCACCTTCAAGCGTCCAAGTGTATGCCTATGATGGGAATCTACGGGAGAGATTCTTCCCCTCCCTGCGCAAAGATTATGACTCCTTTCGGAGGTGAATCGAGTAGGCCACTAGCTAGGGAAAGTTCTTAGTAGGCTTTCGTTCACGCTAACCTTCGGTGCCCCCAATACAAGGTTGAGGCCTCGCAGCCACACCAACACCCGAAAGTCATACACTCCCGCAAGCAGGGCTAGGAGCGGCGCTGCTCAGTATAACAGACGGAGCCTCCTCAAGATGATAGTCGAAATCTTGAGAAGGAAGCTAACATGGTTTTGGAGTCTTTAGACTCAACAAAACGTTCTTTATTAGAGTGAGGCGGAATCACCGGCGATAGGTGCGTACTCACTTGGGTCGTTCCCAGAGGTTCAACTTCCGACAGGCCCTCTAAAGGCTTAGATCCGAGGGTTTGATTTTCTATTTCTCTCAAAGAGAGAAGAGCATACTTCTCTACCTCATCACTTCACCCAAACACATCAAGAAGATTCATCACCAAGTTAGCTTCACTCCACCACATCTACAAGCTTTTGGGTTTCTGGTTCTCTCAAAGAGAGAAGAGCATAATCCCCTGGCAAGTAGAAGCGTAAAGATTCACTACCTTTCTCCGCTTCCCCAAGAATTTGTCATATCAGTAAGATCATTAGGTTTTCGGGTTCATTCATGGTCATCGCCTCCATGTAATGAAGAGCCAAATTCCCTACTCACTATCAAAATTCTCAAGAAATTTTAACGGAGCCCTATTTAGACTATGTGAATGAAAGCAAGAAACAAACACAACATTTTAGCAAGTCTTCGACTATCGTCCTGCAATCAAACCATTAGCATGTTTTATGTTCTTGGTCAAACGTCCTGCAGAAAACTGTTATGCTATGAAAATAACAGAGAAATACTAAACAACAGCATACAGGAAACTGTCAGAAATCTAGAACAAGAAAGATAGAGACTGAAAAATTTAAAACACTGTATCCAAATCTCGCGCGAGGAAGTACTCCACAGCACGTGAGAAAGTACAAGGTGTCACGCGAGGATGTATCAGTTCACGTGAGAGAGTGCTACAAGGAGCGAAACTTCGCGCGATACGCTCTGGATTCTCGCGCGAGAATCCGTACACAGACAATATGGACGCACGACAGAGCTTAAATTTCCTGTCAGAAAAAAAATCGAGAATGAGGCCAGAAATTGATCTTTCTGCCCCACAGTGGGCGCCAAAATGTATATAGTCGAATGTGAACCTCTAATCCAACTACACACGCAACATAGTCATTACTCACATGATCGAATTACGAGAGAGAGTATGAATTATTCAATTCAAAATTCGTGGTGAAGCGACTTGTTGCCTCCTATGTAGACGGGGTGTTTAATTACTCTCAGGACGAGAGCCAACAACCATAAGACCAGTACTACAATGGAGGATTTGAAAGCTATGAAGATAAGCAAACTGAAATTAAACTAGAATGAGTGCAATTTAGTCTAAAATGCTTTGAAGGAAATATGATATTAATCTAAATAGCTTTGAAAGAAATATGAAGTGCAAATTTATTCTAAAGAACTTGAAATAAGATTAGATTAAGCTATGAGCAAATAAGTAGACTAAATATAATGAATATGTAATATTAAACTAAGATGAGAAAATTACACTAATATGCAATGAAAGCTTTGAAATAATTGAGACAAAAAAGCGCTATAGTTTAATTACTCTCAAAATTGCTCCCTTTCGAATGAAGAATGAGGTTCATTAAATAGACAAACCCGGGGAGAGGATGAAGAGGTTCTTGATTTGAAACTCCTAACTCTTCATTCCCACTTGAGACAAAAAGACATGAATTACTTAATTAAAAGAATGGAAATTGCCACACAGGGTGACGTTTCGAATATTGTGAATTATCAATTCAAATAGGAGTGTCCATTCGAATAATCAAGTAATAATTAATTCCCTTTTCATGTATAATAGCCAAATGGGGTGGGTTTAATTTAATTTAAAGCACTTAGGGCTTTTAGAATTAAATTAATTTATCATAGGGGTAATTTAGCTAATAAAAGTTGAAGACTTTAGGAATTAATTATAATATTTGATTAATGCAAGTTAGGGTTTTTGCAATTGACATCAAGTTGAATTAAGTCAGGTAGGAGAGAGAAAATTGCCTAGGAAACTAGGACTTTGGAGATGTAAAATTGACGAAAATGCACCAAAATTGATTAAATTTATTAGGTGCCAATTTTGGGGTATTACAATACTTAGAACCTCCTCCAAGTGCTTTAAGTGCTCCTCCCAAGTCCTGCTAAATATCAGGATGTCATCAAAGAAGACTAACACAATTTTTCTCAACTACCTCCTAAATACTCGATTCATGCAATTCTAAAATGTGGCAAGGGCACTGGTATGCCCAAATGGCATTACCAAGAACTTGAAATGGTCATAATGACACCTAAATGGTGTCTTCTCAATATCCTTGGCCCTTATCCTGATATGATGGTAACCTAGCCTCAAATCTATCTTAGTGAAGTAGCAGGCTCCACGTAACTCATCTATCAATTCATCTATCCTGGGTATGACATACCTGTTCTTAAATGTCTTTTTGTTCAAGGTCCTATAATCGATACTCATCTACATACTCCCATCTTTTTTCTTCACCAAAACCACTACCAATGCAAATAGGCTCTTGCTAGGTCTGATGTGACCCATCCCCAACAACTCCTTTATTACTTTCTCAATCTCATCCTTGTATTTCTTCGGATGTCTATATGGAGTGGTGATCATAGGTTTTTCCCCCTCCAATTCTATTACATGCTCAATACCTCTCTCAAGTGGGACTCCATGTGGAATGCTAGCAAACACCTTAGTATGCCTAGATATGACCTCCTAAACATCTGGGTGATAATTTTTAGTCTACTACTCTGAAATTGTAGGTATAATAAGGCACTATGTTGCCCACTCCACCTCATCATATTTGAACAATTGCTCCATCCTCCTAAGTGAGACCACCCTGAGTCCACCGTTTGATAAGTACTTGAGACCACTTTCCTACCCTGGTGTTCAAACCGCATCTCCATTTTCTCCAAATTAAAAGTGAACTCAACTAGTGACTTCATTCAGGTCATGTTGAGAATAACATCATAATCTCCCATATCTACTACATAAAAATTGCCCACCATGTCATAGTCACCCATCTGCATGTGAAGATTGGTAATCATGCGAGTACTCTATAGCTTATGCCCACTAGCCAAAATGACTCTGAAGTCCTCATGCTCCTCTGTCAAAAGACCTTTCTTCTTAGCCAGACTCTTTGAGATGAAATTATGAGTAGCCCCTGTGTCAATCAATGTAACAACTTGTTGCCCTTGTATCATACTCCACCTTGAAATTTATTGTTCTTAATATAGTTTTTTCACCACGTGACTCCTCTCCTATTGTGTTTTCCTCATCACTGCCCCTGAATCAAATTGTTGTTCTTCATCCTCAGATGCTAACTCCTTAGCTGAAGATTAATCAATCTGTGTTACTTTCGCTTTGATAGAACACTTGTGTGAAGGGTCTCAAGGCTCTCTACAATGGAAACATAGTTTTCTCCTCCTAAGATCAATTAATTGCTTGTTGTCCAAACAGTTTGAATCTTTCTCTAATGAGAATCCTTCTAGGAATGTTTCTTATCTTTCTCCTTTGACAGAAAACCCTTTGAATGAAATTTATCCCTTGATGACAAAGGTTTCATATCCCTTTCTTTCTTGTAGGCTTCCTACAATATCAAAGGATTAAGGCTCTTGATCCATTCCTTTAGCGGCTCTGCCAAACCATCCATAAACAAAACCAATAACCTCCACTATGAAATATCTATAACTAGAATTGAAAGCCTCTGAAACTCCGATATAAATGTATCAACTGAACCCCACTGCTTAAGCTGATCTAACTCCTTGAAGTGCAATTCAGGATCTTTTTTATCAAAACACTCAATCAAACTCTCAATAAACTCAACAAGGTGATCTGATCATGCCCCAACATGACCATGTCGTGATGCCACCACTCGTGTGCCAAGCCATTCAAATGTAATGTAGCAAATTTAATGGCTTCCTCCTCTAGCATCGGGTTTAGCTGGAAGTAAGTGTCTACTTTTTGCACTAAAGCTCTAGCTGTAGTTTTCCTAGATCCATCGTAGTAGAGTAATGTGAGCTTGCTCACCTTCTTCTGCAAATCACTATTCTGTGCCCTGTCACCAATCCGAGGCAAATGCTTTAGCCTAACATCCACGTACTCCCTAGAAGAGATAGCTGCATGAAATTCTTCTCCATTTTCCCAATCTTGACGAAACTGAGCTTGTAACTTTGTAATTTGTGACTCATTCTCCAGTTGTACTGGGGCTCTAGGTGGAAAGGTAGGTATAAGTAGCCTCAAACTAACTGCCCTCACTGGTCTAGCTGCATGGCCAGAATTATCAGCAACTTGTCCTCCTCCATTACCACCATTCTATCCATTACACCTGCCATTGTTACCTCCATTGTTTCCACCACCATTCACATCAATACCCATCTGTCTAATCATCATCTGCATCATAAGGTCCATGCGGTGATTATGTTCCTGGATTCTTTGTTTTGCCTATCGCTGCCCTAGTTACAAAGCCTCTAACATATTGAACAATCTTTCTTCATCAGGGTCCCTTCTTTCCACCATATTGTCTGTGACCTCTTCACTTGTGCCTAAAAGTACTTCTAAATTTCTCTGTTTTTCTTGCCTTGTCTTTAGTAATGTCTTATTTCTCCATGTACTATGATGATGTAGTAATGGTTGTGCACTCCAATCAGTCATGTCACTGTCTATTCATTATGTACTATACCCACCAGGATGGCAAGGTACACTGCTCTGATACCACTGTAAGGGGCTGCCTGGTTGCTCTAGAATTTTGTTTGATTAAGTAATAAACACTGAAATATGTATGGTCTAGTTGTTACTTCCAGATCACAGCAATAACAAAGATATATAACTTAGACAACAATACAGAGAAAGTAAAGACTAATAACAATATTCATATATCACTTTCAGATTATTATTGATTTAACTAGGCATTACAATCAGATACAAAATGTTGCAGACTTGATATTTCAGATTGTAGAATATTTTTGCAAACCAATTTTCTGTCCCTATGTTGTGTATGCAACAGCACCAACAGACCCTTGCTTGTTCTCACTTCCAGCACTATACAGCCCCTGATTGGGATATATCAGACCTGTACAGCCTGTCCCAGTTATCTACAGTCTTTTTTAGTGCACAGTCAAGGGCTTAGGATTGATATGGCATCCCTGTGTGTGATTGCAGACGCTCACTTTGCTGCTGTAGGTTATTCTGATCCTGTACGGCCTCTTGGAGCAGTTTTCTGAGCATGTATGGCCCTCTAGATGTATTTCCAGTCTGATTTACCACTCCCACAATAATCTCAGTAATAGACTGCAGCATTACACCTCTAAATCATTGAGCAATGCAATGTACTATAGAGACAAATTGGATAACAGCAGTTTGTTCTCACTCAACTTCTACTTCAACAATCTAACCCTTCCTAGAACTTCAATCTCAACAAATAGAAGAAATAGCAAACAAGATTTTACCTTGCAGCTCAACACAAATCCTCCTAACTGTGTCTTTCAACAGCAAAGAGAATGATAGCGAAGAGTGTTTTTGGCCTCCAAGCCCAAGAATACAAATCCTCTAGACAACTTCATATATTTCCCAACATCCTGAAAGATAGTTCTTCAATCTCTTTTATAATGCTCTCATAAGAGCTCATTCAGTCACATTGTCAATTTGAGATAAACAAAATCACTTTTTTGCCCTTTCCTATTTTTTGGGGATTTTGTTTTTTCCCCTATTTTCTTGTGATTCTTTTTTTTCTATAATTACTTTTTTTCCCCTATTTTATCGCAATTCCTATTTTTCCGCAATGTTTTTTCCTTTAATCTTAAGTCTCCAAACATTTTATATCTCCAATGTGTTATTTAATAAAGGGGAACTCTTTTAATTAAAAATTTCCCACAACTATAGACTTAGCATTAATAAAGTTAAATATTTAAATTTAACTTTATAAGCTAACTTTATTACTGCACAATAAATCATGTCAATGATAAATAAATCCTTTGCATTTATTAAAAATTTACCATCAACATGTCATTGCTACTGGAGGTCCAGTCATGCCCAAAATGACTTACTATAAATAGTAAGTGTGCCCAAAACTGCCTCAAAACACCTCAAAAAGATCTGCTACTGAAACTGCCTAGGCCAAATGGCCCGAGTCCTTTTGATGTCCTAGTTAGACTACAGGACCATGGAAAAATAGGCTAACGACAACATCATACAATGAATGCTAGAAAGGGGACATTACTGTCTTCTTCTCTAGTAATTTTATGTGCGAATAAAGATATATTTTACTCATGTATCTAATATGAATTGTCATCTCTATTATTAATTCATGTACTCATTTTATCAAATAGAGCAATAAACAACAATCATGAATATGAACACAAAAACTCTCACAAAGGCTCCCAAAACTTAGAGTTGCAAGATTTAGTTGACTCCAAATATACATAATTCATACATAGTTACAGAATTTGAAGTTGCATCCACCCTCTAGAAGCTAAAATTACCATCAAGAAAGAAGAAACAGCAAAAAATTTGAAATCTAAAATGCCAAAAGACACAAACTATCACCCATACCAAAATCACCACTTTCACCAAACCAGCAATTTCAATCTGCCACCAATGTAACCAGAAAATTCACCACGGAACCAGAAAATGCATATTGAACTATTTTATCATCAACTAAAGCTTACTCACTGATGTCCCAATCCACCCTACACATACTCTAGCATCAAAGGACCCATCTACTATCCAATATATTTTCAACGAGTAAATAAAACAGATCATTTTTTAATCAACCAGAACTACCAGTATAACTCTGTACATATAGATGAAATAGAGCTAATGATAGTCTCATTGTCAGTTGTAACAAAAATGGTTCAAGGTGATTTTAATGTCGAATTTAAGATGGTAGCCTCTAAGTGCCCAAAATTACACAAGTAACATGATAGTCCAATTATGATCTAACAATTCAACTCACAACCCACATGGCACAAATAAAACTCTCTTAGCCTTCCAAACATAATGGAAGAATTTATTCAACATTTGGGACCCTCCATTGCATTCGTTTTGGCCTTCCCAACCTTTCACCTTATATGCATGCCTCATCCTTTCCTAAATTTGTCTTTTCACTCTTCAAATGAAGGGGTTGCACAAACATTCTAAGAGTTGCCCTTGCATCCTTGGGATCACTTGAGCAACTTGCCCTTGCAAAAAAGGTGAACCCACCAATAAAAGGGGTGACCCCAACGTTCTGGATTGACACATGAGAACTCTCAATCCTGATCACTTTTCCACCATTTTTGGCTTCTAATTTCAAGCTTAGTTGAAAACTCATTCCAGCTACCCCTGTTAAGTGTTGTGTTCCCCCTAATCATGATTTTGAATGAGATTTCCAGCCTATTTAAGCATCCTCAGGTATATTTCATATGGTCTTTGGTTCTTCTTTGGAAGCCTTTTGTGAGAGCTATAATTATGTTGTCTCACCTTCCATAGTTGTTTGAGTTGGTTAGGAAGTCAATTCTAAGGCATCCAAGTCAAATTCCCAAGTTTTTTTCTAGCATCTACACTCCCTGCAAGCCCCAAGGCTTTTTCTTAGATTGAAGTTTTGAAGCTTCTATGTTGCAGTGCAACCCTCTACCACCTCCCTTAGCTTAGCTCCTTGGATTCGTATCCTTCTTGAGACACTTGAGCAGACTTCAGAGACATCACACTTCATCTATCTTTCCTCATCTTCCTTTCAAGAATGGGGAGACAACCTGCATACCATCTTGGTTATGTTTTTTCCTAAGGGTAGCAATGTTGTTCAGCAACATTGGATCATCTTCAGCATTCAGCATCTACCATTGTTGTAGTACACTCTACATTGATGGGAATCTACATAGTTTCTCTTCTTCTACTCTATTATGGTTGGGGGGTTGTTGAGGGGAGGGGGAGGAGGGCAGAGGGGTGGGGGGTGGGGGTGAGAGGGTGGGGGTGCCCATCTTATTGGTCGGATTTTATAGGACTTCACATTCCAATTTTCTATGCTCCACCTTAGTTAAGATGTAAAATTTCCCCTTTTGGGATATACCTGATTTTGCCCAAAAATAACAAATTCAATAATACAATTTGTTCACAAGAGCGTTCTTTCACTAAATTACACAATAGCAATTGAATTTAGGAAAATAATCAATTAACATCAAACAAAATGATAATGAAAATTCATATTGTAAACCTTCCACACTTTGAAATTCTCGTGCAGTAAAGCCTCACCATTAAGCCAACTTCAGCTATATAAAACTCAACATACAAGGGCAGATTTCATTAAATGGAAATGGGACTTCGATTGTTTTTTCTCTATGCTTTCAGAGTTCAATATTAATTATTTCTATATTTTCAGAGCTCAACAAGATGTTATAGACACAGTAGATACGGTAGGTGAACAATCAGATGTCGGGAGAATATGAATTTCAAGAATTATGAATTTGTTAAAGAGCGGAAGTAGTATTGATGCAGAGCAGAAAAAAGTAAATACATTGCAAAAAATTATAAATTTGGGCAAATACCTCCGTTTTGACAATCCAAGAACGCTTCGGCATGGCCAAGGAAAACCTCTGTGGAATGGGCATTAGTGGTTCATCTTTAGAAATACTATCATCTGCAAGATATATCATATTCCTCCCAACCTCTGCCTTCCCCGCACACCCATGTGTAAAATTCGAGATAGCTGCCATTTTCCTTTTCCTTATATCGCATTGCCGTATTAGTTTCAGACAAGCATTCTTCTAAGTTCGTCGCTGTGGTTTTCCTTTGGTGGTCATATCAGAAATTCTACAGGATTGTCCTGCGTGAACCAAGTATTTCGTGGCGTGGCAGCCATAAATGAAAGGGATTAATGTGCTAAACTAATCTTTATTTATTAAAAGATAATAGATGGATTGGCATTTTGAGATTATATTTCCTTCTTTTTAAATATTAAAAAATTTACATGATTATTTTTTACTTAAAAAAATTATTATTTTATTCTATATTTTGGTATATTTATTGGGGATGAATGAAAGATTTTAATAACGTCCACGAGGCCTAAGCAGCCTATGAGACCTACCAGTCGCCAATAGCCTAATCCAGTTGTAACCCTTTGACTAATTCTTCTCTTCTTCGGTGCATTTTGATGATCAAGTTTGCAGTCTTGTCTAGCTGCTTTTCTTCGAAGAGTTAGCTCATACTATTGTTTTCTAACATCTCTGAGTCCCTGGATCTGATGTCGTTGTATGTTGGGCATTCCATGACAAAGTGATGTTCTGTTTCAATGGCTCCCGTGTCACATAATAGGCAGGTCCTATTTTCCCATTCCTCTTTTGGCACTTTCCATCTACCTATCTCGCATCTCAACTGGTGAGAGCTAGTTCTAAGCTGGGCTATGAGCATTTTCGCTTTCCCCTTAATAGCTGCTCCTAAATACGCTTTTTCCTCATGGCAAATGTTGGGGTTAAATTCCTTAACATAGTACGATTTTTTCCTCCCCATGTGCCTTGTCCACATGATGGTGCGAACTCTTTCTCGAACAAACTTCTTAATTTCTTCAGTACTATCCGAGCAGCTATGGATGTTGACATCCCACTTTTGCAGCCATTTGTTGTTTTGCTTCATCCATGTGTTTTTTCTCCTTTCTAGCTTTTCTTCAGTGACTAGCCTAGGCCATCGATTGCTTCCCATATTCTAGGTTTTCTTTAAGTAACATATCAGTCGGACCAAAGCAACAACTTCTAGGGGAAAGGCACCCACTTCTGCCAATAAGATCTCATAAGGCACCGTGGTTTTGATTTTAAGGTTGCTGATGATAAGGTGTTTCTATATTCTTTCTACCTGTTTCCATTTATGATCCGACAGGCTGCTGCCCCAAAATTCACACCCATACAAAACTACAGGTGTGACAAGCAGCCCAAATAGCATTTTCTTTGTCTTCCAATCCCAGAGTTCAACGTTCCTACACTTATTTTGTAAAGAATATAGCGCCTTCCAGCCCCCTTGAATTCTTTTAGATCTACATGTTTCCCAGCTGAGTTTATTCTGGAAGTCATGACCTGAGTTTATTTTGGATGATCCTGCAACATGACAATTAAGTCACGAGCCTCCTAACCCCTGGGAGGTTATGAGATCGACTCCCACTACTCTCGCCTTGAATTACTTCCACATACCACCATTGTTGATGGTAGTCACAAGGCACACACAATTACCAAAGGAAATGGAGCTCGCACGGTTTGAGGCAATGGAGCTGAATAGGGTGTGTAGAATATTTGGAGGCACTGGAGGATTAGTACTAGCGCAACTGGATGATGGAAGGACCAACGTGGTAGACATGGAGAGATAAGGGGGTATTGTCATGGGAGTTATAAGGAGGAAAAATAGGTAGACATAAGGAGTGTGGAGGGAGGCATAAGGAGATGAGATCTAACAGAGAGATAAGCATTGGCAGTTGATGGAGTGATAAGGAGGTTGGGAGATATAAAGCAATTACGAAGTGATGAGGGGAGTTATAAGGAGATTTCAAAGGCACAAGACAAAATCTAGGAGGCATTAATGCCTGAACACTAACAACACCATGGTGATAGGATCTCCCAATTGTGACCCCACTAGTTTGTAACTCCAATAAAAAGTGTTCACCGATCAAAAAAATAAATTAGTATATTCATATTGTATAAATCAAATTAATTAATGTAGAAATAAACTTCAAATCAATTACAAACATAAATTAGTTTCGATCTAGACATGATTATATTTTAATATTAAGAATTTTAATTATATTTAATATATCCTAACTTCTTTTAAATAGATGTATTTAAAATAACTAATTTTTTAATTCTATTACTAAACAGTATTATTATAAAATTTATAATAAATTTAATTATTAATAGTTAATTTATTTAGTTATGATATAATATATTGTGAATTATATATAAAATATATGTGATGTATAGAAACATGATATATATTTATTTTATTTCTATTTAAAAAATAGAAACATCTTTATTTTCGTAAATTATTTGTGTTAAAAATATAGTTTGATTTGATATAAATAAATTAAAAAATATATATTAATGATCTAGGATAAGTAATACATATAATTTAGTTTTAACTAGGTCTTTTCAAACCTCACAAGTATCCAAAACAGTTAATCAAAAACATAATTGAGATGTTTGTACAAGATATATGCATAAAATGCTCACATTGTTGCATACAATAGTTAATAAATGAAGGATTTCAAAGGTTAAATAGTTTTCACTCTATGTTTCCACATCATTAGGATCCCTAAGCTCTACCAAAGGAATGATATTTGCATTAGATCTGACCTCTTCGTGAGCTACATTGTTGCCTTCATTAGTGTGGAAACACATTACAGTCTTTGAGTGTTGTTCTCATTAGGATCTTTTTCATTATATTGTTTCACCAACTCCAATAGACCTTAGAAGAAGGGCTAATTGTGTTTTTTGTTATTTGCCCATGTTTGTCCGTAAAGAATCTTAGTGACATTGATTGTCACCAAGCCTTATGCCATCAACTTTTCAAACTTTCTTTTAGAGATATTTAATGTGATAATTACTTGCACAACACTGTTATAAATGGTGAGTTTTAAAAAAAAACTCATTAAGTGTCCTACTCTTACCTTGAAACTTTTCTTCATTTCTCAAAATCCAAATTTGTGAAAGTATTTCAATAGAAAGTATAAACTAGAATTTATTAATCATATTAGAATCATTGTTCATCGTTCCAAGTAGGTCGTCCATCCAGCTAGTACTAATATTCCAACCATGTAAATCAGAATAGAACATATGTCATATTTCTTTAGCTACAAAGCAATAGAAAATATATGCTTAATAGTATCAAGGAGTTTGTAGATGTTGCAAACTTTGTCATCTTTATGCAAAATTTTATATGGTAACTTTTGAAGTAGGAGGAGCCACCTTAAAGAGGCATTTTTTGGCTCAACATTGTTACTCCATATACTAAATAGAATCTTTTGAAATATTTTGTTGAAGAAATCCAGATTCCAATGCTTATTGAGATGGAAATATAAAGATTCATTAAAAATTAAAACGCTATATATATTTCTAGAAGTAATATGCAACATTTTAGTGTCATCCGACCAACAAATCTTATTATACTAGTCATGCTCCAAATGGACGATATTAGAGGGATTTAGGGTAGAGAAAACCTCTCTAACGATGGAGTAGGTACGACAATGAGTAGTGGGGGTGTTGAATTCCTTACTCAAAACTGACCAAGACTTGAGATTGGCATTAACCAAGATGTCACTAAAGCATGTAATCCCTTTGTTGTTCTAGTTCTTCGCCAAGCCACCTTGCAATTAAGGAAGTGGCTTATATTTATAGCATAGATTCCACTATATAGAGGATTCCAAAGAGAGTCTAGAGTTAAGGTTACTATTAGTAAGGAAAGGCCTCGCACACTCATAAACCTTCCATATGCTTTTGAAAACATTGGAGCCCTCAAGAGAGAAGAGAAAAGAGCCCACTAGGATATTAGTGAAGGGCATATCCTTCTAGGAATTGGCTTTCTTTGGGATAGCTATGTTGATGTTATGACAGACTAACACTTTCCAAGGCACATTGCCTTCAATGGGTTTGTAGATCCACTTTATTGCAAGGGCCATCCCTTGTGTTTTAAGGTCCTTCAACCCTAAACCTCCCCATTTTTTCTCCAAAGTGTACCAACTCCACTTATCCACATATTGGTTCATATTGTCCTTCCCATATGACCACGAGTAGTTCATTATTATCCTCTAAATCTCATTGATTTGATATCCATTGAAGAGGCAAACACAAGAATAATATATGTTATATGAAGAAATGATTTTTTAGAAAATTTGTATCCTAATGATAAGTAGGAGATATATTCCACATCAAGTCAAATTATGATATTGTTATTAGGATTCAACTATGAGTTTGAAGTCAACTCATTGACCCATGTTTCATGAGTAATGGTTGACAAGAACCTATCTCTCATGAGAATAAATGGAACACTTAGCACTTACTATATCTAGGGATTCTTACAGAGGTGAAGCGTTGAGACTTCCCAGGAGGTCACCCATACCAATACTACTCCACCTCAAGCATGCTTAACCATGGAGTTTCCACCAAGGTTAAGCCAACTTTGCTAGAAACCCCATTTGTAGAACCTTTAGCATGTGTTGTGCCTTATGAACCATTCATTATAAATCCCCTTAAGATCATCAATTGATAAGTAGGAGATATCAATTAATGAGCTTATAGGGGCTTTATAATGAATGGTTCATAAGGCACAACACTTGCTAAAGGTTTTGCAAATGAAGTTGCAAGCAAAGTGGGCTTAACATTGGAGGAAACTCTATGGTTAAGCACACTTGAGCTAGAGTAGTATTAGAATATGTGACCTCCTGGGAAGTCCCAATGCTTTACCTTTGTGATCATCACCTAGACGCAATGAGTGCTAAGTGTTCCATTCATTCTCATGAGAGATGGGTTCTTATGAACCATTGATCATGAAACATGGGTCAATGAGTTTGACTCAAAAACTACATAGTTGAATCCTGATAGCAATATCAGAAACTTGTATCCTACTAGACAAAGAAAGATTTTGCTTTAAGGTGGGGGTTAATGGAAAAGGTTATGACCAAATATCTCACCAATTTGGAAGGCTCTCCCCAATTAAACTTATATTTTTAGAACCAATGTGGTGGGGTATCCTACCAACTTAACATTAAAAATTTGGCACCACACAACTTAGCTCTTGATGTAAGATATAAGGTATTAAGCTTGAGAAAGAGGGAGTCCATATTATTCTCTTCCAAATTAACAAATATTGTTGTGTCATCTACAAATTGTAAACCGATCACATCATTTTTGTTAGGAAGTTTGACGCCTTTGACTCTAGTAGAGAGGCTCTCCTCTCTTCACAAATAATGCAAAGCATTTGAAGCTATCACAAAGAAGGAGTGTGCAAGAGGTAAGCCTTGTATAATGGATCTTTTGAGTTTGAAACTTGCAGATTTAGATCCATTAATATCAATATGTGCTTCAATGTCCTTTAATAAAACTCCCACCCAATAATAGAACTTAGTGGGAAAGCCAAGGATTTAAGAGCCATAGTCAAGAATGACCACTAAAACTATATCATAGGATTTCTAAAATTCTAGCAAGAACATACCTATATTCTAATTGTTATCTTTATCCTAGTGCATATTCTCCCAACTGGTTATTAGATTTTCAAGAATATATCTACTTTTTATGAATCCAATTTGGGTGTTGTCAACAAATCTAGGTAGAATATTGACCAATTAAAGGGTAGGAATCTTATATGAATTATTTAGGAGGGTAATATGCCCCCAAGTCCTTATCAAATTTTTGTCTCCATCTTTTGGATGAAGTTTTATGACCCTTCAATTAGTTTCATTTCCCAATTAACCTCTAGATCTAGCTACTTTGTACAACATCAACAAATATTTGCTAATATAGTCAATAAATGATTTATAAAATTTTGTTGGGAGGCCATCATCCCCAAGGGATTTGTCATTTTGGAATATGAATTTATGATATTCTTAATCTTTATAATATAAATGTCTTGTTCCAAAGCTTGGGAGTCTTCCTTGAAGACCTTGCTAGGAATAATGCTCTTACAAATATACTTGCTTTAGATCTATACCACCCTAAAAAGATAGCACCTATAACTATATGTTTTATTAGGACCTATTAGACCCCATTTTGGTGATTTAGAGGTCCAAATGCTCATTATTTTTTATCCTGGCAACCTATTATTCTTTCCACCACTTCTTTTCACCCATCCCAACAAACTATTCAAATTTGAGCTCATTTCCTAGGGTATAGATCACAAAATTCAATCTGTACTTGGGACAAATCGCTAGACTCAATATGTCTTGTGAGGTTTTGGCCCAAGGCCCTATGTCAGGGTGTTAATGGGAAATTGAATCCCATGGTCAGCCTAGATTATTTTTGAATACTAAAATGAAAGGTTGAGTATAAAAACCCCTTATCTCCTCATTTTGACAACTATTAGATATACATTCATGATCTACAACCTTGTAATCAAGGTATCAAGCTTTTTATGAAATCAAGAGAAATTAAGCGATTAGATTCAAGATTTGAAGGCAAGCATCCATGATCGGGTTTCTCCAATTCTACAAGATCATTCAAGTCAAAGGAAATCTTTTGTAAGCTAAAGCAAGTTTCTCTCCCATGATGGCCAAGTAGAGGAATTCTCAATCAAGCAAGAGGATCCTTCCCTCCATTCACATTCTCTCTCCTTAATTGCAAGCAATTATCAAGCATATCTACATTAAGGATTTAGGTGTGGCATTCATATATCCATGCATTTGTGAGGGCATCTATGACTCTATATTAGATTCCAAGTTCAACTCCTTGATTTCAAGTACATTCAAGCATCTTCATGGGTATGAGCAATTTCTACATCTGTCCATGAGGGTTTTATGCAAGGTGAATCAAACATTTACCTTTTTACATACTTTCCTTTACGAAATTTGATTTCATTTTCAAGGTTGATTCCTAATAATGGGTTTGACCAAGGAAAAGTCCTTTAGACAACCTTTTCCCCATTATTTTGTGTGTGGGGACATGTTATAGAGTTGTTAGAAAAAATATAGAAAGATAAAAAAAAATTGTTAGAAGATCCTCAAAAAAATTAGTCAAAAACACCAGGTATAGATCACCAAAACCATTATGTACCTTGCAATTCTGCTCCCATATTTCAGCCACAGGTCAAATCTGCATTCTAGTTTTTTTTGTACATTTCAATTTTTTGTCAGTTTGTATCAGTATGTTATTTCCATTTTTCAGCAGCTTATCTAATTTATCATTTACATTACACTTTTCCTTCATTTCTATTTTCATTATTACATATTTAGCGAAGGATCACTGTCCCACCTAGCACTTGAATCTACTCTTAAGCCTAGTGGGGCATCTTCCATCTGAAATGTGTTATGGTGAAAAGGGAGGCATGAATTTACCTATTCACCCCATCTCTCTATTTTCAACTATACATTTTAGGTGAACCTAGTTCTCTTCTTACATACTTCTAATTTTGGTAGTTGGATCCTCTTTGCATGTATAGCTCTCCTTTGTATGCATTACATTAGATCTTCATATATTATATTTAGATGTGATTTTCATTAAATTTTATATTTTGTTTAGTTGAATTGCATATCTCTTTCAAATTTTATATTTGCATTAGATCTATATCTCTTTCATTATATATTGCAATTGCCTTTAAAAATCTTGAAGTCAGTTTGGTAGACCTTTTTAAGATCATTGTATGTTATACTACATGTGTTATGTAGCGTAAAACGTTAAAAATAACTTGACATGTATAGTAGAAGAATTTTTCATTACCATCACATATTTAATTGCTTGTGATCATATGTGTAAATTGTTGAAACATCTTTGATGTTGTGAGTGAGCAATTGTTTGGTTTTACTTTGCATTTTATTAATCATGAAATGTAACATCTAGTCCTATTTGAAATTCCCTACCATATGTATATTTCATGTTATCAAAGCTTGGAGTTCATAAAAAAGCCAAACTTTAGTGCTGAAACTCCCAGTTTGCACAATAGAAACACTAACCCCCAAACACTGAGTTTGGAGGAAATATTGAGCCATTGCAAATTATAAATGTTTTGTTTGGGATTTTTCATTCCATCATAGGTTCGGGTTCTTGGTTTTTTCCAAGACTGCATCTCAGATGTCTTTGTGCAGTCATTTTCAAGTCTCAAACTCCAGTTGTGTGCTTGTATTTTTTACTCACCTCTATGTTTTCCTTGTTTCAGTGGTCATTTATACCATAGTTATGGTCATTTTTGTATTTTAATGGTTGTTTCTCCATATTCATAGTTATTTTACTTGATTTATTGGTCATTTTAATAATGATTCTCAATTTTCTACTTTGTACTAGGGTTTTTATATATGCCATTTTGTTAAAATGGATTTTGTATATGTTTTTGTAGTCATTTTCAATATTTTTCACCATTCCTCTTTATGTTTAGATTTTTTATGGATTATTTTGTTAAAAATAAATTATGCAGCTTCATTTCTTGTATTTTTTTGGTGAAATATGTAAGGGCTTTCCCCTTTGTTTATACTTTTTAACTTTTATCAAAATATCTACAAAAATTTCAATGTAATTAGAATTTAATGCATTGATGATTTCTATAATTACAATATAGCTATATTTATGGAAAATGAAACATTTGTGTGAAATCACAAATGAAATTCCTTCTCAATATTGATTCCTTAGTGGACACATGCTCAAATACATTTCCATTTGTAAAATAGATACTAGTATATTTGTAGTCTACAACATTGTTTCCCAATTGCAAAGATATTTGTTAACAAAAAATGTGTGAATTGCTCCAAATTATCTAGTTTCTGACTTCCTTTTCATTTCCTATGCAAATTAGAGATTTAGACACTTACTACATGTGTTACTACATGTTGTTTCACATGCAATATAATATGCAATCATGACTCAAAACCCTAATTATATTCAAGTTTAAGATCTAGCATGTTCCCGAATCAAAACTTTATATACCCACTACATGTATTCTTACATGTAATGTTATGTGCAATTTCCTTTGAAATCTCCATACCTATCATTTGCAAATTGAGAATTTTCACACCAACTACATGTTTAGTTACATGTGTTGAACATGATGAATAATTGGGGGGGGGGGGGGAGGGGTGAATCAATTATTCACAAACAACTTCTTAAACTTTTACTGAAGCAATAGAAACTTAATGCAATCAGAAACTTACAATAGATGTAAACATGAATGCACAAAAAACATCAATTCGATGAACACCAGAATTCAGGTGGAAACCCAAATTGGGAAAAACTGCAGAGAAGCATATTCTCATGAAATGAACACTGCTTAAGGTAAATTTTTCAAGGGATCATTGTCTATTTTCTCACTGCTATTTGGCTCACCACCAATCAAGCTGATTTCCCATATACAAAAGAAGTATTACAAAATATTTTACTAACAAAATGTGAATTGATAGAATTGCATATGACTATGCATGAATAGTTATAGATAAAAGCACAATAACCACCATCAGTAGTAGATCTGGTACATATTTTTTTCCAACATATACCAAACCTATGCAATACAGTATGCAAGGCCTTCTCTCTGTACCTCAACAATATTGAGATTCCTTTTTCTTATATACCATTGCCATATATACACCAAAATAGACTTCCACTATATCACTTTCATATCTCTATCTTTCACTCGCATACATACATTCTATGATCCATACATTGGATACAAAAAGAATATCTCTATTTATATATATCCGAGAAGGTAGCCACATATGTCGGCTAGATCAAAAAACATTTCAACCACAAAAAAAAGATATTACATTTGTATTTAACACACTACCATCAAACCTAAATATGGGTCATACTTAAGAAATACTTTACAAAACATTACCACATGACCTAAATATAGGTCACACTTAAGATGCATACACTTTATATCAAAGTAACCAAAAGATAGGCAATTTTTGGAACCATCAGAACACTAGAACCAAGTTCATGACTTGATAGATAAAAAATTCCGAACCAATCGATAGACAAGAACTAATAAAACCTATTCATAATGAGATATACATGTCATACAAAAAACCATTTGATGAATTACGAGAATGTCTAGGTAGCAAAAACACCTAGAAGAACTCTGTAAGCACAAAATTCAATAGGTACCCATAGTAAATCCATGCAATTGCAATCACCAAAATATAATAATGTACCAAATGAAGTATTCCATTAGTAGAAACAAGTACACCTGACACAATACTTAAAATTTGCATGTATAGAATCTATTCTGCAAACATAACCAAAACCTTCATGTTTAACCGACAACCACATACATTCAACTGACATTGCCAACAACCAACCAATATTGCAAAGTAATTGGTATGGAGGTTTTGACATCAATGAAAAAAATGCTAGGGAAATCTCAATATGTTTAATAATCTCCCCCTTTGGCATTGATGTAAAAACAACAAAAACTTCAAAATCATAGTTTAGACACCTAAAATTGTCCATTCACACTAATGTTAATTTTAATTAATATTTTCCCTTAACATTATGGTTGATTTTTTTTATTTAACTATATTGTTATAATCTTCTCTTTATTTAACTAAATTTACTTTAATTAAATAAAATTATTTTCCCTTAGTATTTAAATTTTATTTAAATACTATAATATATTAAGTTTATTTAATATATTATCCCTCCATTTCCTTTTATAAAATAAATTTTATTTATTTTATTCCTCCACTAGCCTAAAGTTCTTCTAAACCATGATTAAATTAAATTTATTTTAATTTAATTCCTTTTTCCCTTTTTCCTATTCCTACATTTTTCTAATATTCCTCTAATCTTAATTAAAAGGTGGATTACCTCTAATCATGTGCACAATCACATTTTTCAAGGTAGCCACCTCTCCATATTTTTTCTCCACCAATCATTTTTAAATTCATGTTTCCCTCTAAAAGTGAAGTTTGACTTTTGCATCTTTTGCCACTTCACATTTTTCAAACCCTACCTAACATTCTTTTGTCTCTTAATCTCTTCCATTCAATCTTATTCAATTTCTATAAAAGGAGGTCTCACTCCTCATTTTAGATCCAGGTTCTCATTCTAAATAATCTCTTAGCTCTTGCATCAACTAGCTTTCTTAGTCATTCTAGTTCTTTTCTTCCTTTCATTCTAATCTTTTTTTTTTATCTTGATCTTGTTGCATCCTTATCACAGCTTCTTAATGTTGCATTATCATAGATCTTAATCTTGTTTGCATTATCATTGTATTGAATCAATCTTACATCATTTAATCTTTATCATTTGTGAAGCTTGGGACAAGTTCCTCATACTTGTTCTCAATCCCTTCACGATCTTCTAGCTTGCATCATAGTTAGATTGCATTTCATTTGTGTTGGGAGAGCATACCCACAATAATCTTGAAGAGAAAATCAAACAAGGCTTTGGGTGCTCTTGTTTTAGCTCATCGTAGGTTGTAAGGAAGATTTGGTTGTATTGCAAGTTCTTTAGCATGTTTAATCTAGCCTAAATGCTTTATATTTCTTGTGTTTGCATACTTTAGTTTGTGGTGCAGCTACACGTATTTTTATTGCATGCATTTTTGCATGCCCGATGGTATCAACATGTCCCATCTAATGCTTTAAAAAAAGAAAAAAAAAAGGGTAAAAAAAAAGTAAAAATAAAAAAAATCGTCCAACGATGAAAATTTGGTAATCGGGTGCCTTAGACAAGTACCATGATGAAAACCTGACAAAAAGACATCATGTGTAATCCCTCCATCCTATTGCTCTTCATACTTGGGGGCCATTCCTTCTCTCTATCCATCCATAATATCTTCCCGATCATCTACCTTCACATACATATCGTATCTTTTCCATTCATTTATCCACCTCCCCTTGCACTCTATACTTGGGGGAAAGCTCCATCCATGCTTTGCTACCATAAATATCTTCCATATTCCCTATCACCCATCCATTTTCCTATCTAATTTCATTATCATTTCCTTTTCCATCTTTGATCTTGACTATCTTATGCATCCCCTCTATCCATATGTACCTTCCATAACCCTTACTACTTATGCATCCATTTTTGTGTATAATTCCATCCATTTTCACATATTTGATCTTGGCATCCCTATCCTCCATCTCATAGTCCTCATCATATTCATTCCCTTAATCCATCATTTATAATACTCTTTGAGTCCATACGTCTTCCCATGTCCTTGATCTTGATTATCCTACACATATCATCCATCCATTTTCTATTATCCAATTCTATCTATATCCTCCATATCATTATCCCCTATCCTCTTTACACCCTCCATCTCATATCCCTTATCCAAATCCATTTTACTTTCATGTCCTTTCTCATGCTTAAAAAACTAGAGGTACTAAAATACAAAGAAAATATCCTTGCATGTTTTGGATAGTATAAGTCTTCATTTCCTCCATGAGCATCTCTTACACACCATTCATCCATCCATTCATGATTTATCCACCATCCTTATCACCCATCTTTTCATTATTCATTTTCCTACCTATGGTATGGGGCATTTAAATTCTTTGCAACATGGTCCTTGGAGTCTCATCCACCTCTTCTCCATTGTGAGGCCTCACCCCGACCCATCATAGCATTTTTGATCATTCACATTTTGATACATTGGTACACTTGTCGATTATTCTGACAGAGACTCGAAACATTATGTTTGATGATTATTATTATAGTATGTGGATTAGAATCTAGAGTATGTCGCGATTTTGATTATGCATGTTTAGTAATGTGAATTAATGAGAATATTGAATCATGTTTAGATTTGATTACTTCAAAGATGACATGTCATGAGGATTATGTAATTATGATGTTTAAACATTATTGAATGAAAATTTGCAATTAGGACTGAATTCTGCATATGGATTTACATGTTAAATAATGAATTAGATATGTATATTTAATGTGATTTACTATCTGGAACTACTGATGCTCGATGTTTAGTGTGTAGGTAAGAGAACCATGAAATTATTGGGAGAACCAAGGTTAAACATATGTGAACTGAGTAAGCCAAGGTTTAATCCAATATGGGATTAAAAGCCTCATTGTAATGTGAACTCGTTGTAAATGTGAATTTGCATGTGTGTTAATAGTTAATTGCATGTTGTCGTTCAGGACATGACATTTTGTATGGGATGTGCAATCGTTAGTGTCACTTGACACTTGTTATGTGATTATTTAAATTCATTTTATTTCTAGCCACTTCTAGAGGCCAAAAAGAGGTTCTAAGGGTCATTTTTAGCATTATTTAAGTACCTAAATGATAGGGGTATGGGTTAGGAAGGTTTTCAGCATGTCCATAACCCCCTAGTGACCTTGGTAACCCATTTTATGACCCAATTACTATTAGCTACGAAATTGGATGAAGTCTTGACCTTTACCCAACTCCACCCTTCTTTTCAATCATGCATTTATAATGGGGGACAAGGAAAAAGCAAGAGGACCATAGGGTCAAGTCTGCATTTATTGATGGTGGGTGGGTAGAAATTGGAGACCTTTTTAGAGGCCCTTGGTAGAGTTAGTGGGTGTTCACCCACTCTTTACTTTTAGAGACATTAGGGTTTGGATTGAGGAAGGATAAGGGGATTAACTCTTCTCAAATTTCATTTTCCATAACACTTGTGAAGGTTGGTTACTCCTTGCCATGGAAGCTTACTTGTTGGTTACAATAGATTAGCATGTTGTTTCTTGCTCTTTTATGTATATGAATTTTATGCTTGTTGTGACATTGTGTTGTATGGGATGGGATTTGGGTTTGAATTCATGTTCTCTTTTTTGTTCTTTTGCTTGAATGAGGGAGTATTGTTCATGGGAGTGAGACATTACTCACCCTTTGGGAAGGGAAGAAGTGGCTTTGGGTGAAGGGGTTAGTTGGGCTCTTCATTGAGGTGAGAGTCTCTTCTCTTGGAGAAGAGGGATAAATTCATGGTGTATGGGCACCATGAAGCCATTTGTATCCTTGCATCTTGAGGATGTTGATAAGCATAGTATGTGTATGGAGGTTTTGATTATGTAGCCTTGAAGAGGCAATGAGATACTCATGTTGAGAAATTTTGAATGCAATGGCATTCTCCCCTTGGAAAATCCCACCTTCACCCTCTTTCAATGAGCTTGTATGACTCAATTGTGTAGCCTTGGGAGGGAGTGAATTGTTGTATATGCATGTGTATTATTGTGAGCATTTTGTTTGTTGAAGCATACCCATTTAGCCTTGGTTCTCCAAGCTCGGGAGTGGTCTCATAGAGACTTTGGTTGGGAGGTGAGCATCCCATGGTTCTCCCCTTTTTATTGCAGGTATTGATGTCAAGACTCATGTATAAGAAGCTTTGAAGGAGTTCATTCTTTGGATGTGTTTGTATGGAAACACTATATGTTTTTGTTTTGGTTGATATTTGTAGTAAGATCCTCCTTTTGATGCATATTGTAATGAAGAAACCTCTTCTTGTAGGAGGAGCATACTTGTGAATTTGAATAGTGTTCTCTTTCTCTTCATTGGAGCACCATGAAATTGTATATTGTAATGAAATTGAGAGAAGCATGTTCATTTTCTTGATACTATCGTTCATGTATGGTTACCAAATTATGCTTCATTGGTTTAAAATGTAAATACGGATTCCTTACTATCATGTTTAATGCATTCTACTTATTTGAAATGGAGGTGTGAATCTTTCATGTTAAATGGTTTCCAAATTAACAAAGAAGAAAACAATGTATTGGTTTAAGGAAGTGAAGTTTCATTTAAATGAATATTTAGAAATCTCTTAATGTATTGATTGAAATTTTTATGTTCATTGCATTATATCTCATCTTAGGCAAACTTCAAGATCAATAGAAACAATACTTTAGATGAGAACAACATTGCAACCTCTAAAATTTCTCTAAAATGAAGTATGACATTATTGAAATATTGGATAAATTAAGACACTAATGTTGAGATCACATATAACTAATATTCTACCCATAATCTCCTTAGTATAATACATCAAGTAATCAAAGCAATTCATTAGCTCTAAGAAAGAAAAAAATCAAGCAAAAGAATGGAAGGAGAAATCATTTTTTTAAAAATGACATTCCCAGATTTTTAAGAGCAAATTGCTCTCTAGAATTTGTATGAGAAGGAAATTATTCCCATACCACAGAGAATATTCCTTCTCATTCCATTATGTTCCTAATTAGGATTATCATAAACTAAACTCCTAGCATAACCTAACTATTAGTCACTAATTTGCTAGCCAATCAATGTTGTCATTAAAACAAAATAATTCTTTAATCTTAAAAAAAAAACTTTTCAACTCCTATCCTCCACTTGGGTGCAAGTGGGACCCACCCTATTATGCAAACTCTTAGCAAAAATATTATTTAAACATCAACTTGACATAAATCCTCTTTACCCTCAAATTTGGCGCAGGAGCTTGGGGATAAGGGTTGTATTAAATTATATGTTGAAAGTTACTTGCAAGGTGGGGGCCTCCTTGTCATGTCACCTCACCTTGACTTGCTCTCTTTTCCTTTACTCAAACCATACGCCACCTTTCTCCCTACTCCTCCATGCTTCTTAGGTTGCTGACATAACATTAATTTTCCAGCTCCTTGTCTTGCCACCCTCTCCTTGTGTGCAACTTGACATGAGGTCACATCATGCCTCAAACAAGTCTCCCCACTTGGCTAGCGCAATAGCTATGGGATTGCTGCATAACATATGAAGGGGAACCTTGTGGTGGGGCCCTAGTTTATGATTTGTTTAAAACTCTGAGCCTCTTTATTAGTAGTCTCACGCAAGCCTTGTTCTGGTTTTGAAAAAGGGAATAAAAAGGTGGGCCCAAGTCATGTTCTTATCAACACCTCATTCCCCCATAGATATGCGCTCCTTTAGAGGATTTGATGTGTTGATAGGATAGTTAGTAGGTGTTTAGGATAGTTAGTAGGTTAGGGGGAATTTGAAATTAGCTTTTATTTTTGTTTCTTAATTTGTTTTGTCTAAACTTGCACTCATTGGATTTTCCAACAGGGTTTAGTTGGGAATTTAGTAATTATTAAGTTTTACATTGATATTAATAATAAATGAGTAGGATTAACTATAGATAGGACATAATCTCCTAGGTATTAATTTAGTTATTGTTATCAATTTATTTAGTGGTTAACTATTTAGTTAATAAATCAATTCACTAATCGATAGTCTTGGACTATGGTTAATAGGAGGTTCTTATATTTGAACATTTATTTTTATTTGCTAATATATCTTTTATAAAGTTAAGTAATAGATAAAAAGAGTAATGTGTTCACACTTAATCATTTATAATCTAACTTGTTATCTTGATAGATTATTCTATTCAGTAAAATAAGAACTTGGTAGTGGAATAATTACTCTAGATTAAATCATTAATTTATATTGGTTAATAGAATTATATACTAATGTATGGTTTTGGACCTCTAATTTTAATTTATATGAGAAATATTAACATGAACTAATCTTCGAATAATATAGACGGAAGACCTTAGATTAGTAGTAAACCTAATCAAATCTATGTCAATATGAAATAAGTTATTATTATGATAACAACCTTGTTTAACTATTATTTAGATATGTAAATTCACATTAACATTTGATCCTAGAGAAGAATGTACACATGACGTTTGACATTAGGATCAAATAAAGAATATTAGTATAATTAGCTTTCATCTATGGTTGATAATGAATTTAATGATTGGGTAGGTTAACCAAGAAATCAATTGGTAAAACTTGTAGTGTATATTGTCGATCAAAAATTATTTTTACACTTTTCAAAACTTGACCCTAGCTCTTGACCGACTAATCCGTCGTCAACTTGCAGCTAACCTCTAAATGTACCCCTTAACATTGCACTTTAAAAAAAAAATTGTTGCATTTTTGGTTGATTAATTTTTGGGCATGACATCCATCATCCCCATCTCCTATCACCATCCTTCCATCCTATACATTTTTATCCTCCATCTTTCCATCCTTCATTCTCCTCCTTCGAGTGTGGGGCATGTAACTCCTTTTCCACATAGTTCTTGTATCTCCATCCCTATACTCCCCATCCTATAGTCTTCCATATCCCACCCTTACCTATCCATTCATTCCATTTATCTCCTATCCAATCCATCCCTTCAATCCATTCATTTTCTAACCAAAAATATCGCCATCCTCCCATCCTATATCACTCCTTGGTTATCCCTTGTCATTGGTCCCAATCCACTTATCCTTTTTCCTATTCCATCCTTCCAATCCCTTAATCATCCTTTGGTTGTATTGCAAGTTCTTTAGCATGTTTAATCTAACCCAAATGCTTTATATCTCTTGTGTTTGCATGCTTTAGTTTGTGGTGCAGTTGCGGGTATTTTCATTGCATACACATAGAAATTGCAAACACCAAAAAATCCCCTTGAGTAGATACTTCATTAATGTTTTTTTTTCCTCTTTCTCTCCCCCTTTTTGCCACAATGGAAAATGGCCAAAAATTAGAACTCATAAGATTTAAGAAAATTCAACATTTTGCATAGTAAAAACCTTCTTATACCTTTCTTTAATGATCATAAGCTTCTTCTTCCACTTAGAAAAAACAACACCCATTCGGACTCACAGACTATCATGCTTCACTAGCAAGTCAAAAGATGAAATCTAGTCCAGAGACCGAAACCATTATTCATAACTCTCTACATTAGCAAGGATACTTGAGACATGCTCCAACCAAACCTTGACCAAGTCCTTTACCAACCATAATTTATTCTCTAGATATTCTCTTTGTTTCTGTAACTGCAACATTTCTCCTTATAACTGACCAACTCTAATCCTCTGTTTTCCTTCTTTGTCCTTGAAATAATCATACGTCTTCCTAAACTAATTCAATTACATCTCAATAAATTCAATTCTACCTCTAAAATTATCAACAACAATGGGCCACTAAAGACAATGCCTATACATATCTAAAATTTCCTTTATACATTCCTTGGTCTCATCGATTAATTTGGATAACCTCTATTTTGTATCAATACACTTCGACTCCTTGAACCTTATGCAATAATCTCCACTCTACAACAATCTGCTCTCAATATCTTTGGCCAACTCAACAAGTAGCACATCAAACACACTATAAATAATGATTGTCCTATTGATCAAGTGATCAATCAACAATTCTTCTATCTCTATCCTACTCGCTGGAGAGAAACTAGACCATAATTCACTAACTCTGTCAAACTCACCATCTTCTAACAAAGATTGAACCACATCAGAATCAATAGAGTCAAATTTTGAGAGATAAACCACATCATTCTCAATCTCCTCTTCTTCTTCCTTTTCTTGTGTTTCCTTCTTTTCCACACACTTTTCTTCTTGATCCTCTTAGATAGCAATAAGTTTCTTTCCTTTAGCACTAGTTTTCCTCCTTTTTAGTTCTGGAGGGGAAACAAAGACAACAACATCTATACTTTTTTTACAAGAGGAAGAACCCTCCTCAACAAAACTCACAACACCAAAAATAACCAAACCAAAACAAATATTTATTTGTATGTGGTGAAATACACTTTACAAGCATCTGCACTATTCTCCAAAAACCCTAAGTATCTGTAAATTTGTTTATCGATAAGGATGCCAATCCTCCACTCCAAAATTTCTCTTACTCAGCAATGATCTCATTCAATAGAATGCTAAATACATGATCAATGATCCAAATCTAAGCCCATAACCATCCTCTACAATCACTTTGACACTCTCAAGAAAATTATCTACCAACATTTTACACATATCAAATTGAAAATTCTCCCTAACCATTTTATAAGAAATGTAAATAGCTATAGCTAAAGTGGCACCGTCACAATTTCAAAAAAAAAATAATGGGAAATGCCATAGAAATATACCTCACCATTTTTTTTTCAAGGCTATTTATTATCAGTACATGTTGATCCTCTACTTTTTTGTATTTGATCGCTCTCTTTCCTAGAAATTCACCAACACTACACAGTCTTGTGACATCTTGAATTACTTCTTTTGTCACCTAATAGAGTTTATCCAACACTAGGTTTCCATCTTGAAACCAACTCAACAAAAACATAATGATTTCCTTGTCATTGCACCAAGGGAATTCTCCCCATATATCCAAACCAATATTATGTATTCTTTGCAATATTTCATCACCTGATAAACCAACTTCCAAAATTACCTACTATGATCAAATTTCTCTAACTCAACCTTCTTTAACATCCTTGATGTGATTGCAATGGTACCATGAACAACCAATTGAGACTTAATTATCACACACAAGAATTACTCTTCAATATTTCTCAAGCTTACCTATTAAACCTGATTTCTCCTTGCAACAATACCAAATGATTTCAAATATTTTCCTTTATAACTATGATCCATCATAATTTCTCTTTTCCTGCCAAAAATTAATTATTGTTGATGTAATCCAATTTTAATTTTCACATCAATCAAATAACGTATCTGCAATCATTATTTGTCTAACCATTATATTAGAGACACACTAGTTTCAACTAGTATCACCTTAGAGCAGGGGAAGTGACTAATATAAAATTTTAACACTCCCCCTCAGCCAAAGCGTTTCACTTAGTTATCAAAAGAGCTAGTACTAGGGTCTAGTATGACAAGGCTCTCTTCACCATCATCTTTCTTCTTCCATACTATGACTATCTTCTAAGATTCACTTGAAACTATAATATTATTACCATCTCCAGTATTTACTGGATCACCACCATATCTGTTTGAGTTAGCAAGATGACTAATCTAACCGCATTTCAAATAATTGACATTTATTTATCCTAATATCATTGTATGAACCCTAGTTCTGCATTGATTTACCTTGTGACCATATGACACAAGGTAGGATGGGAAGAGGGGCCAAAGCCACACCAAAATCACCAACCTCCTATGAAACCAACACACAGAAGAAAAAAACAAGCAGGGAGAGAGAGAATGCATAAATTTCACATATTATTCATTAATAACTTCATACATGTCAGGTTGTAAGGCCTTCCCAGTTATGACAAAATACAATTAAGACTCCAGTACAACAGTCCTCCAACATGTGAGGATTTAACTTTTAGATCCTATCTTCTATCCTTTCTCACTGACCGCCCCCTAAGAACTACAACATACTAATTTATTTATACAAGAGGCTACCGAAATAAGTTGGCCTTTAGATCCAACATTGGAGAAGAGAATGACTAGATCTAGGTCCACACACTTCTTAATGATCGATGTAACCATTAACTTCATGACCAAAATTAAATGCATGAGTCGGCCTCAACAAAAATCCAAAATAAACCACTCGACGAGTAAGATTACCAAGCAACAAGAAATTAACTTGGTGAACCAACCGATCTAACTCGATGAATGAAGGAACCAAGTAGCAACTGAGCCCCATCGGTGGAAATAGAAATGCATCATTGGGAGCCCAAAAGAAGCTACCGAGCACAACTAACAACTCTAACTTGTTTTTGGTGATACAAAATTCCCTAGAACCTGAGATGCTCCTGCATTAGACACCTGGGCATGTTTTGAGATGATTCTCTAAATCATGTAGTAGGTACAACTTGAGTTGAATCCAACTCAGATTGTGTAATCCATATACTATCTTCAATTGGTCTGTTCTTCCATTTTACCAGATATTCCATGTACTCTTTTCCTCTTGTGCTTCTACCAACTCTTTGTTCCAAAATATGCTCAACTTCTTATGTCTTCTTCTTAGGATAACCATTTGGTACTGTCATTTCTTCATCAGGTTCATGATACTCATACAAGTATGCAGTGTTGAATATAGGTGATATATCCATGTCATCGGGTAACTCAATCTCATATGAATTTCCACTGTCAAACTTTCTAAATATCTTGCAGGGACCAAATTTCTTCATTTTCAATTTTCCATAGGTTCCAATAGGAAATCTTCCTTTATTCAAATAAACCATTACTTCATCCCCAACTGAAAAAGTCTTATGCCTTCTTGATCTATTTTCTCTGTCCTTGTATTTTTTATTACTATGTTCCAACTTATGTTTCACTTCCTCATGTAATGTCTTCATGAACTCAACAAATTCTTCTCCTTCAACACTTCTCTTTTCTTCACCAGAAATGTTCTTTAAATCTGATATACGTCCTGGTTGTATGCCATTAACAATCTCAAAAGGTGTTTTTCCAGTACTTCTATTCACTGAATTATTGTATGCAAACTCTTCTTGTGCCAACATAGAATCTCAATTACTTAGTTTGTCTCCAACTAAGCATCTCATTAATAGATTACCCAAACTTCTATTAAAATTTTTTGTTTGTCCATCATTCTGTGGGTGAAATGTAGAAATATACTTGAACTCGGTACCCAATATTTCCATAGAGTCTTCCAGAAGTATCCAACAAACTTATTGTCATAGTCAGAGATGATACTCCTCAGTAATCCATGCAATCTAAAAATTTACTTAAAGAAAAGATCGTTTATGTGCACTGCATCGAATATTTTTCTACAGGGTATGAAATGTGCCATTTTAGAAAATCTATCCACAATAACAAATATAGAATCATTATCTCTTATTGTCCTCAGTAAGCTAAAAATAAAATCCATACTGATATCAATCTAAGGTTTCTCATAAACATAAATTGGTGTATACAATCCAATATTATGACTTACTCCCTTTGCAATTTGACAAACTCCACAACTTTTCAAAAATTTCTGAATATCTTTATACAAATATGGCCAAAAGTATCTCTCCTTAAGAAAATTCAATATTTTATCAATGCCAAAATGTCTAGCCAAACCACTACTATGTTTCTCCTTTTATCAAATTAGTTCGCATTGATCCTCTCGCTATACATAACTGAATACCTTTAAATAATATACCTTCTTGGATGAAATATTATTCCCATTTTGTACTCAAATGATCTTGAATAGGTGCTCTACACTTTCTCCACGACTCAGAAAAATCAGGGTTAGTTTCATACAAATCTTTCATGTCATAAAAAACAAGAACTTCAATTCTCATTTCAGTCATTAAAGATCTTCTTCTACTCAATGCATCAACAAATAAGTTAGTGACTCCACTCTTATGTATCACAAATGTATAACTCTACAAATATTCAATCCATTTCATATGTCTTTGATTCAACTTGTTCTGACTACCCAAATACTGTAAAGCTTTATTATCAGTATACAACACAAATTCACTTGGTATCAAATAATGTCTCCATTTCTTTAGGGCTTGAACAATAGAATAGAACTCTTGATCGTACATAGAATATTTCCTTTTTGCATCATTCAATTTCTCACTAAAGAAAGCAATAGGTTTACCTTCTTGACTCAAAACAACTCCTATTGCACTACCGCTTGCATCACATTCAACTTGAAATACCTTATTAAAATTAGGTAAAACTAACACAGGCAATTCAACAACCTTCTACTTCAAATTCTCAAAACTTTTATTAGCTCCATGTGTCCACTTGAATTCTCTTTTATCTCCTCTCATAGTCTCAGTCATAGCATTACAAATTGAACTAAAATTTCTAATGAACTTTAGGTAAAAAATTGCTAAACCATGAAATGATCTTACCTCACTAGCATTTTCAAGTGTAGGCCAATTCAAAATATCTTCAACCTTCTAAGGATCCATTTTCAAACCATCAGCTGAAATCACAAATCCCAAATACACAATCTCTTCTTTCATGAAGGAACACTTTTTCAAATTAATCAACAACTTCTCTTCTTTCAATCTTTGCAATACCTATTTAATGTGCAACAAGTGTTCTTCTCTGGTCTTACTGAATATCAGAATGTCATCTAGGTATACAATCACAAACTTACCCAATAATTTCTTCAAAACCTCATTCATCAATCTCATAAAAGTACTTGGTGCATTAGTTAAACCAAAGAGCATAGACAACCACTCATACAAACCTTCTCTTGTCTTGAAAACATTCTTCCATTCATCACCTTCTCTGATTTGGATCTGATGATATCCACTCTTCAAGTCAATTTTTGTAAAATAATTTTCTCCACTCAACCTATCCATTATGTCATCCATTCTCGGTATAGGAACCCAACATTTCATTGTTATCTTGTTGATTGCTTTGGAATCAGTACACATTCACCACTCTCCATTCTTCTTAGGTGCCAATAAAGCTAGTACTGTACATGGACTCAAACTTTCTCTTATCAAACCTTTCTGCAATGATTCTTGGATTTGTCGGTTGAGTTCCTCATTGTTGGTAGGTGTCAACTGATGTGGTGCTTTATTCAGTAAACTAGCTCCAACAATTAGACCCATACAATGATCAATGCTCATTTTCAGTGGTAAACCATCAGGTACATTTTTAGAAATGATTTATTTGTACTCGATGAGTATCTTGTCAACCTCTTCAAGGATACTATCTACTATTTTCTCACTTGGTTTGTTAGGAATCACAACAAAACATACACCATTCTTCTTTAAATCCCTAACAAACTTTATACCTCCCATCAAATAAAATTTCTTGTATGTGCAAACATTACCAACATATTCTTCAATCAAAGGTAACAAGATTTGTTTTCTTCCATCGGCCCAAATAGTATATTTATGCAATCTTCCATCATATATAGCATGTCACTATGGGTAATTCACACTAGATTTAGAATGATCTCTTGACTGTTTGATGTGTTTGAATGCAAGGCGTATTCAGGTCATCACAACGTTTATGTTAGGATGCTTATACAAATTGCTATATCAAAATGGACATGATATTCAGGTCATCCTGGCGTTTGTGCCTTGGTGCTTATATCTAATCTAACATTCTGAAAATAAAATCAATATTCATATGTCCATGGTTGCCTAACCAGTGGGTGTTGTATTGATTCCTGCGCATACAAATCGATATTCATATGTCTATGGTTTCATAACTAGTGGGCATTGTATTGATTTATCTGGTTACCTAAAAGTTCAATGATGACAACAAATCGACACATGATCAGTGACTAGGTCCTAGGTCCTAGGTTTGCATTTCATTTTGCACTTTGCATGATCTCACAAATTGCTTGAACACTTAAACGATTCTTCAAAACCAAAAATGCTAAACATGACACAAGGACTGAGCATTGTATGAAGGTTCCTCCAACAAAATAGCAAGTAGAATCCTTTTTCGGGATCAAAATCAAAATCTGAGATCATTCATATTATTAACTACTTGCATAATCAACCTTCAATCATCACATAAATCTAGAATTCAACTTAACTGATTATCTTACATCAAACTATCAAAATTTCAACTTGGTCAACTATGGTCAACTCATGGTTAACCTAGTCAAACTTGGTCTCCAGGACCTCTAAACGATGCAGAACACATTCTCGAACATGTATAACCACTTCTCAAATCAATTAACATGCTTCTAAACTATAACACTGACTTTTTTTGTCAGATTTCAATTTTAATCCCGAAGGGGGCATGGTATTGCACATCATTCAAGTCTCTAAATCTAAATCTGTAATCAATCTTTCCTTAGTAATCAAGACAACAACCACATCTAGTTGTTGACTCATCAAAAGTCCTCATCGCTTGGGGCAAATCTATCATCGCTTGGGGCATATCAAATTCATCAGATCCATATCAATTTGGTATCCTAATCTATCTTGTAAACTGTATCAGCTTTTCATAACCATCAGTTCATTAGTGTTATTTCCTTGGTTCTTCATAACTGATGGGTTCAAGATGTGATACCACTATGATTCTTTTGGACAATCAGGTCTGGAATCAGTCACTCACTTCTTCGCAATCATAAGGTTCAAAATCAAGCGTTTTGGCACTTTTTCATAATCATTGGTTCATTGCTGTTATAGTTAACATTATCTTTGGTCAACCAGGACCTAAATCTTGCATCTTTAAATTGATTTCTATCTCAAAATCGGTTCATCTTTCAAATCAGTTTCATACATCTTTATCATACATAGATTATTCTTTGAACCACTGCGCTTCGCATAGTAATTCAAAGAGGGGCAAAATGTAATACCCCAAAAATGGGCTATAGGTTTATTAACCTCCTACATCCTCAAATCGAATGAAATCAATACAAAAGTCCTAACCTAAGGCACATCTGCACATTATCAAATTTAATTGATTATCTTAATTCTGCATCAGGGAATATTCCTAATTTTATCCTATTTATTCTTAATTGAATATTATTTGGCGATAAATATCATTATTTATCCTAAAGTTGATTAATTGAATATGATGAATATTTAATTAATTAATTTAATACTGTCACTTAATTATTTAATTACATTTAATTATATTTATTCCTAAATTGTATTATTTAATTTTGTCAATAAATAAAAAATCTTATGACTAATTGATTAAATTCCTATTGAATTAATTAAAGTTAGTTGTCAATATTTAATAATATAGTTTTTGAATAAAAGTTTGATTTAATAATTGATTAACCCATAAATCAATTGTTTTAATTGTAAAATCAGTTAAGTTGAGAATAAATCACTTTATTTTTAATTAATTTATAATTAAATCATGCACAATAAAAAAAATAGTCAACTTTAAAACAACTGCTAATTTCAATTTGTTAACTTTCTAAACTCAACATCTTATGATGAGTTGAAAAAGAGAACTAAAGCACTATTTTGAGATAAATACTACTTTTGCATGATTTTATGAATTAATTATTCTTGATTTCTTGTTAACTCAAAAATCAACCTGAGTTTATCAAGAGTGATTTATGGCTTTTCTCGATGCATCCTCAAGCCCTGGATTTCTATAAAAACAAGGCTCAACTCTTCACAAATCCCTCTCTAAATCCCTCAAGCTTTCAATCTCACATCTCTCGAATTTACACAATTACTCTGGCGAATTTACAATTGAAGAACAAAGATTTTGCGACAGGCAATTTTGTGAGATCAATTCATAGTTTTTCATAGTTTTTCATTTCAATTCATATAATTCTTAGATTAATTTGCATATCATTTCAATTTTATTCTAGATTAATTTCATACAGTTTTTCATCCTATTGCATCAAAAATCCAAAAAAATAGATTAATTTGCATTCATATTTCATTTCTTTCATCATTTTAAATCCTTCGTTTAAGTGTTGCATTGTCACTGATCTCGATTTCAATCTGAGAACATCATACTCGCACCTACTAGAAGGCAATAAATCACCTAGTTAGCATAGTTTCAATTACTTGCAGATTTTGGTTTTTGCTAACCTCTAATGTTTTACTGAAGTGTTGTGTCTACAGCTAGGTACAAAATTCACACACATACCCCCAAGAAAGGACAAATCAAGGGAAATGAGAACATGAAAAAATAGAGCATATGAGGGATCTACCAAATTTGGGGTTAGTATGATCATATGGTAATATGTGAAATATTATGTCAAAATGAAATATCATCATTCCCCAAAGGAATTAGAACTACAAAACAATAGAATAAAGACATGTAAGAGTTATGAAGATGATTATTTTTGGACTGACATTATAGAGACCAAAAATAATAAGTGCTACTATTTTGCATCATCCCAAGAAGATAACACAAAGGAAAATTTATGAACATTGGTACATGTACAACATAACATCTAACAACATATAGAAGAAGTAAGATAAACATAGAATAATTATTAAAACATTGACCTCTATCACCTTGTGCCAATGGAGCAACAAGGGTCATTAAAGAATCCTAAACAAAACATATAACAAGCAACACATCATGGGGAAAGCACATTATGATAGGAAAAGACAAAAAATCCAACACACAAGAGAAGCTAATCAAGCATATCTCCTACTCCTCTATCTTGGTCTATAGTGTTTTGATAAAGTGGGAAACTCGCAAGAGGAGAAATGTTAAGCACATTAGAAGGAACAATAGCTAGTTCCAAATAAGGACCATGTTGTAAAGATAGGTCACTATCTTCATTACTAGGAGTGATAGATAACTGTTGTGAAAGCATAGCTAGTAAATCATTATCAAGATCAATAGTATCATACATATCATCAGAATCACTAGCATACATATCATTGTTAGTATCATAAACATAATCATCAATAGTATCTTCTTTATCAAGATTAATTGTAATAGAATCCAAGATACAAATATCATTTTCATGTTTATTAATTTTAGCTTTGTTTAAATTCACTTCCTCCATAGGCTCAAGCATGGGTTGTTCAAAGGGAATTGAAGAATGACGAGGTTTATGAGGTGAAGAAATGTATTGAAAAGCATATTCAAAGGCTCTATCATGATGCTTGTGATAACGATCATGAGCATTACAATTAGGTTTAGTCTTGCTAGATATTTGAATTGGGATAGGATCAATCAACATCGGGTCCATTTCTTCTTTAGGAGGAAGAACTAAAGGAACCACACTAGTTGAGTGATGATATGAAGAGGATGCATATAAGCTATAGGAGGAATAGGTGGTGTAGGAAGAAGTCCACAATTAGGATCATCCTTATGTTTTATAAGTTTACAAATATTTTTAATCTTGAAAGCTTGGTATGATTGGAAGAGATAATTAGGACAAAATCTAGCTGGTTGAGGCATGGAAGGACAAAATAAATCAAGGTCAACAAAGTCTTAAGGTACAAAAGGTTGACAAATACTATGGTTAACAATCACGATCTCTCCATTATGAGGAAATTTAACACATTTATAAATAGGAGAAGCTACAACATTCATAGAGGTAAGCTAAGGAAGACTAAGTTTGACTTGAAACTAATCTAAAGTAGGAATCACAGTGAAAGTAGTATCCAAATTTTTACCACTAACTTCCATAGGAAATTAAATAGAACTATGGGAGGGATAAAGGAACCATTGCAAGTTTGAATCAAAACATAATATTTATCATAGAAATATTTATATAGTTATTTACTAAAAGGATTCTCTTCAGTATTCATGTTCACCATGCATGTGGGATCCACAAGTGTACCACGAGAAGGAATACCATCAACCCTAGTGATAGTGTAAAGATGACCATTATGTGCCTTAATTATTTCAACATGATCAAAGGTAATTCAAGAGTGAGGTGGAGATTGAGGTTAAGGTTGAACATGTTCAATTTGGTTGACAACATGAGTGGGTTCGTCAACTTTCTCACCATAATCAATTTCCTTAGGAGAAGATGGTTGCTCAATAGTATTGGTTGAATTGGTTTGTTTTCATAGTTAAGATAAGCATAAATAAAATATAGAATTATAATCAATAATATATTGAACCACATTTTTCAAAGAATAACATTTTTTCAGTATCAAAACTGGGTTGATGATGAAATTGATATAAAGCTACGAGATCAAATAACATAGATGGAGGTTTGAATGGGTTAATTAATTTGATAGGAGGAAGTTTAATCATGTTTTATTAAGTAATTTCAACATCACATTATGCAAAGACTCAAAAAGTGGAGTAAAAGTACAAGAAGGTCTAAAAATAGAGGACACAGGAGCCACACCTTTGGATGTTGCTGCCACTTGTTCATAAACTATGTTGGATGATTTTTTGATTTTGATGTAGTTGTTAGGCTTCTGAAATTTGTTGAAATTGGATGTGTAATCACTCTTATCAACAAAAAATGGATCCATTGGAGTGTTTCTCTCAAATTGACTCACTTGAAGTTGATAATGATGAAGCACTACACACAATTGTGAAAAGGAAGAAGATTCAATAAGGAGAATCTTAACCTTTAATGCCCTTTTGTAAATTGGAAACAAAAATGCATTGTATATCAACAACAAGAACAAAATAAGAAATATGAGCATGTAAATGCTTAAATATACCAATAAAGTCACTAACTTTTTCTTCAACACCTTGTTTACAATGCATCAAATATGAACATGTAAATGCTTAAATATACCAATAAAGTCACTAACTTTTTCTTCAACACCTTGTTTACAATGCATCAAATCAATCAAAGAAATTTGAGGACCAATGTTATTTTGAAATTGTTGAATAAAAGCATTAGAAAGCTTATGGAAAGAATCAATAGAAAATGTAGGCAAATAAAAATACCATTTCAAAGCCTTATCTCGAAAGGTTCTATTGAAAAACTTTGTCATCAATCTATAGTCATGAGATAAATCACTACACAAGGTTTTAAAAGTCTTAACATGAGTCACATGATCAACCTTACCATTATAAGTCTCAAGATGTGGAATATCAATACTTTGTGGGATAATAGCTCAGATAATATCCATGGACAAAGGACTAGAAATATCACATGTACAAATGTTGAATTTGGATTGAGTCAAGGAAGAAAGTTGTTGTTGAAAAGAAGATATGGTTTGAGCTAAGCTATTAATGGTAGAATTAGTAGAAGAAATGATAGGAGGAGAAAAATTGGTAATGTTAGTAACATTGATTGAAACAGAAGAAATGTTTGAAGAAGCATGAAGCATGTTAAGAAAATTGTTGGAAATAGGATTTGAATATTAAAAGGGAACACTATGATAAGAAGTCATAGATGAAGGAAATGAGACACATGGAACACTTGTAGGAAGAGAAGGGATAATAGGATTAGGAAGACTCACATGTACATGATTAAAAGTTTAAATTGAATTTGTGATAAGAGGTGGAGCAGAAGTAGAAATAATAGGGATCAAAGAAGAGATAGGTAAAGAAGTTTCAAAACTTGTAGTCGGTGGAACATAGCCTAATTATTAAGCACATTTCATCATATATTTAACATGAGAATCAATAAGATGGGAAATACTATGCAAGAGGTGAAGAACATGTTCATCATTATGAATGAGATTCTTTAAAACTTATATAGCGGATAGAGCTTCATGATTGTGATTCTCTTGAGCTAACCAATGTTCAAAATTTTTAGATTCATGAGTAAGATTTCACATTTGGGAGGGAGGAAATCTTAATAATTCATCTTAATCACGAGAAGAGTTATTCTCCATACTAGGATAGGTATCATTAGGATGCATGCTAGTTTCATCAAGATTTCTAGCAAAGAAGGGAGGTTCAGGATCAAAATAACCCATGAGTCTATGACTTATTCTAACTATAATACTATAGGTTGGACTCAACGCGATAAGACTCATACACAAAGAAATAAAATGAAAGGAAGATGATATGAAATTTAAAGTAAAGATTTCATGTAATTATAAATTACCATAATGAATGCAAGAATATGAAGCTATAATGCTTAAAAAGAAGATCAAGATAGAAAGAAAATCTAACATCAAAATGAAAATGAAAATGTTATGAGTCGGGTTCACCAAAATGTATAATAGGAAAGGGCTACCAATGGTAGACTCCCACTTCACCACCATACATTGGAAGGGGCCCTAAAACATGGCCCCTTTTGGAATAAATATGATTAGAACAACCCAAGTAAATGAAGGGGTGTTAATGCATGATTTGGTATAAAAAAGATGTGTGTTATTTTAGGGCTCTTTCCGTATATGTAAGAAAGAGGGGCTAAGAAGTGTAATGTAAGTAAAGTAAGTAAAGACAAACACTCATGAAATGATAGACAACAAGATATCTGATATAGTGTATCAAAGTAAGTGCTATGGAGGAAGAAAGATGAATATGTACTCACCTTAAGGGTTAGTAGAGGATGCAACTTTAGATCTATAAAAAACCTTGTAAAATTGCACTGAAACTAGGAACAGACCACGATTCGGAAACTTGAAGGTAAGAACTTTCTGTCATGAAAATTTGAAGGTTGTAGGAATAGGTTGAAAATGGTATGACCTATATCAGTATAGGTTGAAGGTAGTTTGACATATACCCTGGAGGGTTGAATTTGAAAGTCTCAGAACTGTGATTGAAACTACACTTCCAGATTTGTGAATCTGAATCTAAAACTTTGCAATCTTCACCTACATACAAGAAAAGGGAAAATTATTGGGGAAAAAGGGGATTTCCTTGGTCAAGACCCTCTATAGGAATTAACCTTAAAATAAAATAAGTAAAGCATGCAAAAAATGATAAATGTAAGTGTTAACTTTCCTGGAAAACTGTTGTGGATGGATACAGATCCACTATATCTACAAAGATGTATACTTGCTTGATTATATGTTAATATATAGAATGTAGGATGTCTTCACAAATGCAATAGATATTTTCTTGACCAAATGATAGATCATGGATGTATGCAAGCTTGATTGGATGAAGGAGAAGAAAGAAGAATGATTGTGGATCTTCTTTCCCAATTGAGAATTCCTCTACTTCATGAGAAAGGAACTCACACAATCATTAGAATTTTTTCCTTGGAATGGATGGATGGAAGATAGTATTCAAATATTGGAGCCAAATCCTTTCTTGCTTGCCTTGAATTAACCTCAGACTTGATTTCTTGAGAGATAGCTTGATTACTTGAGCTTGGATGTCATGGATTGTATGTATGTTATGTATATTTCTAGATGAGAAAATGAGAGGGAGAGGCCTCCTTATATAGTGATTTCAGGATCAAAATCATGAAGGGTCAACTTCACAAAGTGGGAAAAAGAAAATACTTTATATCAGGCCTTGAAATCCACAAAAAATAACTCCTCAAGGTATCGACCTATACCGGTATAGGTTGAACCAGGTTTGACCTATACCTAAAAGGTTTCATTTTGAGGTATAATGTGCGGGATCTAAGAAACATTTAGAGTTTTAGGGGAAAATGGAAAGAAAATCAGGAAAATCAAGCATAAATGCATTCATAATCAAAGAGATCACTAAAATGGGGCCCAATAGGTCCTATAGCTTCCAAATTAAAGGGTGGTAACTTTTTAGGACTATACACCATTATACCAAAAACCATCCAATGAACTGCAAGAATGTCTAGGTAGCAAGAACACATACAAGAACTCTATAAGCACAAAAATTAATATGTACCAATGGAAACTCCATGCAACTTCAATCACTGAAATATGCTGATGAACCAGAAGATGTATTCCATTAGTAGAAACAAGTACACCCAACACCATATTTCAAAATTGCACAAACAAAATATGTTCAAAAAACATAATTGAAACCTTGATGTTTGACTGTCAACCATAGACATCAAACCGAAATCGCCAATAACCAATTGATACTACCAAGTAACTGGTATGAAGGTTTTGTAGACTCATGTATAATTGTATCCAAAAACCCTAACTATACCCAAGTTTACTCTTTTGAAAATGTAAATACAAGTGCAATCGAGGATTTTTTACCTGATTGAAAGTTGAACTACACATGAAATCTTAAGTGCAGTAACCCTGATTTCACCTAAAACTTATATTTTTCCCTTGTAATATGAACATTTTTTTTCCAAACACAAACCATTACAAGTTTAACTACACTTGCACCTTCACTTGCAATGCATTCTAAAATCTCCAAATTGCAACCATGACCCACAAAAATAATTTTTTTTACTTCAACCTTGTTTAAAGCTTTGTTTGCACACACAATCTATAATGTTTCAAAATCAAAGAATGAACTTTATGGATAATGATATGGAACTAACTTAAACACATTATGATGTTATGGTGTTCATTTTTTCTCAGTACTATAGGTGCTCATCTAAAGTCAAAAAATCCAACCATTACACCTAAGAAAAAATATAAAACTCAAGTTTCATAAATACTAGAATGATTTTAAGACTAATTCCAAGTAGGTGGTACAAAATCAATAAGAGGGACCATGAACATTTTTCAATCACGGGTTAGAATAAAAATTAGTGATTTGATTCCATGAAATAAAAATCTCAAGATGTATTGCAAATGTTCTCACCTATAAGCAAATTTGAAGATTCCAAGAACTTGGAAATGTGGTGATAGGAAGACCTCTTTAACAAAGGATGATGCAATAAGAGTAGTGTCTTGTCAAACACTTAGTTTAATTTTCATCATGTATTTTTTAATTTAGTCTTGACAAGATTTAATTTTCATCATGTATTTTTTAATTTAGTCTTGACAAGTGTCTTGTCAAACACTTAGTTTAATTTTCATCATGTATTTTTTAATTTAGTCTTGACAAGTTACATGTAAAGTATAAATTGCAATTGCATATGTAATGTCACATGTAAAGATAAAAATTATAATTGCTCATAGTCTCATTACATGTAATCACATTACATAGGATTGTAATGTTAAATAAGTCAACTTTAGGAAGTTAATTTTCCATATTTTTCTCTCAGCCTCTCTTCTATAAAAATAAGAGGGCTCATTGTAAATAATCGTCTTTATGCATTGCAAGTAAACTCTGTTGGAATTATGCAAAATACAAACTCTCCTTTTATTTGTGAAAACTGACTTCAAAGTAAATAAAAGAGAAAATGTTTTCAATATTTAAGTTGGAGGAACTTGTTATATTGTTGTGTTCTTACATTATAATAATGGTATTATCTTGGATTTATTGAGGAAAGTGTATGAATTATTTGTGTTATTATTAAGAAACCTTTAAATCTGATTTCATCTAGACTTTGTGTTGTATTTTTGAATTTGAGTTATGTAGAAGTGAATAAATAGTCTTTGAGCTATGATTATTTGTTACATAGAAATCACAAAGGAAATTTTATATGTTAAAGTCTTTGTACTAAACATATTGCTTCCTCATCATTTAAATCATCTTAGGATAGTGTATGAGTCTTTGAGATTATGTCCATTGCTTAATTAATAGTTTAACGATATATTTAAGGATAATATTTGGGTTAGTCTTTATATTATTGGCATTATTTCTCTAATTAGTTATTAGATATAAATTTGTCAAAAGTCTCAAGTTTGTAGAGTGCATATTTATGAAAGTGGAAATCTTTCTTGAAGAAAGAGGAAGTGATACATGCAACACCTAATCTTAGATTAGTTTGAATTTCTTGTTAAGTTTTAGTTGATTCAACAATAATAAGGATACCTCCCCTTAGTTTAAAGGAGAGATTATATCTCACATACTATGTCTAAATACTTAATTTTGTAACTTGTAGTGTGTCTACAACCACTTACAAAATATTTAGCCAATAAATATCTATTTTGGTTTTCAAAACATATATTAGTTTTTGAAACAGATATCCATTTCATTTAATGTAAAATTCATACTTTAGTAAAATGGGCATAACTTTTGCGTTTGGGTAAATGGACCAAGACAGAGTGCAAAAAGGGGGGCATAAGTGGCCAATTTTTTTTGTTTTTGAAATCAGGTAAACTTGAACTTAAAAGAGAAATTTGAGGGTCATGCACTCAAAATTAGGAGTACTTGTTCAAAAAATAGTAATTGTAGTACTTTGAATCTAGCTTCTAAAATACTAAAGTTTTTTTAAAATGGATAAGATTAAGAGGGTCAAACCCGCTGCACGCTAAAAATTATTTCTGATTTTTTTAGAGAAACATAACATAGTTATTTCTATGCACTTCACAAAAGGTATAGTTAGATTTAGTATTTTGAAAACCCTTTGGTGGGATGATAGGTAAGAGTAAGATCTAGAAGTTGCGTATTTTTTGTAATTTTTCTATTGAGATTTTTTTTCTTAATGATTTTTTGAAGTGACTGCATCTTGAAAATCTTGTACCTATTCGTGCGGTGGGCATAACTTGTATCAAAATAACTGAAAATGCAAACTTTTTTTAGAAGTGTATATAATCAAGTGTAGAACAGTAATGTGTAAGTTTTTTTGAATTTGGTCAAGTAGATAAATAGTTATTAATAAAATGGTAGACATATGTCTCCGAGGACTGTCAACACATGGTAAAGACGATTAAAGTTTACTATGCTAATGTTGTCCAAAAATAGAAAAAATTATATTGTTAGAAAGCTGAGGAGACATGTGAGATTATGGTGGTAATTTTAGAGATACCCACTTGATCATTTATAAACCTAATGATGACAAAGTTAAGAAATCATCTTGGAAGATGCAAAAATGTGTAAAGGGACAAAAATGGAGGGAAAATGGGCTTTCAAGCCTTAGGGTCATTTTCCAACCCTCTTACCAAGCTATAACACATATAGGTTCCTATGTGCTAAATAACCCATATGGGTTTTGCAAAACCAAAAGTACCATTCCAAGTTCTACATAATCTGTGCATCATTTTTACTTCTTCAGAACCCGCATGAGTTATGAAGAAATTAAAAAAAAATGCTTGGAAACTTAGCATACACTACACATATGTATATACTTATATATATATATATATATATATATATATATACATGCATCTCTCTCTCTCTCTCTCTCTCTCTCTCTCTCTCTCTCTATCTATCTATCTATTCTAAGCCCTAATTATCCTTGAGATTTATCTCATTTCTCTCCCTCTCTCTCTTCTCTCTCTTTCTCATGTCTATCACCATGTTCTCTCTCTCTCTCTCTCCCCCCCATCACCATCTCTATCTATTATAAGCCCTAATTATCCTCCTTGAGATTTATCTCATTTCTCTCCCTCTCCCTCTTCTCTCTCTTTCTCATGTCTATTACCATGTTCTCCTTCTCGTACTCTCTCTCTCTCTCTCTCTCTCTCTCTCTCTCTCTCTCTCTCTCTCTCTCTCTCTCTCTCTCTCTCTCTCCATTCTATTCTAAGCCCTAATTATCCTCCTTGAGATTTATCTCATTTCTCTGCCTCTCCCTCTTCTCTCTCTTTCTCATGTCTATCACCATGTTCTCCTTCTCTCTCTCTCTCTCTCTCTCTCTCTCTCTCTCTCTCTCTCTCTCTCTCTCTCTCTCTCTCTCTCTCTCTCTCTCCTAGTTCTACATAACCCACATGTGGGTTTTGTAGAATATGAATGTTTACCTTTTTAGCTCAATGGAACCTATATGCATTCCATATAGCTAAATATATTTTTTCCAACGACCAAAAAAATACCATTGCAATTTGTTCCAAGGGCCCCCTTTCTATTTTTCATGTCTTTTTGCAACATTATCAAACAAGTTTTCATGTTTTTTTTGTCACATTTGATTTCTCTTATTTTTTGGGTTGTTCTTGAAGTTATTTTAGGGTTATTACTTTATATTATACCAAAATGATGATAATTTATTTTTTTGGTAATTGATTGTGTATGTGAACATCATGATATTATGTGTAGGACAATCAATATGAACAATGGAAAAGAAAAAGAGAGAAACAATTGAACAACAACAGGTAGCAAAGGAAAAACAAATGGAATGTATAAGGAGATTATGTGAAGGTACATCATCTAACGCACCCAATCAAAATGATGAACATGTACCAATTCAAATTGATATGTTGAATTCACCCAATGCACCCAATGAAAATGATCAACATACACCAATTGAAATACATGTGGTGAATGCACCTAATTCACCAAATAAAAATGATCAACATACACTAATTCAAATGCATGTGTCGAATGCACCTAATGCACCTAACGAACATACACCATTCAAAATTGATGTGATAAATGCACCTTATGAACCTAATTCACCTAATGCACCATTTAAATTTGATGTGATTAATGCATGTAATGCACCTAATGAAAATGAAGAGCATGCACCAATTTTAACATCTCCTAGAATAATTCATAGAAAACCAAAGTTTCTAATTGATTAAATTCATTTCTGATTAAATTTAATAAAAAACCTATTGGAAGATAAAGTGCAATGATTTCGCTTCATTTTAAGGGTGGTTTGAAGGTTTGTCATGAAATAAGGAGGAAGATTGATTAAGATCTTTCAAAACTATATTAAAACCCTCCATTTCAAGGGTATGAAAGAAGATTGTTGTATAAATCACAAATGCACCATTAAAACAATATGAATCTCTCAAGTTCATTAGTAATTTGAGTTCTCTTTCTAATGATTTTTCTTTTAGGTTGATTGGATGTGTCTATAAAGAGAAAATTGATGCCCTAGCGGACTGTTATGTCTAATTTTTGTTGAAAAATGTTCAAAAATAAGAATTTTGTTGCTTTTTTCTTCTCTAAATCACCTACATTGTTCACCCTCAACTCAAAGAGGGTATATATAAATTTTTTAGACCTTTTACATCTTCCCTCAACTAAATTTTCAAGGTGCTTGGTGGGTTTGGAAAAACTAATGAAATTGGGTACACAAAGGTATGCAAGGGACATCGTCGGTAAGGTATTCTGCCAAGCATTCCACAATGCTGAGAGGAAAAATAGAACCATGCCTAGGGTAAACCTTCCCAATCAGATGCAATTGACATACCGATTCATGCCCATGAATAAAAAATGCAATATGGGCTACTTGGTGACTTTTCACTAAGTGCATCTCACACTATTTTCACCAACAAAAAAATTGCTTCCCTGCAAAAATGTCTCCGAATCTTAAAAAATTGAGATAGGTTATTGTAGGGGGGCCTAACATGACCTTATAGGTTCAAATGGATCATGTTCAGGTACCATAATTTATAAGAAACAATCCCTTAAATTTTGATGATTTTTTTCACTTAGGGTACACAAGGGATGTCGCTGGTAGGGTATGTCGCTGAGTGTTCTAGTGTGTTGATAGGAAAAGTGGTACCATGCACAGGGTAAAACCAACCAATTAGACATAATCGAGGTGTTTTTTTTCACCCATAATGAACATAACATGATATGGGATACTTGGTGACTTTTCACTAAGTGCATTTGACTCTTTTTGTACCAACAAAAAAATTGTTGCCCTGCCAAAATGACTTTGAGTCCTTCAAAAAATGAGATAGGATATTGTAGGGGGGCCTAACATGACCCTACAAGTTCAAAATGATTGTGTGTAGGTGCCATGGTTTGCAATAAACATTCCCTCGAAGGTTGATGGTTTTTTACACTTAGGGTAAACAAGGGACATCACCAGTAGGATAGGATGCTGAGCATTATGGCGCACCAAGATGAAAAGTGGGTTCATGCCTAGGGTAAAACCACCCAAATAGACATGATCAAGGTGTTGGTTTGTTCCCATGATCAATAGAACATGATATGGGCTACTTGGTGAGTTTTTACTAAGTGCATCTGACACTTTTTGCACCAACAAAAAAATTGTTGCCCTTGCAAAAATGACTCCAATTCTTTAGAAAATGAGATAGGTTATTGTAGGGGGGCCTAACATGAACCTATAGGTTCAAATGAATCATGTGTAGGTGCCACATTTTGCAATAAACATTCCCTCAAATTTTGACATTTTTTTGCATGTATGGTACATAAGGGACATCGCCTGTAGGCTATGTTGTTGAGTGTTCTGGCATGCCAAGATGCAAAGTAGGGCCATGCCTAGGGTAAAAAATACCCAACTAGATGTGATCAATGTTTCAGTTTGCACCCATAATGAACATAACATGATATGGGCTACTTGGCACCTTTTTACTAAGTGCATTTGACACTTTTTGCACCAATAGAAAAATCATTGCCCTACAAAAAAGACTCCGAGTATTCAAAAAATGAGATAGGTTATTGTAGAGGATCCTAACACAACCCTATAGGTTCAAATGGATCATGTTTAGGTGCCACATTTTCCAAGAAACATTCCCTCAAAGTTTGACATTTTTTTGCAGTTAGGGTACACAAAGGACATCATTGGTAGGGTATGTCGTTGAGTGTTCTAGCATGCCAAGAGGTAAATTGGAACCATGCCTAGGGTAAACATACCCAATAAAATGTGATCAAGGTGTCGATTTTCACCCATGACAAATAAAAAGTGATGTGGGCTACTTAGTGACTTTTCACTAAGTGCATCTGTCACTTTTTGCACCAATAGAAAAATTATTGCCTTGCAAACATGACTCTGAGTCTTCAAAAATTGAGATAGGTTATTATAGGGGGGCCTAACATGACCCTATAGGTTCAAATAGATAATGTACAGGTTCCACAGTTTGCAAGAAAGATTCCCTCAAAGTTTGATAGTATATTGCACTTAGGATACACAAGGTACATTATGAGTAGGGTATGTTGTTGAGCGTTCCGATATGCAAAGAGGTAAAGTGGGACCATTAATAGGGTAAAACCAACTAATGAGATGTGATCCAAGTGTTGTTTTGTGACCAAAATGAACATAATGTGATATGGGCTACTCGACATTTTTTTTTTATGAATAGAGGCATTTTCTATTAATGAAAATATTAAAGTACAGTATTCACAAAAAAGGGGTCGGGGGAAAAATTCACCCCACGAGAGTCACATGACACCTAGGCCAGAACCATACAACTATTCATCAAACAAACATATAAAAAGAGAAACCCTCAAGCCATGAGAGAAGTTGCAGAAGAGGGAGGAGGATCTCTATCAACAGGATTTCCCCAAACATTGGGCCCTGGGGTCTGGTCGAGAATCGACCAGCCATCTTCTTTTTCTTCTTTCTCCAATTCTCCTTCCTCCCACATGGGAGAGATAGCAAGTGCAAGGCAGGGAACTTTGTTAGAAGTGGCAGGAGGCCACACAGGAACACTGACCGAGGGTCGAGCAAAGGCAGAAGCTGTAGAAATAAGTAGGGGAGGCTAGTCGACACCTCCATCCCTCTAAGGAGGAGGAGAGGGAAAGTGATGACGCCATTGACACAAAGTCCTGGAGTGCCTGGCAGAGGAACTTTGACTACGATGACAACCTTTGGGTGGCGTATAGTCAGCCGAGAGAGAGTCCAAAGGCACCCTAGAAACAATACAAGGGGCATTACCCCAGTTCTATAGCAGCTCCTGCAAATGGGCCACCTCCAAGGCTACCTTCATGCTTGCACCTGAATCTACATCATGACATTGTTACAAAGACATGCCTTAGCATAAAGAGAGATATGAATATCCATAGAACTGTGAGAAAAAAGAATAGCATTTCATTCTTTCCATAAAGTAAACAAGATCTCCATCCTGAAAGCATGCCATATCTGGGTAGACTGGGAAGGCATTCTAGGAGAGTCACCAAGGAGTGCCATATGCTAGGAAAAAGGCTTGGGCCAGAAAGGTGAAAAAAGGTCATGAATCCAGATCCAATAATTCTAGGCACGATGACAAAACCAAAAAATGTGCATGATAGTTTTAGAATGACCACAAAAAGGGCATTTAGGGTCAGGCACACCCAAATGCTAGAGCTGAGCTCCCAAAGGTAATCCCTGGTAAAGTAAACACCAGGAAAAATGAGCAATCTTAGGCTCAGCGATAGAATCCAAAATGGTGCAAAAACACCAGCTCTAATTCTTTTGGGAAGAGGAAAGATGCCATCTTTGGTTGAGAGAATCAATCATGGGAAAATGGGGCACAAGATAAGAATATCCAAGCTTGGGCTTGTAAGTAGTGAATGGTGTAGCAAGATACCATTTCCAGTCCTTCCACCATGGTTTAATTGACTGAATTCCCAACTTGTGCAGGAGGTGAGGTAGAATCAACAAAAATAGTAAGTCAAAAGTCTGACAATTTGGTCGGATGAGTCAGAACTGAACACGAAGGTCATCCCAAGAGCGAAGACTCATAGTGGCTCTGGAAAATAGATCTTTTAGATTTTGAATGCCACGTTTGTGAAAATGAAGATCACTCAAACCCTGGATTCTGGCAAGTGGGATCCCTTGCTGAGCAAATAAAGGGGACCACCAAATATTCTACTGGTTAAGAGAAAGACCATCACAAAAACCATTCCTAGCCCAGCGAAGCCAAGGTTTAACAACTTCATAGGCTCTCTAGATAATTTTGGCAACAAAAGTGCCCTGGATTTGAGCAGGGTCCTTCATAACAAGAAGGGTTTGAAAGTCAATCCCCTTCCAGGTGGTCTTGTGTAAAGGGTACCCTGAATAAATGTAGTGTCGAGGAAAATTTTCCAAGCCTCATTGCCTGTGAGACACTACATGATCCATTTCACATAAAGGGCCAACCCTTGTTTTTGAGTATCAAGAAAACCAAGCCCACCAAAGGTCTTGGGGAGGCAACAGAAATCCCAGGCAACTCTGTGAAAACCATGATGTTCAATTCCAGAAGCCCAAAGGAATTCATGCAATAATTTCTCAAGCTTCTTGTAAGAGGCTTTTGAGGGAGCCCAACATGAAGAATAATACACATGCATGGCCACCAAAACCTTGGAGAAGATCTGAAACTTTCCGGTGGGAGAGAGTAGCTTGGTGATCCAATAGGTAAGCTTTTTTTCAATTTTGGCTAGAATTGCATTCCATGCTTCTGTAGGAGTATCTTGAAAAGAAAAGGGAATTCCCAGGAAGTGAAATATTTCCCCATGCTGAATCCTAGACCATCCAAACAAAGAAAGCCAGGGCGGATCGGGAAGGGTATATTTTCTGCAACATAAGGTTTTATGCCATTGAATGGCAGAACCAGAGTCCAGACAAAAGGTGTCTAAACACTGCAAGGTTGCCTTGATATTCTCTTCATCCTCTTCAAGAGTGAGGAAGGAATGATTGGAAAAATGGCCATTGAACCATTGCTAAGAAGAGTCTGGTAAAGAGATTCCTCTAGCATGACCCATAGAAATTTTTTCACTAAGTAAATTTGACACTTTTTGCACCAACAGAAAAATTGTTTCCCTGCAAAAATGACTCCAAGTATTCAAAAAATGAGATAGGTTATTGTAGGGGCCCCTAACACAACCCTATTGGCTCAAATGGTTTGTGTGCAGGTACCACAATTTGCAAGAAATAGTTCCTCAAAGTTTGACAATTTTTTACACTTAGGGTACACAAGGGACATTGTAGGTAGGGTATGCAACTGAGCATTCCAAAATGCTGCAAGGAAAAGTGGGACTATGCCTAGGGTAAAACCACTCAACTAGACATGATCAAGGTTTTGGTTCATTCCCATGATAAATACAATATGATATGGGCTACTTGGAAACTTTTCACTAAGTGTATCTAACACTTTTTGTACAAGTAGAAAAATTGGTGCCCTGCAAAATTGATTTTGAGTCTTCAAAAACCAAGATAGGTTATCGTAAGGGCCCTAAAACAACCCTATAGGTTCAAATGGATCATGTGTAGGTTCCACAACTTGAAAAAACAATTCCTCAAAATTTGATGGTTTTTTTCACTTAGGGTACACAAGGGACATCACCAGTAGGGTATGCTACTAAGCGTTCTGGCATGCCGAGAGGAAAAGTGAGACCATGAATAGGGTAAAATATCCTAATCTAATATGATTGAGGTGTCAGTTTGTACCCATGATGAATAGAATGCAATATGGGATTCCCTTACAAGAAGGGTTTGTTCCTAGTAGCCCTCAAAACTAAGTTTTTAGTTCATAACTCCTAACACATTCACCTCTCATTTAAAAACTTGATCTTTTTAGATAACCATTTGGGAGACACCTAACATATGTCAAACTTGAAATGTCATGTTTTGGAACAAATTTCTCAAAAATTATTGATTTCAAGTATTTAAGGGCCAATTAGGTCTGTTTTACAAAGTACCTACCCTCTAAACACTCTCCCAACCGAAAATTTTTACTTCAATAGCATAGAAAAGGGTCAAATAGACAAAATTAACAATTTTTACATGTTGAAACATGTCAAAAGTTGTCCAAAGAGGTAGACATATAAAAATTGATCATTACCAATGTGTGTTCCAACAATGATATTTGGTGATGCTTGTTGGTGCTAAAAAATGATGGACCATTTTTGGCTAACTGACAGGCACACACTAGTGCCTTTGCAATTCTAGCTTGATCTAGCCAAGACTGGTAGGCCTGAATTCACGAGTGCCCTATGCTGCACAAATGCATGCATAGACAAAACAATAATTCCTTCCAAAGGGGTAAGCAATCCTTGGAGGAAGTACAATTTCCTAATAGCTGTATTGCATAGAATCTAAACTAAAATTGCACTATCACTAAAACCTAATTGCTAATGCTTTATAAAGAAGAAATCAAATTAATTTGTAAACTACAAAGAGGAACCAGATAACAATTTCAAACGAAATGAGATCAGTGCCTAATGAAAATTTGGGTATAGAGTCAGATATTTCCAATCCTATGTATAATCAAAGACAGTTTTAAGAAAACTTACTTCTATAAAGCAAGACTATCACCCTACAGGCTTCCGCTTGATTCACAATTTAAAATAATTTATATAATTAATCCTATCGAGTTTAACTCAAATTAAGAGACCGACAAGAACAATTGTAGGTACACAGACCATACAATTGATACTCGAATTGCATATATTAACTTTGAATCAATAAATCAGGGAATAAAATACAGTAGAACACCTTGTTACAAGAGTATCTAAAAAAATAACTAAAAATAAATGATATATAACCTCAAAATACACAAAACAACTTATTTGACATAACATTTGAAAAATTGCATATGAGGTCTGAATCTGTAGTTGCAAGAGTTTTTTGTCCCAATTGTGTCATGTTGTTTTTTGTTTACAAATGTTTCAATATAAATATTAATCAAAGATTTTTTGTCAAAAGACATACCCTTTCACAAAAACCTAATCCCGACAACTAACCCTAGAAATTACAATTTTAACCATATAATAATTTTAGGGAAAAACATTTCTCGTATAACAAACATAATTTGTTATATCTTCAGGTATTGTGCATAATAATCCACTTGTTTAATTCCCGCACAAAAACATCTAGCATTAGATAATATTTTAGTAAAATTAAAAATTAAAAATCATTATATTAATAATGTTTTAAGCTTTCAATATGATCTCAATTTAAGATTATCTATTTATTAGTTGATAATATATCAAAATAAAACACTAATAAAATTATGACATAATTTATACAAATATTTATTTTGATAATATAAATAAAAGTACAAATAAAATTTAAATAATTAATCATAAGTACTTACTTTAATAATCCTATTAATAAGATAATGCTTAAAATCATTTAATAGGAGTATATAATTTTATGTTTAAAATTTAATTTTTACTTTAAAAAATTGACCATAATGTATTTACTCTAAACTACCCTTCACAAACATAAGACAATATAAATAACATATAGAAATATTCCTAAAACATTGGGGTGCAAAAGATTTATAACTCACCCTAAAAAAAGGGAGCACTTACCCTAATATCACAATATTTTAAAATAATTGACATAGGGCAAGTGTATTAATACTTTAGAAAAATAACAACCCTAATGCTTAGAAATATTTTCTAATGTAAAAATAAGATAAAATCTTTCACAAAATTCTAAAAATTCCTTAGATCTAAAACACATACCGTTGTCACAAAGAATCTTGCAAGGTACTCCAAATCTAGTAAGTATGTTGTCTATGAAAAACTTGATGACTACCTTGCTTGTAGCTTGCCTCGTAGGTATAGCTTCAACCCATTTCATAAACTAGTCTGTTGCAACCAATATCCACTTGTGACCTCCACTCAAAGCATCTGCAATTTCCCCAATAAAATATATTCCCCACATTTTGAAAGGTTCCTCAGTTTGTAAAGGAATAAGGGGTAGAGCACCATTGTATTTTAGTTTTCTGGAGAACTTCTGACAAGATTCACATTTTTTGACATATTCATAACAATCCTTGAGTACATGGGGCCTATAATACCCGGCTTTCAATATCATATGAGTTGTTGTCTTAGCTGAAAAGTGACCACCGCATACCCCATCATGCAACTCTTTAATAACTGACTTGGCCTGATAGGTGTCTAGACAGAATAAGAGGACGCCATCATTATTTTTCCAATACCGGTACATATCTTGATGCTTGTAACTATATAGTTCTTTTCTGATTATGACTTAAACCTTCTTGACATTTTATATGCCTTAAGAAGTAGACTATGTCTGTGTACCATGGACAATGTTCGATACTAGTTTCTGCACTTTCCAAATCCACTTGGTTCACTTGGGTTTCATCCAAATTTGTCTCTTCCATTATCTAGCTAACCCTTGTCCTTTGATTAACTTAGTGATCTGAATTTCAATGTCAAATTCCTAAACCTGACTAATCCATCAACATCTTTTACCCGTGACTTCTGATTGCCTTAATATATCCTTAGTTGTTGCATTAGGTACATATGCCACAATCTTAGCTCCAACCAGGTAAGGTATAAATGATTTCACTACTTTAACTAATGCATAAGCCTACTTTTCATGTATATCATAGTTCAACTCAGAAGATTGTAAAGTTTTACTAAAAAAGGCTATAGGTTGCTCATGTCCTTCATCATTTTTCTGTAGTAGAATCGCTGCAATGGTGTGAAAAGAAGTGAAAGAGAACAATTGAAATGGTTTCGAGAAATCATGAGACTTCAAAACTAGAGCTTCTTTGATTGCTTTCTTAATGCTAGAAAAAGCTTCTAAGGCCTCATCTGTCCAATTTAGGACTACATTATTCTTTAACATCTTTGCAATAGGTTTCATAATTTCTAAAAAATTCGGGATGAACCTCCTCACAAAGTTGATTTGTCCAAATAAAGATTGAATCCCCTTAACATTTTTAGGAATCTGAATCTTATCAATTGCTTCAATCCTTTCTGGTTCTATTCTGACTCCTTCCCTAGAAATAATGGGATCGAGAAGTTTACCCTCAGTTACCCCAAAATGACATTTCTTTGGATTTAGGGAAACTCCATATTCAAGGGCTATTTTGAAAATTTTCTCTAAATACTTGCAATGGTCCTCTGCCTTCTTGGAATAAGTTGTGATGTTGTCTTGATATATTACCATGATAATATCAATGAAATCCCCAAAAGCCACAACCATGGCTCTCTAAAAAGTAGCTTCGGTGTTGTAAGTCCAAACGACATTCTTGCATAAACGTATGTACCCCACGCCATAGTGAATGCTATTTTATATTGTTCTTCTTCTTTAACCTTCACCTTATTGTACTCGGAGAACCCATCCATCATAGACAACAATTCATTTCCTGTAACCTTTTGTAATAATGCCTCCATATTAGGTAATGCATAATTGTCCTTTAATGAAGATATGTTTAGGTTTATGAAATCCACACAAAGCCTGATATCTCCATTTTTCTTCCTAACAAGTACCAAGTTTGAAACCCAAGTAGAGTGTCTAATCGGCTTGATGATACCGACGTCCCTCATCTTGATGAGTTCCTCCTTCATCTTAGGAGCCAAAGTCAGATTGATCGGCATTTACCTTTGTCTAAAGGGCTTTGCATCAAGTCTTAGGGGCATCTCATGTTGGAACAAGTCCTCTCTATAGGCCTTAAGATCATCGTAGGACCTGTACACACAAAAGTAGTGCACTTCTATGAATCCTTACATGCAAGGAAACTCAAGAATGAGCCCTCACAAATCGATCCATATCTCTCTATGTATGGAGTTGCACAATTGTAAAATTGCCCTCAGCTAGAGCTATGAAGCTAATGACCTTTCTAGTCAACCACACAATGAGAGATTCCAAATCAAAGCCAAGGGCAACAATGCCAATATCTCTAATGAAATCCAAATGTATGCAATGCAATGCAAGTAAGCTAAGAATGAGAATGCAATCTAGTCTATGGAAATGAAAGTATAATACAACTAATCTATGAAAGGAAAGAACAAATGTGACCAATCCCTCCTATTTAGACTATGTGAGATTAATCTATTGCATAAAAGGAAATCTACACTAAGAATGCCATTATCATGCAACTATGAAAGCAAATATGAAATGAGATGCAACAAAGTCTTCAAAGCTTGGATTGCAAGAGTGTCTTCAAAGAGAGCTCCAAATGACCTAGAAAACCTACAGCATAATATTAGCATGAAAACCTAAGATGCAAATGAAGGAAAAGAGCTCTCCTTTTATAAGAAATGAGATGAAAATGGACCATTGAGATTAAGAGGCAAAAGACTTAATCAACGGTGGAGAAAAATAGAAGCTTGATCCTTGTGCACAAATATCCTCCAATAGGAAAATAAGAGTTGACTTTAGTGTCCATATGAGACAAAAAGTACTTTTTCTCTTTTTATAAAATAAGAATAATGTTTTATTTGTGCAACATAGGATAAGAAGAAAAGTGGGGATTTTTTATTTAAATAAAAGAGGAGGAAATTCTTTTTAATTAAATAAAAGCTTAGGATAAAGTGATTTTATTATTTAATTAAAAGAGATTTTTAATTAATTAAAAGGGAGCATGTTCTTTTAATTAAATAAGATTTTTATTTTTTTCTCTTTTAAATTAAATAAGGCTCAAACCTTAGGAAATATTGAATTGATTATGATTTGATCAAGGAAATTGATATAATTGATAAAATGCTGATTTTTGAAAATATTGATTCAGGGATTTGATAAATTGCTAAATGGGGGCCCAAAGTCTAGGCGACCATTTTAGGGTGTATACAGGACCAAGCAAAAACATGTCTGTACTTTCTTAATAAACTAACAATATCAACTCTGATTTTAGGAGTTAGTTTTTTACCAATGAAAACCTCTTTAGGAGTATGTTCATTTCCTAAATTTATCTTCTCTAATTCCTCTATAGTAGTATTATCCATTTTAACTCTACTATTAGAATCCTTATTATCAAACATTCTCTCTAATGCCACAAGGCCCTTCTAGGTATTTTATTAGTTTTAAGTTGAATTACTTATTTTCCAAATAAAGTATCCTTTTCTTCTATTGTTTCAACATAAGCATTCAAATCAATAAATTGATCTTCATACCTTTCTTCACATGCAAGGAATTTTATGATGTCGCTATCATCCTCAAAGACTTTCCAATTATGAATGTTATTAGGTATTGATGGTCTTGATTTGATCTCTACCTATGCAATATCTTCACATGGAATATCATTGTGCTTAACTGCTAGGTTAGCCATGAAATCAACAAGAATATTTTCAGACCTATCTATCCAAGTTATTGAAAAAACATCAAAACATTCTATAGAATCCCAAAATTCATTCTTATACCTTTTTAGAGTATGATTCTTAGTAACAAACTTATCCCTAATTTGAGATACAACCAATTCAGAACCCCCATAAACAGAAAGAAGTTCGATACCATGTTTACTTTCTATTTTTAGACCTAGTAGAAGTGCTTCATATTCTACAGTATTGTTAGTACACTTAAAAGCCAACAGAAAGGAATACTTAAAAGATTTCCCATTTGGGGATATGAAGACTACACCTGCTCCATTACCACTTTTGCTACATGATCCATCAAAAAACATTTTCCAAATGAAATCACTATTTTCCTTAGCATATATTTCAATAGGACTAGTATTTTCAATGACATTTTTATGAATACTTACCTTGAAATTATCCATGTCAGTATGGAAAAATTATGTAATTTGACTTGGATCAACATCTTCAGTGATATAAGTAGATCTTGGTTCCCTATTAATCCTTATAATCCTATCATTCACTGGGATAGAAGCATAAGATAGATCTAATTGGACATTACCACCTACTAAATTAGACCACTGTCTAGATAAAAACATCCCATAACTAGGTGGTACTTCTACAACAGTAATATCAATTTTATAAGACTTTTTAGGACAAGAAGGAAACTTGAATTCAACATTTTTCATTATTCCAATAACTGGGACATATCTATTATCCATAGCATAGCATTTTCCATAAGTAGTATCCACATTCATTCCTAATTCTTTCATTACTCCATGAAGCATAATATTAACTGTTGCTCCAAAGTCTAGCATACAATTCTTAACTAATTTATTGTTTATCAACAAAGTCAAAAAGAAAGGATCTACTTTAGTAGCATCTTCATTAACAGAAGTTCCTAGGTAAATAATTGGTAGTTCTTCATTATCCTTTTGTTCCTTTGAATCATTTTTAACAACATCATTTATTATTTTGATCGTTTCATTCCTGCAATCAGTTAATTTCACTATTTCCATTAGAGGGATAGAAATTTTTACCTGAGATAATTCTTGAGACATGAATGAGGTACAGTTTGAAATTTTCTTACCATTGCTTTGCTTATCCACTAGTTTTCTTATCTTTAATGTCAGATCAACTTGCTTTTTGGGAATATCTACCTTTACTTTCTTTATCTCACCATTCTTGTTTGAAATTTTGACCATCCCTGCCGCTTGTTCATTACCTGAGTTTACAACTCTGTTCCTTAGGCGATAGTTGCTAAGAACCTATTCCATTACTGCCACAGTGTATGCCTCTCTTTCTTCTTTTATTTTCCTTCTAATATCTGGATTCTCATCACTATCTGAAAAAACTTGCTGCTCCTGCTAGTAGCCTAACCTCCTGTAACTTTCATCTGGCATATAATCTCCTTCTGAGTGATCACTATCTCCTGACCCAAAGGGGGTAGATGACAAAGCATTTATCACAGGTCTCTCTTCACACCCCTGGTGTTCTTCCTCCGGAATCTTTTGTGCTATAAGGCATTGTTCTTGGGGGTAGGGCATCTTGCAAATATCACACCAAAGTTCATCCCCTATAAAATGATTATTCTTTTTAAGAGGGTCTGGAGTGTCTGTTTGTTTTTTCAAAGGCCTTCCATCCTCCCAGTCAATGTGATAAGGCATGTCTTGCAACCTGTACCTATCATTCCTATTGAAATTTCTATCATTCTTTCCTGCTTGAAAATGACTTTTATTTGATTGAAAATTTTTCATCAAACTCACTAATTCATCCATATTATCACCTTCTTCATTCTTTTTCGGGGCTGTAGGATTGAAAAGCTTGGGATCATTTCTCTTATCCACTCTCCCGATAGCTATTCTATTATTCTCAATAGTTAATGCAATCTTAAAATATTTTTGTAATGTTGTTGCATTATGAGACCTTATCTCATAATTTGTTTTGACATCAAAAGCTATCAAATTAAAAGTTATTAAAAAGGAATCAACAAGGAAAATCTCTTTTGGAATTTTATTCAACACCTTGTTAAACCTTTTGTTAAATTCTTTCACCATCTCATTCACATTTTTCTTTATACTGGTTAATTCATGAGATACGAAAGATGGATCTTTGTGATCCCCAAATTCTTCCATAAACTAATGAATGAAACTTTTCCAACAAGTAATTGATCCGTTTGGTAGATTCTTGTACCATTCATCTGCACTATCTTTGAGCGACTGCACAAACAACTTCATACACACATCTTCATATGTTATATCAAATTTGTATACAATATTTTTAACATTTATTACATGTTATGCTAATTGTGACCCATTGCCAATAAATTTAGGGATAACAACCTTTAACTTATTAGGTATTGGGTCAAGAGAGCATATAATATTTTAAAGATCTAATTGTTTATATCTCTCATTAATCTCTTGAAATCTGACATCAACTATATTTCTATTTTGATTATTATGAAAATATTGATTTTGGCACATAGGATTACCTCTCTGGTGTTCATTTTCTTGGTTACCATGTTGACCTGTGTGAGATTGCTGAGCCATATTCATCAGATTATGTGCCCATCCTCTGTGTTGTTGATGTTGTTGCTATCCAAAATACCCAAATTGCTGATTTGTGACCATATCATACTGCTGATAATTCATTTGATGTGCTTGACTATTATTAATTTCACCTTGTGTATGGATTTGATCACCATGCCGTGACTGTATCTCTCTCTCGGTTTGCATATGAACATGAGTATGCTACGCATTTTGACTGTAACGGTTGCCAGAACTTGGAGCCTGTGTATAACTCTCAAATTGCTACTGGTTATGCACTTTATTATTAGGTTGTGTATAAAAATAACTACAATCTCCTTGGCTCTGTACATTATTTCCCGAGTACATGTGATCCCCAACACTCCGAACATGATTATTATTTAAATAATCATATTGCTCAATATGTCAGCCATGAGCATCTCTATGTTGATGCCTATTATCCCAGCCCTTCTTAGTCTCATTAGGGCACATATAAGTTTCACGATTTTGCACATGATCATTTTCTTCATAATATTTACTGCTATTTTGCAATTCATGTGCATGTTCATATTGCTGTGCAAGCTTATCTTCTCATTTATTACCATCAATCTATGTATGCTTTCCATGCATATAATAATTCTGATATGGCACATCATATTTTTTATTATACATTTCCTTATTTAGCACGTTATGTAGATTTTTAGCTCCAAATTTTGCTCACGCATTAACTTGCTGCCCACTCGCAAAGTTGCTTGGCTGCATGTAAAAACTATTATTTCTTTGTTCATTGTGAGTATTCCCTTCACCATAATTATCATTACACGCCTGTGAACACTCCTGTGCAGGCTTGTTTATTTGATTAATATTATCTAACTGTGTATTAAGGTGCCGCTTATTGTAATTTTTATAATATATATTTTTATTTATGGCACATCTACTCTCGCTTGGTTGGTCACATGAATCCCTATTGAAATGTGCATTGTTATAATCTACTTGAGTATATTCATTCCCAATGAGCAACTATGTGTGTAAATTTGGGTGTTGGACATTATCATACCTTGCGTGAATGTCTTTTAAATCATTAAAATCCTCCTTTCTTAACGTACAGTTTGCGCAAGGCTGAGTATCATCAATTTGCTGCAAATCTTTATGTTGTTGGTGGTTGACTAGATTAACGTGATTGGTTTGCTATTGCTGCGTATTCTTATCACCCACCCCTTGCATATATAAATTTGGATAAATGATATCGGGTATTTGCAACTCCTTACTGCACAAGTTATGCTTGTATCGATCTCTTAGATCACATGCTAGAACATCAGCCTGCTGCGCATTGTCTTGCTGTGCATGATCTATTTGATATTGCCTGGTGTCTTGTAAATGCTCATTTCCACATTTTGCTCCCACATTGACGTGCTGGCCACTGGCACAATCATTTGGCTACACATATACATTATTATTATGTTGCTTATTTTGAATATTTTCATCCTCATGCGCATACAAATTAGGGTAACATATATTATGTATTTGCTAATGTGCGTGAGTGAGGCCATATGGCTACTTGCAGTACGCACGTAGAGGCTGCCCATCAGAGTTTCTCTTGTAGGTGTCTTGTGGCTATGTTTTACATTGCAGATCATTCTGGCCAGGCATCTCATACAAATACTGTGCATTATGGTATTCATCGCTCAACCCGTAATGCTTATTTGGTTGCTCAGCCCTAAATTTTTCTCCATTTGCAACATGTTGGTTCAATGTAAAGTTTCTTGGCTGAAAACAAAATTTATTTTTACCTTGTTCATGGTAAATATTTTCTCCACTATATTCATCCTCATGCGCACGTGCATTCTTACAACCCATGCCATGAGCATATAAATTAGGGTGTTGATAATAACCATTTGGCTGCTCACCATGTAGATTGATGTTTGATGATAGGCAAGTGTTATTTTCACCCCGTGTGTGGATTTTATGTTGTGTGGGATCAATGTGTTGTGGATCATTCACTTGATGTATTTGTCTATGCTGAAACATACCAGCATTTCCCATGCTTTGCCCATCATTATTTTTGAAGTAAATATCTTCTTTATAATGCTTCTCAATATTAATGTGTTGGCTGGATAATTTTTTATTTAACGAAAAGTAAGAACCATTATTATTTTGCCTGCAAACTTTAGGGTACAGATTATGATATTTATTGTAGGATTTGAGCAAAAAAAATCCACAAAACCTGAAGATCACCTACATACAAAAACCTGTTACAAGGAAGGAGAGACAAGAAGAGGGCAAGGGTTTGACTCAAAAATGTGAAGAAGAAAATATCCTCAAATAATGAATGAATAAAATATACAATGGATCAACCTTATAAAGGAGATCAAAATCTTTGAAAGGAAAACCCTAGTGCATGTAATAATTTGTTAAATTATTACAAGACTAATGCATGCAAGTTTATATTTAAACAACTAGTGCATGAGTGTTTAAATATAAACAACTAAAGAAAAAGAGGTGACATCTTAAGAAGGGAGTAAAGTTAATTAACATAATTATCACTTTACTCTAACACCCCCCCTTAAGATGAGCAACAATGCAGCTACAAACAATGCAAGAAGAAAGCAAAGGAAACTATAGTGTTGAAAGCATAAAATGGGTCCTGACAACATGGCCTGATGAGTTACCCATGTACAAAAGAGAGTCTCTATAAAGTAGAGAAATAGAGAAAACTACATGGGCAAAAATCTACTCCAAAAAGAGACAAAGACTAGTCTAAAGGACTAAAGAAGCCTCCAAAACTAGGGATGTTCCAGAAAATAGGAACAAAAATGAACATGTAGAACATCACTGAAGCAAGAAGATGCAAACTCTGTCAAGAAGTAACTGCTAATCTGAAGATCCTCCACTAAAATAGAGCATGACCAGGTAGAGAAGACTTTAATCTATATGAGTGCCCTCAAATGACACTACTCAAATTAGGAGGCAAACAAAGACAAACAAATGAACTCAAAGATACAGATGGTATAAAACACCAAAGCCTAAAGAGCTGATCAATCAAAGATGGAAGAATGCCTCTAAAAATTGGAAAGAAAAAGTGTCTATATGGTAAATGATCCATCTCACCGAAATGCATAGGTACCCAGCCACTGCATCCGCCTAGTACATAGGAACAAATAATGAATACATAGCTCACACTATCAAACCAAAGAAGTAGAAGAATGATCAGTAGAAACTCCCCCACAATGCTAACAAGGGAGAGGTGACAGGTACACTAAAAATAGTGCCAATAAGAACTGCATCGTGAAGAACTAAGAACATCGAAGGTGCAGTGAAAGTATAAACATAAAGAAAGATAACCTAAGGCTAATGTCATAGAAGGAACACTCACTTTAAAAAGGTAGATGGAAAACAATGACAAACATCAAACCCCCCATGGCACTTTATAATGGAGTGCAAGTACAGATAGCACAAACATGTTCAAAATTCCAAGCATGCAATAAAATGACATCTTATCTCAGTGCATGTGCATAAAAGAATGCTACAAAAATGAAGTATACACTACTCAAAGAAGAGTGAAGGCTACTGAAACAAAAGAACAACCTAAGACAAGCCATCCCTCGAAGGGAAGAGATCCTAGGACCCGAAACATCCAAGATATCCATCAGATTGCAAAAATGCAAGAATTTGAATAAAATGTACCTGGAGCAAAATCTAGAAAAATAACTCACAGAACTAGAAATCTCTCAGAACAAGCTTTCCAATGATATCTCTTTTTCCCAAAATGGAGTTCGGATGTGCAAGATAGAGCTTTCAGAGTGCAAAACTAAACATCTGGCTTTGATAATAAAAAAAAACACCATCAAAAAAGAAAAATTAGAAATTCAAACCTCTAGATCTAGATAGAGCTCAGAACTAGCTTTCCGACGATATCTTGTTTGCCTGATTTTGACACCATATGCTCAAGTTATGAGCAAAAAACCACCAAGTGCTCCGGAAGGCCCAAAATGGTGTTTAGAAGTGCTGACGTTAGCACTTCACGGGCTTAAAATTGACGGCCAAATGGTCGTCGTAGCATACAAGCCCCCTGGGGCTAAAATTATGGGTCCTTGGTCACCATATGACCAGGGGCTAAACTGCATTCACCTGGCTTAAATTTGACAGCAAAAAAATAATTTTTATTTTTTTTTCAAAATCGCATGCGTGCCTCAGGATCCATGGAAGGCTTTTTAGATTTTTGCCTTGATTTACGTGCCATTTTGGGTCTTAATTTGTGTGTCAAATAGCAAAATTTTTTCTTCGATTTACGTGCCAAAATAAAAAATTCTACCTTAGGAAGCATGCTAAGCTGTCTGGTACCAAAAAATGCCCCAAAATGTAAAGTTGTCCAAATTTGACATGTTTTATATTGAAATAGGTGGTTTTAGGCGCTGTGAGCTCAACGGTGAGGTCCGTTTGAGCTCAAAGTGCACCAAAATTTAGGGACCGCCTAATTTCAATAAAAAACTAAAAAAAAAGCCCTAATCTGAAATAGATGATTTTCTAATCTCTGAATCCTTCAAACGCAAACAAGCTGTAGTAGATTAGGCTCTGATACCATGTAGGATTTGAGCAATACAAATCCACAAAACCCAAAGATCACCTGTATACAAAAACCTGTTACAAGGAAGTAGAGACAAGAAGAGGGCAAGGGTTTGACTCAAAAATATGAAGAAGAAAATATCCTCAAATAATGAATGAATAAAATATACAATGGATCAACCTTATAAAAGAGATCAAAAGCTTTGAAAGGAAAACCCTAGTGTATGTAATAATTAGTTAAATTATTACAAGACTAATGCATGCAAGTTTATATTTAAAACAACTAATACATGATTGTTTAAAACAACTAGTGCATGAGTGTTTAAATATAAACAACTAAAGCAAAAAAGATGACATCTTAAGAAGGGAGTAAAGTTAATTAACATAATTATCACTTTACTCTAACATTTAGTATAATTGTTAACTCCTATTTTGCTTTGTGTATATTCTTCATAGTGCGGCAAATGGTCTTGGTGTATCATACTATGCCCCTTTTCAATATTTAAGTGATCCCCATCAGTATGAATATTCTGATGATGCTTACCACCATTTAATGCACCATGGATATTTATTTCACTATCATGATCATGTTGTTTTTTGTCACTCCCTTTTCTCCAATGATCTTCATCTCCCCGATCACTATTATTTCTTGCAGTCCTTCTTGCACTGTCTTGATTGTCACAGTGATCATTAGTGCTCCCTCGCTTGTCATTTGTGTTGTATAATGGGTTAGTAAAATCTTTGAAAAGATCATTGCTATGTTGCTTATGAGGAGGGTTGTATCTTGACACCTGAGTATTTTTATCAATTCCTTCATTATTATTTATTTCCCCATTTTCGGCATCACTTCTTTCAGGTGAAAGAATGCTTTCCCTTTCTATTCCCAACTTTCTAAGAGCTTCATCAGGCTGTCTTCTGAGAGCTCTGAGCATCTTCTAATATTTATTCTCCAATCTAATCATCCCTTGAATTACTTCATCCATCCACCTATCCTCCTGCTCTTGTTCATAAACAACTTCTTGATTACCAAGAATATGGAAAAGTATTTCTATACTCATTGTTACTCATTGGGCTATGTTGATTTGAACTTGGGAACTGCTCATAGGAAAACTCCTTATCATCCTTGTCAGGCTATATTTCAGGAGACACATACAACATCTTCCTTTCCGACTTCTTATTTCTCCTATTTGGTTCCAATTCAATGAATAATTGTTCTTTAGAGATCTTCTCCCTAACATAGGCTTTTCCTGACTTTTCTAAAATTGAGTTTTAGAGTCGCCACCTCACCTTCTGTGAGGAATATATAACTATTCTGAGTCCTTTATCCCAGTAGAGTCTTTATAACAGTAACCAAAGATTTTGAAACTATCTTTCACTGATAGCGTCCCCAACAGAGTTGCCAATTTGTTGGTGCTAAAAAATGATGGACCATTTTTGGCTAATTGATAGGCACACACTAGTACCTCTGCAATTTAGGCTTGATCTAGCCAAGGCTGGTAGGCCTGAATTCACGAGTCCCCTATGCTACACAAATGCATGCACAAACAAAACAATAATTCCTTCCAAAGGGGTAAGCAATCCTTGGAGGAAAATAGTACAGTTTCCTAATAGCTGTATTGCATGGAATCTAAACTAAAATTGCACTATCACTAAAACCTAATTGCTAATGCTTTATAAAGAAGAAATCAGATTAATTTGTAAACTACAAAGAGGAACCAAATAAAAATTTCAAACAAAATGAGATCGGTGCCTAATGAAAATTTGGGTATAGAGTCAGATATTTCCAATCCTACGTATAATTAGAGACAGTTTTAAGAAAACTTACTTCTATAAAGCAAGACTATCACCCTACAGGCTTCCGCTTGATTCACAATTCAAAATAATTTATACAATTAATCCTATCGAGTTTAACTCAAATTAAGAGACTGACAAGAACAATTGTAGGTACACAAACCATACAATTGATATTCAATTTGCATATATTAACTTTGAATCAATAAATCAGGGAATAAAACACAGTAGAACACCTTGTTACAAGAGTATCTGAAAAACTAATTGAAAATAAATGATATATAACCTCAAAAAATATAAAACAACTTATCTGACATAACATTTGAAAAATTGCATATGAGGTCCGAATCTGTAGTTGTAGGAGTTTTTTGTCCCAATTGTGCCGTGTTATTTTTTGTTTACAAATATTTCAATATAAATATATTAATCAAAGGTTTTTTGTGAAAAGACATACCCTTTCACAAAAACCTAATCCTGACAACTAACCCTAGAAATTACTATTTTAACCATATAATGGTTTTAGGGAAAAAAATTTCCCGTATAACAAACATAATTTGTTATATCTTTAGGTATTGTGCATAATAATCCACCTATTTAATTCTTGCATAAAAGCATCTAACATTAGATAATCTTTTAATAAAATTAAAAATTAAAAATCATTATATTAATAATGTTTTAAGCTTTCAATATGATCTCAATTTAAGATTATCTATTTTTTTTTTGATCGGTAAAAGGCCTAGGCTAAAGAATTTTATTGATATAGAAGAAACATAATACATGGCTCTATTCTGTGTGGGCACTGGTAGGAAAGAATGGAGAAGAAAACCTCTAGTCTAGCCCGGGACCGCGGTCCAGAATTGACATTACAAACAATATTATGAGGGCATACCCTCATTTACATTAATTGCTGCAGGCAACCTTCTATAATCAATTTTGAGGTTCCTGATATTCTACTCTATGGTTAACCTCTTTTACTGATAAACCTCTTGGAATGCTGGTGTGAGGTAGTCGATACTTCTACTATCCAAATGTCCATTGACTTGTATCCAATATATCTTCATAGCAATACTTGTCATGATAAATTAATATTAGCTGACCCAGATGGTTAGGAAAATGAAATTGATATGTTAGGAAAATTACATTTATGAAGTTCTCATATTAAGGGGATTGTGCTTAACTTAATAGAATCCAAATGCCTTTATACATTAATATAATAAACCAAATTTTTTAGCTGAAAATGTTCCTTAATCGCATAGTCCTGTTTGGATGATTCTTAATTCCTATACTATAAGATTTGATTGCTTAATATAGTGCTTAAAGATGTTCACTTTAATTGTGATTTGTATTGAATTATAGACTTCATGAACACTAGCTGATTAGAGAAGAAGACCTTCTTTAGAGCTTGCCATTATTTAGTGTTAAGGTACATCCTAAGGAGAAGACTATATATCCCTAACTAAACTCAGAAATTACTACGGAAGAGAAAGGAGCCTGGGTTTAAATATACATACCACGCTATCCTTTCCTAAGACAAGACAACTACTAATGATAGAGGTGGGGCTACTCAATTGCATCAAGAGTGATCAGAGGAGGGGATGCATGTATTCCCTAATCATGATTATGAAGCAAGAACAGAAGTTAAAAAAGCATGATGAGACCGAAGGCTAAAAGAGTTATGAAAAGAGGATAGAGACTCTAAGAGGGGAATACAATATAAAGATAGGATTATATAATGTATTATGTTTCTAGCTAAATATAATTATTGAGGAGAATTATATAAGTAGGTATAATTCATCCTTCAGTTTATAGCGATAGTGGAAGATGTACCTAAATATGACCATATATCTAAGAGTAGCTACATATACCTCATGTTACCTATGGTGAAAAGGAGAAGCTGAGAGGCATTGTTATATTAGGGATTCATCAATCTGAGGCTAATTCACATATATCACCAAATCCAAGAGATCAAACTAAGCCTATATCTACCTCATTACAACCATATTCTATATATTTAAAATAATAGACTTGAGACTAATCCTTGTAAATGCCAGGGACTGAAATTTATATTCGAGGCCTCGTTATGGTTATGCTATGAGGGGTCTGAAGATTATTTATTAGGGGAATGTTTACACACTATCCTTGATAGTACTCTGTCTAGTAATCTAATCCTAATATGAGATTTTGCCTTTATATATATATTGGTTTCAGAGATAGAGTGTCAATGATATATTACCAATTATAGATTGAAATTGTATTGATAGCTTATCATTAAAACATGACACTGCTACTTAATTAGATAGACCATTCTTGGTATCCAATTTCTATATGCAGGGGAGCATAAAAGAAAGTAAAACATCTATTAGGTAGCACAAAATCAATCCTCTGATACTTACTGTGAGTAGCCTATGTATAATAACATTATAACCTTACTAAAATAATCTTGTTAGCTTTAGTACTAGGACTATCCATATCTTATTCGCTATAAATTATCCCAATGAGCAGCTTAAACAGAAAAGAGGTCGAGAGCCAGACACTATGGATGAACTAATTCTTACCTTACCTATAGTCAACTCGAGGCCCAAATGATAAAATGTTCATTCGATAAAAGAGCATAAAGGATGGGAATTATAGGGAAAGCACAATGATACTTGACTCCCAAGTTATATCAAAGCTATTGGGAAAGAAGCAGACCATTACCCTGATTCTTAGTGCTGAGTCGAGAGTACCAAAGGCTAGGGGGAGTTTAAGGATTAGTTAATCCCTTATTATGCTAGGTGAATCCTATAGAGGTCTTACCATCAGCTCTCTGATAGGGAGATAATAGTGATATCATGAAATACATATATCTCTGTGTGGAAGCTGGTCCTAATTATATACCAATAGGGGGGGGGGGGGGGTTAGTAGTTACCTAGAAAGTCTCTATTATAGGCATTACATTCTAAACCTATATATTTTCCCTATCTCCCCATACTTGATGAGGATTTATGCTGATTTAGAGATTGGACTGAGGTTACCTCTTATAACCTTTTAACTGACATCTTTCAGGTTGCAGAATAATAGTAATTGAGGTAAATTGTTATAACTCTTGAAGTTCTAGGGTAATCTAATATTCTTGCTATAAATTACATATTATTATTTCATGTTATAGAGTTGGAATTTAGTTATACTGCAAATTTGTAATTTACCTTTACCATCCCTAGTTACAAGTTGAGGGGGGAGCTTATAATTCTATTATTCTATGTACTTCCTGTAGGATTTCTCCATTAGCACCTTGGTTTGCAAGGTGATCAGCTTCTACATTACCTTCTCTATAGATGTGTTTGATTTCATAATGTGGTATAGTGTCTAGAATGTTTATAATGTCTTCTAATTTTGAGTTTAGTTTCCAATTTGGAGTTTTCCTTGTCCTAATTGCATTAATAATAATTTGTGAGTCTCCTTCAATAATTACATTTGTCAATCCTAGGCGTACGCATAGTTTGAGTCCCTCTAGGATAGCCAAACATTCTGCCATGTTATTAGTTGTAGGGTTGATAGGGCTAGCAAATTTAGAGATGATCTCTCCCTTGTAGTTATGAATAATACCACCAATACCCGCTATGCTTGGATTGCTACGGGATGCTCTATCAAAGTTTAATTTGTACCATCCATCCCTAGGAGGTGCCCATTTACAGTTGTTTCTATCACTTTTAGACCTTTTTCCTCCCATACCAAATAATGGCGGAATAATTAGTCTTGGCCAGATTCTCCTAATAGCATTATCCCATTGCTTAAATGAGTTCTCATAACTAATCTGGTTTCTAATTTTGTTATTAGTTATTTCAATAATTGAAGCTTCGATTTTGTTAGTTAGTGTTTGCCAATCCATTTTTTGATTATTAAATGTTCTCCTATTACGTTCTTTCCAAATTTCCCATAATAGTATAGAGGGTGAGATTACACAAATATCTTTGTATAAGCTCTCTTTGTTTAGAGAGGGCCAAGCTCTGAGGAAATCCACAAAATTATAGGGCATTGTAGAGTGCCAGTTTAGGCATTTTCTTAGCTAACTCCAACAATTCTATGAATAAGTATAGTTTAGAAGGAGATGGTTTACATCCTCTTCTTGGCATTCATAGAGGGGGCATCTTGAAGGACCTTCAAACCCTATCTTTTGGATTCTATCAGCTGTCATGATTCTATTTTGCAGTGCTGCCCATAAAAATATTCCTTCCTTGGGGAGGCAAGCTTTGTTCCAGCATAAGTTTAAAGGGATATCCAAAGAATCCATATTGTATTCTTACATAATTGCTTTATACCCATCCTTGAAATTGTAGTGCCCATTGTTAGAGCCAGCCCATCTCAATTTATCTTCTCTATTTTTGTGTGAGATCACTCTATCTTTGAGGGTATCTATGAGTTTGTGTTTATCAGGATGTTGAGCTGGGATTTCTTCTAGTGATTTCCATATTAGATCTCCCTCTATAGAAGTATAGTCCTTAACAAAACTACCTCTGAGTATTTTGTATATCTCTATAAAGTCTTGACTGAACCCTGATTTAGTGAGAGGGGGAAAACCTCCCCAAGAGTCTTCCCAGAATAATGCCTTATCTCCCAATCCTATATCCCAAGTGAGTTGGTTGTTTATAACTTCTCTAGTATTAATAATAAAATTCCAGATTTGATATCCTTTCGCATGGGAATGTGCTCTGAAAATGTTGATGGGGTCCACATTTAGAACATATTTATTGAGAAGTATTGATGCCCATTTTTTATTAGACTCCTGGTGCAGTCTCCAGAGAAGTTTGGCACCTAGTACTTTGTTCTGCCATTGTAAATTTTTTATACCTAATCCTCATTTGGAAATTGGTTTACATAAATTATCCCACTTTATCATGGCTGCCTTCTTGTCCTCTACTGTTCCTTGCCAATAAAAATCTCTTAGAAGTTTGTCTAAACTAGCTTTGACACTGACTGGTAGAGGTAGGACCGACATCTGATAAGTGGGAAGGGTTGTTAGGACTGATTTAATCATAGTAACTCTTCTAGCTTTAGTCAACCATTTGCCTTTCCAGCTGCTTTTTTTAATTTGAATTTTAGAGATCACTTGTTGCCATAACTTGGAGCTATGCAGTCCTTTGTCTAAAGGGATTCCTAAATACTTGCATGGGAAATTACCTATTTTGTAGCCTAAGATGCCATAGATCTACCACATTTTTGATGGGGGAGTGTTGATGAAAAATATTTCAGATTTATCCGGGTTCACTCTCTGCCCTGACACCCTCATAAGAATCTAATATGTCTTTGAAGGCCTTTTCTTCCTTACGATTGCTTGCTCCGGGGAGAATAGTATCATCAACAAATTGCTGGTGAGTGATATTAGGAATATTTGCTGTAACTCTGACTCCCAAAATTTTACCTTCTAGGTGAGCCTTGGTAATGGCTCTGCCCAATACTTCAGCCATGATTACATAGAGGAAGGGGGAGAGTGGATCTCCCTATCTAATACCATGAGATATTTTGAAGAAGCCTCCCGGGGAGCCATTGATTAGAAAGGATATCTTGGGGGATGAGATACAATTGTATATAAGATTAATCCATTGTTTAGAGAAGCCAAATGCTTCCATACATTTACACATAAATCTCCAATCTACTTTATCATAAGCTTTTTGAATGTCTATTTTGATCAGCATGCATGCTTCATTGTTGTATTGAGATGAATGCACAATTTCTTGGGCTATTACAATACCATCTAGTATAGAGTGATTAGGTACAAAGCCGGTTTGTTCTTCTGAGATGATCAAGGGAAGGAGGGTTTCAGCCTGTTCGCTAGGCATTTAGAAAGTATCTTATAAATGGTGTTGCAAAGATATATAGGGAAAAATCTCTTGGTTCTAGACTGTCATTTTTTTTAGGAATAAGTGTGAAAAAAGTATTATTAATTTCAGATAAAATTGTGCCTGAGTTTCTAGTAGCCTCTACCACTTTCCATATATCTTCGCCAAGAAAGTGCCAACATTTTTGGAAAAAACCTGCTTGGAAACCATCAGGTCCTGGGGCTTTCTCAGGATGTAGTTGAAATAAAGCATCTTTAACTTCCTCAATGGTAAGCTTACTATTTATCCATTTATTATCTACTTCTAAGATTAATCTAGGGATAGATGCTAGCATTTCATTTTGGGCTCTCTGATCAACATAGTCATAATTATTGAGTAAGGAGCAGTAATATTTAACAAATTATTCTGAAATAAGTTTAGGATCATCTATGAGATTGCCATTAGGGTCTATGATCTTGGATATTCTATTTGTATTCCTCTTGCTCTTGGTGCTATTATAGAAAAATTTCATATTATAGTCTCCTTTTAGCCATGTTTCCCTGGACTTTTTTTTTCCAGAAAATCTCATCTTTTAGTAGGATCTCAGCATGTTGAGCCATGAGATCTTTTTCCTTTAAGTAACTGGTTTCATCCATCCCATGCTCTATTACTAACTTATTTAATTCATCTATTTACGATTCTATCTTATTTTTTTGTTTGAAGATATTATTAAATTTGGCTTTGTTCTAGAATCTTATGTTTAATGATCTTTAATTTGGTGACTAGGCAATACATCTTTGTACCCAAAATTTTAATCTGTTTCCACCACCGCTCTAAAAGCTGCATAAATTTCTCATTTTGAAACCACATAAATTCGAATTTAAATGGGCTTCTAGGCGGTTTATAGTTTTCTGTGACTGTGAGCCTTATTGGGAAATGGTCAAATCCTATATTAGTCAGGATTTTCACACTAAGATTATGGTTAAAGTTTCCTAGGTCTCCAAGGAAAAAGAATCTATCCAATCTTTCTGCAATGTGGCTAAAGCCTGATCTACAGTTGTTCCAAGTAAACATTCCATTGATAGTGTTAATGTCTACTAGATTGTTATCTGCCACCCAGTGACAAAAATCTCTTTGTGACTGGGAGATATGTTGAGACCGACCGAATTTTTCTTTAATATTCAAAATTGCATTAAAATCCCCTCCTAAAATATGAGTGTCTTCTAAATTAGTATCTAAAAATTCATGAATTTCTTGCCATAATTTCCTTTTTTCTTTATTGGGAATCGGACCATAAATGTTGATGAGCTTGAATTTTAAGTTTGTTTTTAAGCTATTAATTGATAAGAGGAGCTAGTTATTACTTTTATCTATCATTTCAACCAAAACTTTCCTCAGGTCCCAAAGAGCAGCCAGCCCCCCAGAGGCTCCTTTTGATGTAGTGCTAATTGATTTCCAAATACCTAATTTTAGGCTAAGCTTGTCGCTTTCTTCCTTATTTAGTTTAGTTTCTTGTAATATTATTATTTTGAAATCAAATATATTAAGATATATTTTAATTAATCTTTGTTTGTTAGGGGCATTCAAGCCCCTAACATTCCAGGATGTAATTTTCATTGAACTTGGGGAAGGCTCTTCCCCTTCCCAACATACAACATATCCAATAGTTTTGCCTGATTTTCTTCATTACCAGCAATGGCTCTTAGTTCATTAGTGGACTTTCTACCACGCTTTTTCTTGATTTTAAGAGTTATAGTGCATTGAAGGCCTTCCATAGTCTTTGCTAAGCCTAGATGTCTGTCATTATTTGTAATTCCATTTAAACAGTTACTGATATCTTTAACCTCTTCTATATAGTTTTCTAAATGAGCTGTGTCTGATAAATTGATTTGTTCCAAATTTTCCTGCCCATTAAGAAGGTTGAAAACTAAGTCTTCAAGGTCTATAATGTTGTTACCGAAGTCTTCTATGGGGTTATTAGAGTTGGCTTCACATTTCGAGTTTATAGCTTCTAAATCTAGAGTGACAGAGTTAAGAGGGCTCGAGATTTCTATATTGGGGTCTTCCTTGTCCTTTTTTTTATTGGTCTCTTCAATATGCCAATGAGTCAATTCTTCACTGATTTCTTTTTGAACTTCTCTTAGATCTTCCATAATTCCCCCAACCAGATGCATTTTATCCCCAATCAGCTTAATTATGAGATCTAGGGATTCTGGATCTGAGTTGTCATCCTGATCATGATGAGTGGCTATATTGTAGATGATGGATTTAGACTTTTTGAAGATATTATTTTTTCCATGGCTAAGAGAGAGTTTCATATTACAAGTAGGGTCAGGAGAAATCATAAATCCTCCTCCATTTTTAAGAAAGGAGCATGTCATGGGAGATGTTGGCATACAGTTGGTAGACAAAGGTGAATCCTATTTCTGGGGAGAAGATGGGGGTGTGTATTCATCCTCTTCTTCCTCCGCAAGAAATTTTTCTAGAATTGATGGAGAAATGATGCAAGATGTCTTTTTGTAGCAGATCTTTATATGAGGAACTGATTTGATGTTTAAATCCATCTTAACTATAATGGTTTTCTCTGCATTATAATATTCTGTTACTACTGACCCAACATAGGTGCCAAAGCAATTGCCTATTTTCCTGAGAGATTCTTCTGAAGATAATTCCAGAGGAAGGTTTTTGAGCCTTATAGCTTTATCTACTTTGAAATCTTTAAGATTATTAGGATAAAAAAAGGGAATCCACTCTAATACTGTAAAAGCTATGTTCCTAAACTTGGGGCATCCATTATGTAGTGTATTATTCTTAAGTTCTTTACTGCTGAAATCCAAATAAAAGAAATTTTTAGGTAGAATGGATACAATTACCTCTTGTTTCCAGATTTACTTCAGCCAATCCGCAGTTACCTCGGAAGCTATTCCTATTCCATTCCATCTGCATATTACGCCAAAATCTGCACACATTTCTTGCATATTCTCTATAGAACCATCTTTGATATCTAAGGTAATCAGATTATTAGAGGATTCATTATGATTTGAAGCATAACCCTTATTATCTTGATTTAGGGTTCCTAGCCTATGAGGAGGGGAATAGATATTACCTGTTGCTATTTTACTTGAAGGCGGTTTATTCAGAGATTTGTCCGAGTTTGTCTCTAGCTTCAATCTATAGTTACAATGTTTGGGTAGTGGGGAACAAGTAAGATGCTCTTTCCCGATTCGACCAGCTGAAGCATTTTGAGCTTGATTATTGGGCGCAATTGTAAATGCGTTTGTCAAACCAAGGCCCTCAAATCTATTCCTTAACATAAGGGGAGAGTGTGGTCGATTTGGGGTAGAATGAATATATTGTGACTTTGATCGCTTGGCTCATTTCGCATTTTGTCTATGTGCAGGAATCCAGGATAGTTCATAATTCTTAGTAGGCTCATCTTGCAGTATAACCCTAGGTGGATGCCATCGCATTGTAGCAACAGAGGAGCCACAAGCATACTTTGTAATTGCATAGAACCTAATCTATTCGTCCAGTGATGATCCTTTACCATTGCGTTGAGAAGGTGAGTAAACCTTCACTGGTTGTTGAGGCTAATTATCAGTGTTCCTTTGTGAAGATACTTGAGGGCTTTTTCCTTGCATCAAATCCACTGTCAGCCTTCACCTATGTGGTGGGGAATACAATTTTGGTCTTTGCTGAGACTCCTCATTCTTGAGCAGATTGAAGGTATTGCTTAATGGTACTGATTTTGAGTAAAGCATAATGGGAGCTGAATTAGATTTGTGATTTATCTATGCTTGAACCTCCCGCCATTCAAAGTCTTTCAAGGTGGGTTTATCTACTTTCAGATTTGACCTAGGACACATCTGTTCTCTAGGCAATCCCTGTCTCCTCAAAGCAGTATGGGTGTCATCGGAGCGCATTGCCGATATAAACCTGGATTGTGAAGTCCTTTGTGTCCCAGGGAAAAAACTTGTTTGCAGATGCATATTCGCATACTTTGTCTTCGCAAAAACCTTCAAATGATGGTCTAAGGCTTCAACACTGAAAATAGGGTGCACTCTTTGCATGCACATAACCATTTTCGCTCTTCCTAACATGAGGAATTTGGATAATTATTCATGTCCCATTGTTGTCTAAAAGTGCACTATTTAAGATTATCTATTTATTAATTTATAATATATCAAAATAAAACACTAATAAAATTATGACATAATTTATACAAATATTTATTTTGATAATATAAATAAAAGTACAAATAAAATTTAAATAATTAATCATAAGTACTTACTTTAATAATCCTATTAATAAGATAATGCTTAAAATTATTTAATAGGAGTATACAATTTTATGTTTAAAATTTAATTTTTACTTTAAAAAATTGACCATAATGTATTTACTCTAAACTACCCTTCACAAACATAAGACAATATAAGTAACATATAGAAATATTCCTAAAACATTAGGGTGCAAAATATTTATAACTCACCCTAAAAAAGGGGAGCACTTACCCTAATATCACAATATTTTAAAATAATTGACATAGGGCAAGTGTATTAATACTTTAGAAAAATAACAACCCTAATGTTTAGAAATATTTTCTAATGTGAAAATAAGATAAAATCTTTCAACCATTTTATAAAAATGCATTAAGTAATAAGGCAAAATAATTTTACCTTTTAAACAAAATCCTAAATATGCACTTTATGAAATGAAGGTAAAAAATAATAATAAGAGCATACATTCAAATCACTTAACTAATATTTGAAAAATGAAAAAGTTAAAATCAAATAAGGTAAAATATAATCAACTATCCCCTTTTACCCTAGTAGTTTGATTTTTAAAATTACAATAGAGTAAAACAATAAATTATATTTAAATATTTTTAAAACTAAAGTTTTATACCAATTAAAATTATTTCAAAACCCATAAACATAGTAATTCTTTCTAAAATGAATTTCTTTATTACACTTTTTCACTTTAGGGTTTTAGAGTAAATTAAAATGAGATCCAAAAGGAGTACATATGTGAAAAATCTAAAACACGTAAAATATAAAATCTTTTGAATACATCATGCAAGAGAAATCCAATTACACTTCTAACCTAACATTTTATCCCTAAATTACTAAAGGGAATAAAATAATTTATAATTTATCCCTTTATCTCTACCCATATTCTCAAGGAATACAATAGGACAATCGGTTAGGATAGGTTAGGTAGTTAGGATAGGAATAAAGGGTGGGTTGAGAGGTTGAGTGTTCAACTCTCTCTCGCCACTCTTTTTTCCTAAAATCAATAAAATAAATAATACATAAGAAATGAATATTCATTTTTGAATTTTAAAAATATTTAGGCAAGAAATACTCCCCACGTGAGAATTTTGTATTGCCTTTTCACCTATACATGAAAATGTAAATAAATTAGTTCCTCTTCCAAATCCTCTCGAAGAATAATAATAGACTAATTGGTTAGAGGGTAGAAGGGTAGGTAGGTATGAAAAAAGGTTGGCTTGAGAGGTCGAGGGTTCAACTCCCTCTCGCCACCTTTTTACTTAACCACCTTATTATTTATTATTTTTTATAATTATTTTATTTCAAAATATACATGCATTAAAATTATTGAAATAAAATAACTAAAAACCTATTTCATGAACATAGAATAATGACAAGCATTGATGTCTTTTTAATCACTTTAACTTTTTACATAGGGAAATTATACAGAAGTAAAAAAGGAGATTATACTTCCTTGATGTTTTGCGTATTTAGAACCTAAATTTTTAGGTGTCAACAATGCTAAGGATACTTGTGTTTGAATTTAATTCATTCATAAGACCAATGCCTCCAATAATAAATATGTTCACATTCTATTATATTAAATATTCATTTAAAAGTATACATGATATGAGTTACATAGAATGAACAAATTGGGTCACATTTAAATTGTAAATAAGTACATTTCAAAGTATCAAGACATACACACAATGAACAAGTTGGATCACATTTCAATTACATATAACTGAGTTTTGAAGTACAAATATAGGCACATAATGCACAAATTGGATTGAATATCAACTTTCATATACATAAAAAAGAACATTAATCATGTACATATACAAAAATGGCACAAATGCCAAGTCAATAATAGAGTTACAAAAATGTGGCATGTACCATGTCAAGGTTGATATATACAATACAAATGTCAATATTGTTGGATTAATTATGGGAAGATAAGTACTGAGGGGGGGGGGGGGTGAATCAGTACTCCAAAAACTTTTAACTACTTTTCTAACCATTCAGCGATTTGAAAACTTTGCATACATCACCATAAAATATATAAATCAAAACATAATTCACAATTCATAACACCATAATTTTTGGTTTTGTAGAAATCCTTGGTCAAAGGAAAAAAATGCGGTGGGGATGGAACTCACAATACTTCACTACTACAATAAAAAAAATTGCTTGATTAGAGATACAATATTTAGCTATTTTTGATAGCTTACCCTGTTAAGAGTATTTACCCTGCTAAGAGTATAAAGACTTATCCAGTCACCCTTGCTAAAGGATTTTATAGCTCTAATCTAAGAGATGTACCCTGTTAAAGGATTTACAATTAAGACCTATTAGGGCCTACTCGATTAAGAGATTTTACAATTCTAATTACACAATAAATTAGTACCAAAAATATTTGTAATGATGCATAAACACATGCTTGTCAGACTCAATATACTCAATATCATTTACCTCATTATGTATTTCACTCACAATTCAAATTTTGTGCTCGGTAGGCTCAACTCTAATTCACATTTACAATTCTACTTTTTCTACTTTGTTACTCGGTAGCTTCTCTTCTCTTCATAACATGATCATTGCAATCTCTCTCTCTCTCTCTCTCTCTCTCTCTCTCTCTCTCTCTCTCATACTTACACTCTGATCTTCATATACATATTCTTTTATACTTGATCTAGAAGCGGTGGAAATGTTCTAGATTCTTCTCCTTAAATGGTGCTAGCATTGGTTACATCTCTAATGCATATATTCCACTTAATTTTGACCATTGGTGGATCTTACCTTATAATCATGCACAATCATCTAGTTTAAATCTCCAATGTATTACCAAACGATCTTCTTGAAATCCGTAAAATGTTTTATGCTTGGTGTCCAGATTCAATGTATCTATTATATTCTATTATGTCATCTTGTGTTACTTGGTAACAAGTTTTGTTCTTACTCGGTAACATGTATAATCTCGGCTTGGTAACTATTTTGCACTTCTCGGTGTCTGTAGCTCATTTCCCTTTACTGAAATTATCTCTGTCTTTACCAACTAACTTACTTTCTTTACCAACTTGACTAACCTTCTTTACCGACTGACTTTGACAATCAATATGACTTTAACAAAACTAATGAAAATAAAGTAACTCTATAGGAGTATTAATCTCCCCCTTTGACATTAGTTTGGCATCTATGTTTAAAACTTCAAAGTCATCAAAATTTTGTGTCCTTAATCAAAATTTGACCATGTATGAACTTCTTGGTAAATCCTCCATAACTCCATAACTCTTTATGACTCTCCATTACTCTCCATAACTCCCCCTATGGAAATAATTCCTATGTAAATAACATACACATAACCCCCCTTTTATAGACACTATATCCCCCTTTTTTGACCAAAATGCCAAAAACAAAATTTCTTCCTGGGATCCGGTGGAGGAATCTTATAAAAAATGTGTTTGTACCTCTACTTTGCATATTTTTGAGATGTCTCCCATGATTACTTGAGTGTATGAAACACCATAATTTGTTCACCAATATCAGGTCCTAATCCCATCATGCTATCCATAGCACTAATGTCAGGGGTATTCACTAACTCCTTTGCCTTGTGAATGTGCTTTTGCAGTGATTCAATCTGGGGTATCAAAATTTTTTGTATCTCAATGAGTTCCATTCTTATTTTATTCTCCTCTTTTCTCATTTCATGTTGTACTCCCATTAAATGTTTGAGCTTTTGATAATATACGTGAAATGTTTTGGGCTCGATTGTTACCTTAGTTAGCTGCTTAGTCAGCTCTTTCTCAATAGATTCATCTTTCTCCTTGATATCCTTAGTAAAATTTGAAATTAAACAAATCTTCTGAAATAATAAAAGAATATTTTACAATTTGGCTTCCGATTTTGCAACCAATTCAGCAAGTGTTACCTTATCTAGTGCCACTAATTGAAGTAACTCTTCAATAATCTTACTTTCCATTTTCTTTCTATGTACTTGTAGTAAATACTAAATGGTCTTTGTACCAGATTGATTGATTTTTTTTTACCAGTTCATCCAATTGGCTAAGTAGACCTCCCTTCTCATTTATATCAGCACTAGGAACAATCTCCTACAGTATCTCCTTAACAATCTCTAGCACATCAGTCTTTTGTTTCTTTGCTAGCAATTTATCCTGTGCTACTTTCATTTTCAATAGATATCCAAATTCAGATAGCTCTTTAGGGCTTAGGGTGGATATGTCTACCTTTGGAATTGTAATTGGTTGGCTTAAGTCTACTCCTGTCTTATCATATTTTCTCTTCTTTGACTTTTTCTTTTCTATTTGCATACTTTCTCTAGTAGATAAATTTAGGGAACGAGACGCCTTCTTTGCATCAGATGTAGTGGTTGTAGTTGTATCTTCTATTCCTTCTTCTTTCTTTTCTTCCTTCTCCTCTTCATTTTTTTCTTCTTCCTTCTTCTCTTCATGAACTTCTTCTTTATCCTTTGGCTTCTCCTTTTCTCGCACGTGTTTGATGTTGACCATTATTCTTGGTAGATGTTACTTGCTCAGTATTCTGACCTAGATTTGTCTCGGTTTCTTTGGTGTCATCGGTTGCCTTATGTTCTATCCCTTTTTCTGGTTTGGTGGACTCATCTACATCAGTAGGAATTTCTTTAGTAACCTCTGAGATAGCATCATTAATCTCAAGAAAATAAATTACTTGTTCAATAACCGGATCTTCATCCATCAAATTAACCTTGGCTATATCATCAATGTTCATTTTTTCATTATCCTTATCCTCGGTTACTATCACATCTTCATCATGAGTTATTACTTTTGTTAGGTCTTTGTCAATTATATCTTCAATAATTACTTCATCTTTTTCTAAGGTCAAGTCAATAGGATTTGACTTACGTTGTTTTTCCTTGGTCTCAATTGGTTGGGTAGGAAAGAAGAACCTTCTCCATATACCATATGTTTCCTTTTGTACAGCTTCAAGTTCACTGACCATGATTTTCAATGCTCTTCTCTTTACAAGAAATCTCTTAGAATATTCCTTTAATTCTTGTCTAATGTCTGGTACCAACAACTCAGGTATAGTAATGGATAGGGATCTTTCCCTCATTTTCTTCTTGAAAATGATATCATATTGCCATCTAGCATCTATCTTTTTGTATAAATCATCAGGTGTTCGGTTGGCCATCTCAACCGAAATAGTTCTGAATTTGTGCAGTGTAAACAAAACTACCTCTTCAATATTTTATTTTTATTCATCACTTCTTGTTTCATATTTTTCATACTTTATTCTTGCAAAACCTCCATAATTCTTGAGGTTTTTAATAAACTCATCCAAGTTTCTCAGTTTTGGGGGCTGGTTTTGCACAAATTTAAATTTTCATAAATCTTTAGATTTAGTCTCGCTATCTTCTTTTAGTTTCAACTTTCTCCTAGGTCTTCCAAATGTTTTCTTTTCTCTCATGTATGTTTTAGGCTTTTGTTGGTTTGACACTAGTTTCTTCTTCTTTATCGGTGTAGATGAAGACCTTGTCAATGGTATTGTATCGATTGGGCTTCAAGTTTCCTTTTTCATTCTTATTTTATTTCCCTTGATCTTAGAAAGACCAACTTCATCTTATTCAATGCTCATTCCAATATTTTTTGATAAATTACTTATCATTCTACTAGTTTTCCTTAGTGCCTTAGGTATCAATATACCTAATTTTATCTTATCCTTCACTTCTTCATAAGTCCTATACCGATTGGATCTCTTATCAACTGGTTTAGCTAATAAAGCTTCAATCTGCTGTGATGAAGTGTCAATGTCCATCTCATATCCCATTGGCTATAGCGAAATGGTCCTTGTCTCTATAACCTTCACAATGCAAGTGTCGATGTCCACTTCAAAACAAATAGTATCTTGATATTTTTCCACTAGATGAGGTGGAATTCTAAATTACTTGTGCATTCTGGTTTGGAACTTAGAAAAATAATCATTCATTACGATATCAAATTTGTCTCCTAAACTTTGAGTGAACTCATTTATTTGATATATGATTGGTTTATCCACACTCCACACTACATTACCAATTGATGGGAAAAAGTTCTAAAAGTAGAAAAATATACATACCAACAATGAACCAAACTTCAAAGTGTTGGTCTTTTCTTTTTGAATGGTGTTCATATTGTCATAAAACTACTTCAATAGGATCTCACATAGATCAATCTTCATATATTTCTTGACTATCTTGTTGGCAATGTCCACTACTCCACATCGTACACTATCTACCTGAGAGGACTAGAAGATTCAGTTGGATATAACATTGCATGCGAATCTCAATTTAGTATCTTCAACAATAGACAATTTGAGACCTCTACCATCCCATTTTGTTTGTGTCAACTCACACAACTTGTTTTTGTCATTTTGCTTGTATGCTTTTAGTCTATCACCGATTGGATAACCAATCACAATATGTAGCACATCTTTTGTAATCTTGACTAGTGCATCAAGCCACATGAATTTTTTGTGAAGTTGGCTTAATACAATTCTTATCCATTCTATTTTGAACACACTTGGTACATGCATGACATGCACTAAACCCTTGGTTTCCAAATGGATATTCTTATCTTTCAACTTCCCATTCACACATAGATTTTGGTAGAATGTATCAATATCATCTTGGAAGATCTCCTCGATCTTGAAATGAATGAATACATAGATGTCTTTAATCAAAATTAATCTTGGAGGAATCAAAGATAGGGCTCTCATCTTATCAAGTTTGACAACTTTCATTGGTGGTAACTTGTACTTAGGATTGATTGGATCAATATTCTCAATGACAACAAGCTTTTAAAATTTAGGTGCCATTGATTCAACTATATAAATGCTTGATTAAGATAGGGTTTGATTTGAATACCAACTCGGTCACACTTTGACAACTTGAGAAAACACCAAAAATCAATTGAATTGTTTTGATAGTGCTTAGATCTGTTCAGTCAAATGCCTGAATGCTCTCGGAAGACTCATTTCTGCAAAGTGCTCAAATGCTCTTGAAAACATAAGGTGAAAGATAAAATGATAAAGGGTCTATTTATACCTTTCCATGATTAGGGTTTCCAATAGATATAATTTTAGCATTTAATGTTGTCACTGACTCCCTTTTCACCGATTATCAAATATACTTCCTTTCATCAAATGAAACAAAATAACATAGTCTCTCACCGATCAAAACATGAAATATTAACTTCACAACCTATATCCAAATGCATCTAAATATTATTATATGGATCTTTGCACAAATGTTAGGAACTAATTTAAGATTAGAATTTAGCTCATAGTTCCTACACATACCTTTGACCAATTAGGTGAAGATAGGTACACCCAATTTGAAGGATGAGATGGCATCAATTGTTCCAAGTGTAGTTCCATCATCTAGAGACCTTCGTATCCATGTTCTATTTATCTGATCTCTTATTTCTTCAAGATTTATTTGAACAGATTCATTTGTCTTTTCTTCAATTGGAGCTTTACCTCAGTACTTGCAGTCTTTGGCTAGGTGACCAAACTTGTGACAATGAAAACATGCCATTCCAGGATTTATCCATGACCTTCTATTATTTCTACCATGCAATAAAATGCAATTTGCTGCAATGTATCCAAATCTCCCACATGATGTACATGAAATTCTTGTATTGTAATCCCATGGTATTGTTGAACCTTGTTGGTTTTTTGTAGTATTCTATCAGTTAGTTACCCATTTGACATTCTTCCTTTGTGACCTATAATATTTAGATTTGTGACCATATCTATTACAATTATTATAGTAACCATTGAATTTTGGATTCCTTGTATTGTTAGCAATCCTTGATCTACACTCAAATGCTTTATGACCATAATTATTGCAATTGTAATAATATCCAACAAACTTAAGAATGCTTGGTGGTTTACCTCTTTTCCTCCTGCATATATTGGCTGTATGACTAGGTTTCCCACAATGATAATAAATAGGCTTCTTTGACTTCGGTGGTGTATTAGTATCTCAGTTGGCTGCTTGATTTGAGGACTCTCCCATCTTGGTAGTGTTGTTTTCAGTAAACCCAAGTCCATTTCTATCTCTCAATTGTCTTTGAGCTCTAATTTGTTCATCTAGTATTCTTAATGTTTATTCATTCCTTTTAAATACTTCATTTACAACTTTTTCAAATTTCAGTTCATTCTTTGATCTTAGTCCAACAATCTCTTCAACTTTCCTTGCAATTTCCTAATTAACACTGATTAATTGATCTGTCATATTGATTTTGTGTCAACGTCTATATCTTCACATCTTTTTCATCTAGTCTTGCACTCATCTACCTTTTCTCAACTTGAATTACTCTTTTATCATCTTCAACTTTTCTCTTTTGTTCTAGGACTTCACACATTCTAGCCAATTGAGCTTCTTGTTCTCTTTTCAATGCTTTTACATGATCATTTAGGATTTTATTCCTTTTAGTCAATTCTGATATGGAAACTTAAGATTCATCAAATAAACTTCCCTCTGATTATTCTTCAAGTTCTTCAACTTGATCTTGAGTATCTTTCAGTTGATGGGCTAGTTCCTTTCTATTGTTAAGTGAATGTTTCAATTTCCTTCTAAGTTCATCAATCTGTTCATTTTTAAAGTTCAATTCCATGTTCATGTTGTCAATCACCTTTTCACACTTATAGCTTTCCATCTCTTTAGATCTTTCCTCTCAAGTAGTTAAACTTTTGAATAAGAGACTTAGCTATGATACCAATTGTTGGATTAATTATGGAAAGATAAGTACTGAGAGGGGAGGGGTGAATCAATACTCCAAAAACTTTTATCTACTTTTCTAGCCATTCACTAGATTGAAAATTTTCCATACATCACTATAAAACATATAAATCAAAACATAATTCACAACTCATAACACCATAATTTTTGGTCTCACAGAAATTGGTCAAAGGAAAAAACTGCGGTGGGGATGGTACCCACAATACTTCACTACTACAGTAAAATTTTTTGCTCGGTTAGAGCTACTATATTTAACTATTTTTGATATCTTACCCTGTTAAGAGTATTTACCCTACTAAGAGTATAAAGACTTATTCAATTTACCTTGCTAAAGGATTTTACATCTCTAATCTAAGAGATGTACCATGTTAAAGGATTTAGAATTAAGACCTACCCGCTTAAGAGATTTTATAATTCTTATTACACAATAAATAAGTACCAAAAATGTTTGTAATGATGCATCAACATATTTTTGTTAGACTCAATATGCTCAATGTCATTTACCTCATTCTGTATTTCACTCACAATTCAATTTCTATGCTCGATAGCCTCAACTATGATTCACATTTAGAATTATTCTTTTTCTACTCTGTTACTCGGTAGCTTCTATTCTCTTCATAACCTTCTCACTGTAATTTTTCTTCCTCTTCTATCTCTCACATACTTACACTTTGATCTTCATATACAAATTCTTTTATACTTGATCTAGAAGCGGTGGAAATGTTCTAGATTCTTCTGTTTAAATGGTCCTAGCATTGGTTACATCTCCAATGCATATATTTCACTTAATTTCCATTGGCGGATCTTACCTTGTAATCATGCACAATCATCTTATTTAAATCTCCAATTTTTTACCAAATGATATTCTTGGAATCCGTAAAACATTTTATGCTTGGTAACACATTTTGTTCTTACTTGGTAACATGTAATACTCGACAAAACATTTTTTTCTTACTCAGTAACATGTAATACTCGACAACACATTTTGTTCTTACTCGGTAACATGTAATACTCGACAACACATTTTGTTCTTACTCGGTAACATGTATACTCTCAACTTGATAACTATTTTTCACTGCTTGGTGTCTATCGCTCATTTCCCTTTACTAAAATTATTTGTGCCTTTACCAAATAACTTATTTGCTTTACTGACTTGACTAACCTTCTTTACCGATTGAATTTTACAATCAATATGACTTTAACAAAACTAATGATAATAAAATAAATCTATAGGAGTATCATATATATACATAAATTGGTCTTTCAATGACAAAAAACTAGAACAACATATCTCTATAAATATCTATGACTGTGATGGATCATCAAAATTGAGCCTCTTTGAAGCAGTACATGGTTATATAGGTGGCTACACAAGAACAATTCAAATGCCAAATCAGATATCTTTTCTCAAAATAACATCAAAATAACTAAATAATCGACTATAATTTGTTTACATTTGAATTTTTGATTACCTCATGTCTTTCTTTTGCTTTTGTGCTATGTAGTAAAGATGACGAGCTCTTTCTTGGGCAAACAGGTCTCCCAACAAAAATATCAGAGGATAAGTATTAATGTTCAAACCAAAATGCGCTACAACACCCAAAGACACATAGACCCAAGGCCCCAAAATAAAACACCAGAAAAATAAAGTAGACATAAAATAGACAACAATAAAAGAAGACAACAAGGAGAAAGCAAAGCAACAACTAGCAAGTTTTCATCATTTCTTTAGCCCGGGTGACTAGTAGCTCCATGTTTCCTATAGACTCCTTCAACTTCTCCAGATCAACATCCTTCTTTCTGGTACTGACACAAGTTCTTTTAACAAGCCATGTGCTCTCCTTTATCTCCTTATTTTATTCTCCCCTATTATGCTCCAATTTAGCAACTAGGATCTTAATGTGGTTCATAGAGGCTTTTAGAATGTGGAAACTCTGCTCATTGATTTTCTTCAAAGTACTTTCCAACTTCTCCACTTTACTCTCCAAGCTAGTAATCATGGCTTCATAGTTGCTGTCCTTAACGTCCTTGCCCAAATTATTCAACTTCTCTTCCATTTGAAGGATAGTGCCACCTAGTTCCCCGAAGGTCTCTCCTTTGTGCACATCTTCCATCCAATCTTCCAAGAAAGTAGCCAGGGGCTTGTCACCAAAGTTCACCTTCCTGATCATATTGACAAATTTTTCCTACTCCTTAAGGTCAGCCTTAATTTTTTAAGTATCTTGAACTACATTTTTCAAAAAATGGCCAAAAGATAGAATACTCTCCTTTTGAGTTGACCAATCTTAACCTTACCTTTTTCTTTGTTGCCAACATCATCACAAACCTAATTAATGTCTGTGTTCTCAGTCTGGTTACCAGGAGGGGTGGTATCTTCTCCCACAATGTCATTGATAAATTTATTGACCTCCTCCATATCTTGATGTACATTCTAGGTGTCATCCATAGTTTCATCACCTATTCTCTTAGTCTCTTTTTTATTTTTATTATCCTATTTTTTCTTACACTTTCTAGGGATTTCAATAATTTCGTCCTCCTCATCTGAAGATATGAAAAAATACTCTTTTTAGTTTTACCTCCTTTAACCTTCTCCTTATTTGGAGGGGTTTTCCTCTTTTTACCTTTAGGGTTCATCTCCTCCTCATCAGTGTTGTCATCATTTGGTTTGAACTCAGAATCAGACTCATCAACCTTCTTTTTATTTTTATTGATTTTCCTTGAAGAACTTCTTTCCATTTTCCTTTCCCTTTGGCATTGTCACCTAGGGTACCCATTGACTCATCCTTAGGATCCTCCTCAAATTTGTCACCCGACTGCTCATCCTCAGTCCCTTCATGACCAGGGGCATTACCCTTAAGAATGGGTTTATTAATTTTCTTTAATTTCAACAGGTTATAAATCAAGACCATATGACCCTGATGGGAGGCATGGTCCCCATTAGGGTCTTTCTAGAAATCCCTCATAGTTTGTCTCATAGAACTAAATAGATAGTAGGGAATGCTAATATTGTTGTCATATCTAAAATGATTTAAAATGACAAAATGATGCCCATAAGCACGTGAGAACCTACCGTCCAAGGTGATATAGTTGATGGCTACATATATAATGAAATGCAAGGGGAGACTAATATTTTTGGCATTATGGTACCACCAACCCTTTTGACAAGTCTTTCCGATTCACTTTCATTCTCTAGAAATCTTTCAAGAGCTTTATCAAAAATGCTTCTATCATGATAGAATTTCATACCATCCTTTGACATTCCTGTGGCCTCATCTATCAAATCTTTAGTTACCTCAATCCATTGGTTTTCAAAGAGGATCTTCCCATTCTTCCAGTTTTTGATGAAATACTACATGATGGAAGGATTGTGTCCATAAATTGAAGCCTTTCTATGTAAGCTTTGAAATCACCTTTCTACAAAATCCTCCATACTTCCTCATTCTATTTCCATTCTTTGTTGCTCATCGAATCATATCTCTTCTTGTTTCCACCCATGTTCCTTCTGTCAATTTGATTGCTGCTCTTCACAATACACTTAGTTAGAAAACCCACAATCTTCTCTATGTTTGCAACCTCCTTCAAAAACACCCATAATCCGTGAGAAGTAGTATTATAGGAACAAAGGACAGTGTTGGAAATGACAGAGTCATAATTATTCCTTACATAACTCGACATATTTCCTATTATTAATTAATTTCCTTTCCATTCTTTGATTACCATGGATACGCTCCTTCAAAATGAAAGATTTAATATCATACGGTATACTCTCTTCAGTATTCCACATGTTTATGTTATCAATTTTGAAATCCTAGTTGGCTGCCCAATCAACAACTCCATTTGCTTCACAGTAGGCATAGGTAATAACACACTTTTTCATAGTTCTTGTAATATCCTTAGCACCTTGCATAATATTTTCAATCGACCATGAAGAAGGTGAAACATTTTTAAGACAATTAACAATGTTCAAGGAGTCCCCCTCTAACCATACATTTTGGCAATTGAACTCCTTAGCAAGCAGAAGACCTTGGTAAGCTACCATGGCTTCTGCAACATGATTGTTTTGGATGCCTATAGGAATCACCCTAATAACTCTGCATATTCCTTTCTCATCATGAAGCATAACACCACACCCAACATTGCCAGGGTTTCCTTTAGAGCCCCCATCAAAGTTGATCTTCATCCACCCTATAGGGGACATTCCTAAACCGCTTCTTCCCTAGGATTTCTTTGATCATCATTTTTAGACTCTATTCTCCAATTCTTTAAAACATAAATATCCCCCACAACCCTAGTATTGGGATTGCATTCCATGATTTTATAGTTTTCAATAATCAATCTTTTTGTTCTCTCAAATAAGATCTTGGGAGGAATAGACTTATCTCTGAAGATTCTATCATTCCTCTCTTTCCAAATAGACCAATTTATGCGAGGCAAAGAAATATTACAAATCCTTTTTATTACCTTATTCATAGTGATAATATCCCATGAACTGAACAAACTTTGAACATCCAAAGGAAAAACCCAATCCATGTTGAAAGTCTTCAAAAAAAGGGACCAAATATCATCAGCAAAAGGACAATGAATAAACAAGTGGTTCACTGACTCTTCCTCCTTCGTGGAAAGAAAAAACATGTTAGGAAAATTCATTCCCCTAATCTTGAGGTTATCATGAGTAAGGATCTTATTTTAAAGCATCATCCAGATGAAAATATTGATTCTGGGAGTCAGTCCTTTCATCCAAGGTTTGGACCATAAGGGAGCATCTTGATTGTCAAATTTCTGATTGTAAGAAGAAGTCACAGTAAAGTTACCATCAATGGTAAATTTCCAAATCATGTGGTCTTCCTCATTGTTCAAAATGAAGGAATTGAGGGTCATATTCAAGGTTTTATGAGGATGATCAATAGTGGCGAGGTCCTTCAAATGACCACCATCCCAATAGTTAGCAACTTTGGACCCTATATTGAATTTAAAATGGGAAGCATGGTTTTCCCAAAGGGGATTATCAGAAAAAGATGAGTCACCAATCCAAACATCCTCCCAAAAGTCTTCCTTATCACCTTTTCCCACTTTCCATCTTACACTCCTAATAAGATCTTTAGTTTTAGTCACATTCTTCCAAATGCATGACCCACCTGGAGTCTCTTCATTATCTAAAAATTTTTGGAGAAAGGGAAGGTCCCTTTTATATTTATTGTTCCATATAGTACTCCATTTCCCCTTTGATCTATAACCCCTCTAAACAAGCTTAGCAAGAAGGGATTCATTAATATTCTTTATTCTTCTGAGACCCAGACCCCCCTTGGATTTGGGATTACACACTTTTTCCCAAAAAATCAAAGAAAGTCTCTTATTCTTTTCAACTCCTGACCAGAGAAAATGCTTTTGGATTTTCTCAATAGCTTCAACATATTTATTAGGAATTTTGAAATGGATTAAAACAAAAAGGGGTATCCTCTAAAGGGATGATTTCAGTAATTGAACTTTAGCAGCCTAGCTGAGAAGTGCAGCTTTCCACCCTGCAAGATTCTTGTGAAACTTATCAATAATTAAACTCCAGAAGACTTCAGGAGGGTTTAGACCAAGGGGAAGACCCAAGTAGGTGGCAGGACACTAACCAAGCTGACAACCCAAAATTCTACTAATTTTATGTTGTCTATAATCAGGAGTATTGATGAGAAAAAGGAAGAATTAAATATATTTGTTAAATTTATCTATTTATTTAATTAAATAAATTCACTAACTATAGTATTGAAATTAAATTTAAATACTACACCTCGTAATTTAATAAATTTAGTTTGTTACATATTCCTCCATATTCTCTTTTTAAATACTTTTTAAATTTATTTATTCCTCCACATGCTTTATTTCTACTAAACTATGATTAAATTAAATTAAATTAAATTTAATCCTAAACCTAACCTAGATGCTATCCTACACACATCACTTTCTATCTAATAGGTCTACTTACTAATTAACTAAGGTTAATTGGGCTAATTTTTAGATTCCTACACCCATTAGTCCTAATTATTTTCTCACACACGTGTGAGCAAATTTCTAAAAATTGTCTTTTCAAAAATTGCCTAAACAAGGCTTCTTAAATTTTTTGATTACACCTCTTACACCTTCCAAAAGTGTGAAAATGGACTTTTTCTTACACATCTCTTATACACACTGACACATGTGTACTTGAAGTACACATTGACCCTTCACATCCCAAGTTGTTCACACATGTGTGAGAAAGTCTTGGACTTTGCATGGTTTATGTGTCTCCTTGGTGGCACCTATGTGGAGTCCACATAGATGCCACCTCACCCCAGCCCTCCAAAATCCTATAAATAGGACCCTTGCTTCAAGAAAAACATCTATCATTTGCGTAGAATTATAATACTAGTTTATGCTTAGAATTGATTTCTTGCATTTAAAGTGCATTCATCTTTTGAGATCTTGTTTGTAGTTTAATCATAGGAAAAGCCTTTGGATGATGAGGCATTATTTTTATTGTGTTTTGGAAAAGGCTTAGAATACATTTTTAATTGGGTATTAGAGGTAGAGGCATTTTGACCTTCTACCTCAATAATTCCATTACCAATCAAATCTTGAACAAAATGGTAAAATTTCATGCATTTATTGATTTCATGCCTTTGATGCAATGATAATCAGAGTATTCCTTATCCTTATACTAGTTTGGTTTTGGTTGATTATCATCAAAAGGGCTTGTGTTAGGATAAATCATCATTCCCTGATTGACTAAACACCGAAAAATGACATCAAGGGAGTCTGCTAGTTGCATGAATCATCTTCATTGTTGTGTTACATTGTTGTTATTGTTGTTACCATTATAACATGAGACTAGGGAACCATGATAACCATATCCTTGATTTTAATTATTTTGATTGGTTTGATTACCATGATTGTTCTGGTTATTGTTCTGATTATGGTTATTTTGATCATTGTTACTACAATTGCCTTGATTGTTGTTGTTGGATGCTTGAACATTTTGGACATACTTATCATCTATCACTCCATCATTAACAACACCTTTGTTCTTAGACTAGAACTTAGGTTTATTGTTAGTGTTGTTGGATGAATTAGAGGGATAATGTTTAATGGCCCCTTTCATCAAAATTCCATCTTCAATAGATTTTCCTTTTTTAATGAGTACCTCAAATGAATTTGGGGCAACCATTTTCATTTAGAATGACATTTTTGTAACCATATTCTTAGTGAAAATATCAACAAGGTGTGAATCCAAAATTTTCTAAGGCATACGATTCGCAAGATGTCACCATCTTTGAAGGAAGCTAGCAAAGGTTTCCCCGTTTCTTTATTTTGTGTTGCATAAGTCACTAAGTGACGCTTGGTGTTTGATGTTGTAAGAGTATCATAGAAAAAAATTCTCAGCAAGGTCATTAAAATTTGATATAGAACTAGGAGTGAGATTCAATAGCCACTCAAGTGCAGGTCTGCCAAGACTCTTGGTGAAGAGTCTTTAGAGGAAATTATCATTGTGGACAACTTCTTGAGCTACGACTTAGAATTCCTTGACCATTTGTACATGACATGATTTTCCCCTGTATTTATCAAATTTAGGAATCTCAAAATTGATAGGGAATGGTTGAACACTGATTGATTTATCAAATGGATAAGGACATATCTTTGCAAAAGAGAATTCCTTCTTCCAACCTTTTTACATAGACATCATCATGCTCTTAAGCTCATTTATTTGTTGCACTAACTTAGGAGGATTATTGTTCATGATTGTATGGCCTTGATTCGTTCCTCCCCCAAATGATGTGTTATATCCTCTGAGAGGTGGAGGATTCATATTATGTCTACCAGGAATGTGGTTTGTGTTATTCTTATGTGAAGAATTTTGATTCTTCAAGACTCTATTAGTCTTTGAGAAAATTGAAGTGGAGCATCACCTTGATGACTGTGGTTGGTGTTTAGGTCCATGACCTCCATTCAAGTCATTATTGCTCACTCCATTGACATTGTTATTGTCATTTGAGTTGGGCCTTCCTAGAAGCTATTGAATTTGTTCGATCATATCATGGGAAGGTTGATGCATGTTATTAGATGTTGAAGGCATAATAGGAATGGCCTTGCCTTTGTTATTTTAAATCAGATTGTTTTCAAGTAAGGTTTCACCAAAGTTTTTTAGGGAGCATGCCACCCCTTTGAATAAGGTTGAAGAAGATATTAGAACTGTTGGCTTGGATTAGATCTTCCACTAGGCTCAAATTGTTAGGATCATCGAATAACTCTTTATCTCATGGATTTGCATTGACACTTTTAGGTATGACCATGTCAGATTCTATATAAGGTTCTTCATCTTTATTGAAGTCTTCTTGGTAAATGGTTTCTTGATCATTATCCATGGTGAGAGATTCTTGTCTTATCTTGGCTTGAGATCAGGTAAGTACCATGCATGAGTGACCTTGGGTTGGATTGAAGAATGTTGAAAGATTGATAGAATATGATGAAAGGAGGAAAGTGAATTGATGAATTAGGAGAAAATTGGACTATGATTTGGATTGGATTAAGAGGACTATGCCTCAAAGATTGATTGGATTGGATTTGAGATCAACTAAGCCTCAATTATTGATTGGATTTAAAGGTTTCTAACAAACCTAGGTGAAACAAGACCTTTTGATTGTGCAAAAAAAGTATTGGATTTGATTTAAATCCTTCTCTTATTTGGGTGATAGACTGATGATCCCCCCCAAAAATAGGATTGGATTAAAAATACTAGAGAAAGACTTAGTTCTCAAAGTAGAAAGGGATTAATGTTTTCTTTGATTAAAGGTCCACATAACACTATTGGATTGATTCTTTCACCCTATTGCTTGATCTAGGTGTGAAAGATGGATTGATTTGATTTTGATTTAAAGTCCAAGGTTTTGATTAATGCTCCTAATGTTTTTGAAATGTGGATGAAGGAAGAGGTGATTAAAGATGAGGAAATTTTGACTTATTTGAAGAAGAATGAAGGTCAAGGGTAATTAATATAGGATTACCAAGTGACAAAACTTTGTTCTTGTCAATAAATTTGGCAACCTGATTGTTATAGTTTATTTTATCAAACTTCTCACTGGATTCAAGAATATTTTAGATAGATTTTGAATAATATTTATGGACTCTATCCTTTCTATCAATGATCTTATTTTCTTTGTATACTTGCAAAACTGGAATTTTTACCTTTTTATGTTTCACACCATCAGTCATGACTTAAAAAGAAGAAATACATGATATAGATTGTGATGACAAGAATTATGAAGACAATATCTTGAAGGATCAAAGGATGTTCTAGGAAATAACTGATTTCATGCATACATCAAACATTTGGGTTACAACCACATTTGTCAAAAAAATTCCTACAAGGGACAAATCAACCTAGCAAGATTTAAGTGTATGGGTTTGTTCTGCAATGGAAAGTAACAAGCCCACTTTTTATCCCTAGAGGGAGATTGGATGAGATTGAAAATATTTTCTCACTAACTTAGGAACATATCCAAAAAATCCTTAGAATATGGTCATCACCAAGAATGCAATGACTCTAGTCATGATGTTGTATTATCAAAGTGTTAATGTTGATGGGGGCTCAATATGGTGAGTGTCTTGGGGAGATTACTATTCTCCTTGCACACAAATTTTCAACCTTTTGGAGGTGAACTAGGTGACCACTAATCTACAACTTTTAGTGAAGGAATTTTCTCCTGATAATCCCCTATAGTCGTAACTTGTGAGATTGAGGCCTATAGCCCTACAAGTGCTTCAATCAACATAGTCTCAAAAGTAGGATGTAGGCCGCTCAACCCTACACATGATGAAGCATATGTGAACACCAAAGTGTAAACATACAATTAACCATGTCTTCTGAGAATTTAATCTTAAGGAAGCCTATATTTATAGTGGGTGGAAGAGCTAGCATCTTCTTGTCCCCACTTTCAATCGTTCCCGGGAGATTTTTTTCCTTAACCACTAGGATATCTAAAGGTTTAATGAAAGAATGTATGGATTGGCCATAGAAGGAGTCTAGATTTCTATTTTTCCCTCAAGGGGAAAAGAGCATACTCTCCTATCCGACAAGGTTTTCTCCCAAACAAACCAAACAATTGATTAATTCCAAATTTCTTTAAGACAACAATTCAAAAGGTTCTAGGTTTTTGATTTCCCACTTGGAGAAAAGAGCATACTCCCCTAGCTAATGAATCATTATAAAAAATAAACTTCCTACTTAATGATAGGTGCATAAGAAATCAGTAAGAAAATACAATGTTTGATTGAATCTCCTTGGAAACCCGCAAAACAACTTTGGTGAGTAGTTCAATGTGTTTGGTCTTCTAACAATGTTCTACAAAAGAAACAATTTAGTAGTCTCAAAATATTCAAATCTTGGCCAAACGTTCTACAAAATCATTGTTAGAAGGCAAAAAATATTAGTAACTTCCAAAAAACCAAGATCAACAACCTTAAAATGAAAGATATTATTGAAAAGAGCTGAAAACAAGTAGAGACACATGTCTGTACAACAAATAAATATCAAATACCACAACAACAAAGATAATTCATGCAACTAGAAGACTCCCACAATGTCATTTTTTGGCGTTTAGTCAATTAGGGAATGATGGTCTATCCTAACACAAGGCCTTTTGATGATAATCAACCAAAACCAAACTAGTATAAGGATAACAAATACTATTATTATCATCACATCAAAGGACATGAAATCAAGAAATGCATGAAGTTTCACCATTTTTTTTCAAGACTTGATTGGTGATGGAAAATTGAGGTAGAAGGTCAAAATGCCTCTACCTCCAATGCCCAATTAAAAATGTATTCTAAGCCTGTTATAGAACACAATCAAAACAACGCCTCATCTTCCAAAGGATTTTCGTATGATTACACTACAAACAAGATCTCAGAAGATGAATGCACTTGCGGTAGCCTAGAGGAAAATGATGTTTGTGGTTTTTACTCACTGTGTGGCCACATCAAACAATCCAAAGCTTGTGCAAACATGTTGAATCTAAAGAGTTCTGATTACAATGTCACCACCCATTTTCCTCGAGTCACTATACAATCCACTGCAGATCCACTTGCTATAGATCCACTTATTTCACCATCAACATCTACACGAACACCATCACATTATGACCTACTTTCTCAGTTGAAGAAGACTCTTGCACAAATATCCATCCTAGAGATTCTCCATACATCCCCTATCCACAAAGAGGTCCTTGAAAACACCCTGATTGAGTCTCGTGTCACTGAAAATATCAATGTATCCCAGTTCCAAGCCATGATCATAGATTTATCTGCCCAACAACATCTGGTGTTTACTAACAAAGATTTCCAAGGTTTCGATTCTCACCACAATAAACCCCTACATATTCAAGTCACAATTCATAATACCCAAATCAAGAGAGTCATAGAAAATGGATCTGGTATAAATTGTGCACTTTAAGTATGATCCACAATATAGGTCTTTATGTAGACCTTATTGATGTAAATAAAATAATCATAATAAAAAAATATAACAACATAGAAAGGGTGAGTAAAGGTCTCATTACACTCCCCTTACAAGTGGGCTCAACCCTCATTGAAATAGTCTGTCAGGTGCTTGATCTAGATCTACCCTATAATATTTTTTTGGGTAGACTGTGGATACATGCTATCTCAGATGTCCCATCCAAATTTCATTAGTGTTTAAAGTTCCCACACCATGGGGCTCAAATAACAATCCCTAGAGATCATGAACCCTTCCAATATTGTAAAAGGCTGGAAGGTATGCAATCAAATTACTATCCGCTGAATGAGTATGTCCATCCCATTGAACAAGAATATCTTGATTGGCCCACTTCTTCTGAAGATAAAGAAAAGATGTCTAACCAGTCTAAAGGAAAGGAAAAATTTGAGTCTGAAAAGAAGGTTAGATTCACAGATAAAGGTATGGGGGAGTATAAATTTGAAAATGCTATGTGTATTGGTCATCTCCCCCTCTCCCCAAAAAACTATGGTAAAGCTTCACAAATATTACCTAAGGGAGATACGAAAACCATGGAATGAAAGTAGACTACATTTGAACATTGGGGATCTCTTTCAGATGAACACATGGAGCATAATATTTCATCCTAAATATTTGATGATGAGGAAGATAAAATTTTGCACATCCTTGAGGGGAGATGTGTTAAAGCCACTCCCATTGTTGAAATCATGGGATGTCATGGTACTAGCCTTGGAGAAAAAGAAACTGGAAGGAAAACTATCATCAAAGCAAGTAGGTATCCTTGTGGAAAAGAATTGGGTTACACAGAGACTAAGAATTTTTTTGCCAATGAGTATTATTTGGTTGAATCCAATTTAGACACTGACAAAGAGTTCTTTAAAGTACATTTCTAATACATTAAAGATGATCTTGACACTCCATATCACCCAATTAGACCTTTTCTCACCTGATATTCCCCTTACCAACCTTGAGCTAACTGATTGGGACCAAAAAGATTCACCACCTACCTTAGATGTATGTTATTCAGATGAGACAATTTTAGCACTTTTTAGACTAAGGAATCTCCAAGACTATGAGCATCATATACACTATAACGAGCAAGCCTACTTCAGTAGCCAAGTCAACTCCCTTAGTCCCAAAAGCAAAGAAGTTAAAAATCCAAAAAATGATAAAACATCCTTGGGTGAAAAGCTTTTTGAGGCACCCCTAGATGAAGAAAAAGATAAAATGAAGGACATGTCCTCTAGTGAAAACCTTTTTGAGTTACTAGAGGAGGGAGAAATTGACTTGTATTTTATGTCATTGCTGCCAGAGAAATCTTCTATTCTCATAGAAGATACTATAGCAGTCAATCTTGGTACTAAAGAAGATCCAAAGATGACATAGAGTGCAACTTCTCTCAATGAGCAAGAAAAATAAGCCATGACTGCATTTTTAAAGAAGGTAGAAATCAAAATTGCATGGACTTATAAGGATATGCCTAGGCTTGATATTGATCTCATTGTACACCATCTTATTGTAGATCCTAAAATCAAACTTGGGAAATTTTTTTTACACAAGATGCATCCACAAGTGGCACTCTTAGTTAAAGATGAACTACAAAAGATGCTCAAGGCAGAATTTATCAGACCCATAGATTATCTCGAGTGGGTCTCCAAAATTTTACTAGTAGGTAAACCCTCTAGGGGCATCTAGATCTATATTGATTTCAAAGACCTTAATCTTGCCTGTCCTAAGGATGATTTTCCACTTCCTAATATTGACATCATAGTAGATTTGACTATTTGGCATGAGATGATGTCCCTCATGGATAGATTTTATGGATATAATTAGATTCACATAGTAGGACGTACCAACACAAAATTGCATTCACCACACCTTGGGGCACGTTCTGTTAGTAGGTCATGCCCTTTGGTCTGAAAAATGTAGGTGCCACCTATCGGAGAGCCATGAAAACTATCTTCCATGATATCTTCATGTGATTATGGAAGACTATGCGGATGATATCCTAGGAAAATAAAAGAGATGAGAATCACATATTTCTATCTTTACAACAATCTTTGATAGATTGGAGAAGTACAAGGTTTGGCTAAATCCCAATAAATGTGTCTTTGGTGTGCAATCGGGCAAGTTATTAGGCTACATCGTCTCTTGTAGATGAATCAAATTTGACTTAAATAAAGTTAAATCCATTTTGGAGATGCCACCTCCTAAGACCCTAAAACAACTATGAAGCTTACAAGGGAGACTTCAGTCCATTCAAAGATTTGTGTCACAATTAGTAGATAAAGTGCATCCTTTCTCCTATCTTCTAGGAAAAGATATCAAATTCATTTGGGAGTGCTTATGCCAAAATGCCTTTGGAAAACTCAAAGAATATCTAGCTAATCCACCAGTGTTGGTCCCGCATGTTCCAAGTTGGCCTTTGATCCTCTATATTTCAGCAACTATAGTCACACTAGGTGCTCTTCTAGCACAACTAGATGAAAATAGAAAGGAGTGTGCCATCTACTACATCAGTAGAAATTTAGTGGGTTATGAGCTCAACTATATGACTATTGAGAGAGCTTGTCTTGATGTAGTGTTTTGCATGCAGAAGCTACATCATTATATGCTCAATCATAAGGTATAATTGATAGAAAATATTGACCCTCTTAAGTATTTATTATTTAAAGTCGTTCTGACGGGCCACACAAAAAAATGGGTCATAATACTCAGTGAATTTGATATTATGTACACAAAATGAAAGGAAATCAAAGGGAAAGCAATGAAAGATCAACTTTTAGAAGTTATCATTCCTGGAGATCATCCTATAATCATTGATTTACCAAATGAAACCATAATGACTGTCACCCCTAACATTTAGTCAAAGCTCTAATTTGATGGATCTTTCACTCTCAAAGGATCTAGGGTAGGTATTATGTTTGTTACATTGCAAAGGGATTTGATCCCTAATCATACATATTGACATTTTCATGTACCAATAACATAGCAGAATATGAGACCTTGATCATAGGGCTTCGCCAAGAAGTCAGATGGAAGATCAAAAGTTTGTTTGTTTTTAGTGACTCCTAATTGGTTACCAAGAAAGTAATTGATGAATTTCAAAAAAAGGATTATAAATTGATCCCTTACCACCGCATGGTCCAAGATCTCAAGCAAGATTTTGCAAGCATCATTTTTTAGTAGATCCCTAGAGAAAAAAATAAAGCATTTGATGCTATGACTACCATTAAGTCTTTGATATCCATGCCAGAGATGAGTACATGAAGAAAATTTCTTGTCAAGAATCTCATGGTCCCTACCTATGGCCAGTCATATTCTCAGATGGTGTGTGAAATTGTTGGTTCTCAATCACCATGGTATCAGGAAATCCTTGCATATCTTTATGATAAGACCATTCCCCTCACCCTTATGCCTAACCAATAGAAAACGTTTATCCATCTTACATCCAGTTTCATAATTCTTGGCGATACCCTATTTCAAAAACACTTTGATTGAACTCTTCTTTGATGTCTAAATTTAGAGGAAGTACACATAGCCTTGGAAGAGGTACATTAAGGAATATGTGGAGCCCATTCTAGTGGCCCTACCCAAGTGAAGAAGTTTCTACACATTAGATAATATTGGCCAAAAATGGAGTAGGATGCTCATCACTATGTAAAAAAATGTGTTCCTTGCTAGTAGTAGGACAATTTGATACATGCCCCCACTCAATCCCTCCAACCCATCATCACACCTTGGCATTTCTCCTGCTAGGGCATTGACCTTGTGGGCCAAATATTCTCCAATTCTACCAGTGGTCACAAGTATATCCTAGCTACCACTGAGTTCTTTACCAAATGGGCTGAAGTAATCCCCCTCACCTATATTACGAGTAAATTTTTTTCCAATTTTATCTTGAACTATATTATTTTTCACTATGGCATCCGAAAAGACCTCCACACTGATAATGGAACTCCCTTGAAGAATAAGGATGTCACTAAAATTTGTAAGAAATTTTGTATTAACCAATATTGCTCATCTAAGTACTTCCTGCAGGGAAACAATCAAGCTGAGGCTACAAATATGACTATATTAAAAATTATTAAGAAAACTATCAATGATGCTAGCCATGATTGACACTGGCAACTCAATCCTGCCTTCTCGGCCTATCGCACCTCCATCCATGCTCTAACTAGTGCCACTCCATTCACCCTTACCAATGGTTATGAGGCTATCCTTCCCATTGAAATTGAGCTCCCTTTCCTCAAGATTTCTCTTAAGAACTTGATGTCCAAAGAAGAATACAGGGTTTCCCAACTGCAAGAGCCGCAACTCTATGATGAAAGATGCTTCAATGCCCTCAATCACCTCCACATGTGTTAAAATCATCTGTGCTTACAAATCAACAAGAAGATCAAACCTCATGAGTTTGACATTGGTGATTTGGTCTTGCAACACAACATGAAGAATCTCCAGAGCTGAGAAAAGAAAGGAAAATTTGAACCCAATTGATTGGGTCCATTTATTGTTACTACCAAGTTCGGTTAAGGGGCCTATCACATTGCAACACCTGAGGGAGATCCACTCCCTAATCCTATTATTATTATGCATATATAACACTTTTATTTATAGGTTAACATTTAGTTCCTGTACAATGTTAATTCAGAAAAAAAAAATCCTAAAAATTGGAAAAAGTCCTTAAAAAATCTTAAAAATAAAAAAAGATCCTAAAAAACTCATAAAAATTAAAGAAGCAGAAAAATCCTAAACAACAGAAAACATTCCTAAAAAAATCATTGTCTCGGTGAAAACTTGGTAAATAGACACCGTGCAATAAAAAAATAAAAAATCATCTAGAAGTGAAAACTTGGCAAATAAGCACTCTAGACAAGTACCATTGTGAAAACCTGTTTCAGGCACCATGTGTAGCAGATTTGGATCCATTGTCTTTCCTTGGGAGCAAGCTCAAATAGGCACATATTATAAATAAAGAGCATATTCATAAACTTGAAAAACCAAAAGATTTCACCATAACCTCGGATGAGCATGAAGCAAATGCACCCAGGACTTTCTTTATTTAAGCTCTTAGAGAGGTTGTGGGTGTGCTCTCCTAAAACATGTACAAATACCACTATGAATGCAAAGTAGATTAAATAAATATTGAACTACTCAAGGAGGAGCTATGGAAGCAACTCTCAAGTACTCAATACAAGAAACCAAAGAGGCTCAAGGAGGAGCTATGGAATCAACCCTCAAGTTCATATGGCATGCAAAACTAAGAAGTGAATGAAGCTATTGCATCAAATGACCTAAGTTATAAATCTACAATGAAATCTAGCAACTACCAAACAAGTTAGAAAAACTCTAAATGCAAAAAATAATTCTAAGCATAAACTAGCATTATAATTCTACATGCAAATGATGGATGATTTTATTGAGGCAAGGTTCCTATTTATAAGATTTTGGAAGGTTGGGGTGAGGTGGCATCTATGTGGAATTCACATAGGTGCCGCCAAGGAGACACATAAGCCATGCAAAGTCCAAGACTTTCTCACACATGTGTGAGCAACTTGGGATGTGAAGGGTCAATATGTACTTCAAGTACACGTGTAAGTGTGTGTAAGAGATGTGTAAGAAAAAATCTATTTTCACACTTTTGGAAGGTGAAAGAGGTGTCATAAAAAATTGTAAGAAGCCTTGTTTAGGCAATTTTTGAGAAGGTAAATTTTAAATTATTTACTCACATGTGTGAGAAAATAATTAGGACTAATTTGTGTAGGAAGATAAAAATTAACTTAATTAACCTTAGTTAATTAATAAATAGGCTTATTAGATAGAAAGTGATGTGTGTAGGATAACATCTAGGTTAGGTTTAAGATTAAATTAAATTAAATTAAATTAAATCATGGTTTAGTAGAAATAAAACATGCAGAGGAATAAATAAATTAAGAATTTATTTAAAAGAGGAATATGGAGAAACATGTAATAAATTAAATTTATTACATTAGGAGGGGTAGTATTTGAATTTAATTTAAATACTATAGTTAGTGATTTTATTTAATTAAATAAATTTAATTAAATAAATAGATGAATCTAACAAATATAATTAATTAAAAATTAACTATAATGTTATTTGGGCTGATTAATTAAATTATATTTAATTAATGTTAAGTGGACAAATTTAGATGTCTACATTTTACCCCTCTTTGATGTGGTGTCAAAATGACATTGCGTTAAAGAAAAGAAAACATAGATGCCCCATAGGAAAAATAGGACCTAAGGGGTGCAGATAGAAAAAGTCGGTAGGAGGATGTGCCCCCTTGAGAAAATAGGGCAAAATAAATTTTTTGGCCAATTTTCATGAAATAAAGGACTTTTGCATGACTTAAAAAAAAGGAGGGTCGACTGACAGGCAATAGACAAGAGTGATCCAGGGAGTTCAAAAACCCACTTGTGGTTGTTTAATTTCTTATTATTTACAAATTAAAAATTATTTTTTTATTTGGTTGTGCTGGGGGGGATTAGATGGCAGGAGAAAAGTGAGAGGGGGGACATGGTAGAATGTTTGTCCCCTAATGGGTAGCTATGGACGGGTGTCTCCACTTGTATAAGGTAGACACCCAATGGTGCCAGAGCCACCCCTTTATAGACAGACATCTTTTCTTGGCTAAGAGGGGTGGAGACGCCCATCCATAGATGGGTGTCTCCACCCACAACAGCCCATGGTGGATCCGTCCATCAATAGGCGGAGATGCCCATCAACGGGCGGAGCTGCCCATCAACAGGTGGAGTTTCCCATTGCGAGACATGTGTCTCCGCTTGCTAGAAGAATGTGGGTGAGAAGCGATCCATTCACCAAGGGGGAGCTGTCTAGGGATAGAGTGATAGGTATGAAGTCAAGGAAGAATATGAGAGGTTTTATTTGGATGAAAAAATGGGGGGGAGGGAAGGGTGAATAAACAAGACCCTTATCTCAAATAAAAATGTAAAAAATAAACTAATTAATATGCAACCTGACTACATGAATTAGTGGGATCACTTGTGTTTATGTCAAAGAGAACACCCTAGTTTGATGTTGCAATATGAGGTATGAGTCATGTGTTATAAAAGCACAGATGGCATTTTTCCTTTACACAAACTAAACTCTCAGACGAACTAGATAGATTTAGGAACATAGATGTAGATTTCATAGTCACGATAAAACCAATGCCATATACCTATTGGAGAGGTCTAGGCACACCCAAGTCTTTTTGAGGGACGTAAGTGTGCTAACCTATTTCCCCCTATAAGATACACATAATCATAACTTAGAAACTAACAATAATGCTCTAAAAATATCAACAAACAGATCATACCGCAAATGACACATGTATCAAATTTCACCATTCATAATATACCAAGATATGAAAGATTGAGGCAATCATGGGTAAGGTCCATTGATACAAAAAGATAAAATCAATAAAGAAGGCCTCATGAACAAGTAGTCATTCAGTCCATAGTTCTTTCCATGAATGGGATAAGATTGATGGGTTTGATTTGAGCTGACTGAGGAAGGGCACATCCTACAGGGCAAAGATTGATTGACTGAGATGGATATTCATTGGCAATAGATGTGAAAGGAACAATAACTCAGAGATTTGATCTTGATTTTGATTTTGATAAGCAATTTTGCGGTCACTATGTCTGGGAAAAACTTAGTGTGATGGGGTTAAGCTCATCTTGCTAGGAATTTTGTTTGGACCATTATTGTGACACGGGGAACAAGGACTAAAAACTAGACTAGGACTAGGATGTGGATATGTATAGTGGGCAAGGGAAGACAATGGATCCAAATTTTCTATCATGGTGCCTAAATTTTTTTTTCACCATGGTACTTGTCCATAGTGCTTGTTTGCTAAGTTTTCACTACTGGATGAATTTATTTCTCCCCTATTTTTTGGCAAGGTGCTTGTTTACTAGGTTTTCATCAAGAGAATGATTTTTTTAGGAATTGTTTCTACTATTTAGGATTTTTATCCTTTTCTGATTTTTAGGATTTTTTTAAGATCATATGTATTGTTTTTGGAATTTTTTGACTTTCTAATTTCTAGGATTTTTCATGACTTTTTCATGATTTTTTTTGCTAAATAAACACTATACAAGAACTGGAATGTTGACCTATACGTAAAATTTTTTGAGATGAAAAATATTTATTGGATCAGGGAGAAGATCTCCCTCAGGTGGTACAATCTGATAGGCCCTAGAATCAAACTTGGCAGTAACAATAAATGGACCCAACCAATTGCATTCAAACTTTCCTTTCTTTTATTGGCTTTGGACATTCTTCATGTTGTGCTGTAGGACCAAATCACCAATGTCAAACTCATGAGGTTTGATCTTCTTGTCAAATTGTAAGCGCAAATGATTTTGATACACATAGAGGTGGTTGAGGGTGTTGAGGCATCTCTCATCGAGGAGTTGCAACTCTTGCAAGCGGGAAACTCTATATTCTTCTTCAGACATCAAGTTTTTGAGAGAAATCCTGAGGTAAGAGAGCTCAATTTCAATGGGAAGGATAGCCTCATAACCATAGATGAGGGTGAATGGAGTAGCTCTAGTGGGAGTACAGATGGAGGTGTGGTAGGATGAGAGGGAATTATTGAATTGCAGGTGCCAATCACAGCTAGTGTCATCAACAGTTTTCTTGAGAATTTCCAATATGGTCTTGTTTGTAGCCTCAACATGATCATTTCCCTGCAAGAAGTACTTAGATGAGCAATGTTGGGTAATACCAAATTTCTTACAAAGGTTAGCGGCATCCTTATTATTGAAGGACATTCCATTATCAGTGTGGAGGTCTTTTGGGATGCCATAGCGACAAATAATATAGTTAAGGATAAAATTGGAAATTTTTGTACCGATAGTATAGGTGAGAGGGATCACTTCAACCCATTTAGTAAAGTATTCCGTGGTGGCTAGATTATATTTGTGGCCACTGATAGAGTTAGGGAATATTTGGCCCACAAGGTCAAAGCCACAACATAAGAAAGGCCAAGGTGTGATTGCGGGTTGGAGGGATTGAGTGGGGGCTTGTATCAAATCATCGTGTTGTTGACAAGGAATACATTTCTTTACATAGTGATAAGAATCCTAGTCCATTCTCAGCTAGTAGTATCCAGTGTGTGTAATCACCCAAAAATGGTCATCTAGACTATTAGCCCTTTGCTAACATTATTTGCTAAAATCATCAATTGCTTATTCTTGATCAAATCCTAGTTCTATCATTTATTTGATTATTTTATATGGGCTAATCATTTTATCCTAAGTCTTTATTTAATTAAAAGGAATTCCCTCCCCTTTTATTAAATAAAAAGCCCCCACTTTTCCTCTTATCCTAAGTTACACAAATAAAGCATTATTCTTATTTTATAAAAATAAGAAAATGCCTTTTTGTCTCACATGGGGCACAAAAGTCAACACTTATTTCTCATTTAGAGGAAACTTGTGCACATGGATTGCGCCTCTTTCAAGCTCCACCCTTGATTAAATCTTTTGCCTCTTAATCTCCATGGTCCATTCCTTTTCAATTCCTATAAAAGAAGAGCTCTCTTCTCATTCTAGGACCCAAATTTTTATGCTAATCTTATGTTGCAGGATTTCTTGGAGACTTTGGAGATTTTGAAGACTTTGGAGCATTTGGAGATTTTATTGCATTTAGCCTTCATTTCTTGCATTCTTAGCTTAGCTTCATATTTATGCTTTCTTAGCTTAGTTTCCTTTCATGCTCTAGTTTAGTTCACATAGCTTAATTAGCAAGGATTTGTAACACTCCTATCTTTCATTTTCATAGCTTAGCTTGCATTTCCATTCTTAGCATAGCTTGCATTTCATCTCCATTTGGATTCTTGAGGATATTGGCATTCTTGCCCTTGTCTCATTGAATCTCCCATTGCATGGTTTACTAGCAAGGTTATTGGCTTAATAGCTCTAGCTGAGAGCATTCTTAAAACCCTTGCACTCCATGCCTAGGGAGCTCTAGGCTGCCTTCCCAAGATTTCCCATTCATGGATTCTCTTGGAAGCAATGGCTTAGAGAAGTGCACATTCTAGTGTGTACATTTTTGGTGCCCACCGTGGGGCAAGACAACTCTATTTTGTCCTTCTTTTCTTGCATTTTTGTTGCAGGTTTTGACTATTTTTTTATTTTTTTGCAATTTTCGTACACTGTCCATACTTCTGTGCGTCACTATTATGGAATCTCACACAAAGTTTCTCACTGTATCATGTGAAGATTTGTTGTTTCTAGCACTTCTACATGCGACAAAGGTGTTTTATTGCACGGGCTTGTGTACTTTCTTGTGCGAGCCCTTGTACTTTCACACGTGAGCCTTCATACATTCTCATGTGGGTTTGTGCTTTCTTGCACATAGTTCGGTACTTTCTCATGTGGCCCTGAGTACTATCTTGCATGAAATTACGTGACAGACAGAGACCCAGAATTCTAGATTTGCCAGTTTTGCTTGCTATTTTCAGTTTTCCTACTTTCTATTTTCTATTTTGCAAGCGATTTTTTTTTTGAAAATTCTAGCATTTTCAAAATCCATGCCACTCCACAAAATTGGCACCCATTTTTGAGAAATTTTTGCATACAGTATCCAAAATTGAAGTGTGATATATCGTTGGAAAGCTCTTTCTGAGCCTAATCCAACCATGCTGGTTTCATTTTCAATTTTTGTCATTTGATTAGCTATTTTACTTACAGATTATCTAATTTTTGATGTGCAAACCATTGTGGAGCTAACAAGTTGTTCTTGTAGGTGCTCTCATTGCTTGAAATATTTTCTTAAAAAAACACATGTCAAAGCTCCAAATGCACAAGGGCTACTAATGGTTTTTGCAGGGCTGCCCAAAGCATAAAAACTAATCAAGTGCTTGTTTAATTGCTTTCATTTTGAGTGCGGCATATACTAGTTGCTTCATTTCTTAGGCACTTAATATCTTGTTGTAGGAGTCTTTTGGTGGTAGGAGAATATTCTCTTCACCCTTGTGGTGAACCAGAAATCTTGACCCACTTCTAGATTTTGAAAGCAAGAGGGTAATTAAACTTTGCTTGGTGTATTTGGGAGATATTTTTGAGCTAGGAGAGTATGCTCTTCACCCTTGAGGTGAAACAGAAATCTTGAAACTCAAAAGTTGATCCACTCTTTGTTTAGTTCTAAAATCCTTTAGTGGGTCTACTCTTGAGCAATCAAGAGGAATGACCCAAGTGGGGACAATCTAATACCGAGCTATTTTGACCCACTATAAACTCAAGGCTATCAAGGACACAACACCTTGGTAGACGTAGTACTTGTCTTTGCTTAATGTGAGTACTTGTGGGATTGTGACCATGAGGAAAATGTTGAGCAAGAATGCTTAAGGTACTCTTGTGGCTGCGGGCTTCATTACTTTCCATAAGGTAAGGAGTCCCTTTGGGGAGCAAGAGGAGTATTACGAATGGAAGCCCTTACTAAGAACCATAGATAGAAGCTACCCAATTTTTCCGCTTAACAGCTTGGTGCAAGGATTGATCCTAGTGGACTAACCCAGATCACCCCAAGACTACTCATCATCTGTGTTCCTTTGGCTATGTCATTGGCACTTCCACGATAAAGCCAACATCTATTGTGGGCAACCACTTTGTGTGAGGCGATGGGACATCAAGTGTGGGCCAAGTTGTTAAGTATTGAGCCTTTGTCCTTCTAGGTAGTAAGTGCTTGAAGTGTTCTCTCTGTGATCTACCCATGAAAACATTCTTGAACATCAAACATCATGGTAGTGCTCATCAAATTTTCTATTTTGATATCACAATTACTTGTCTTGGAAAGGTTGCTTTTGCCCTAGTGCAAGTGTTCTATGACATTTTTGATCACCTACTTTTTGCAAACCTATCTATTATCTGCTATTACTATATTCTGAACTGTGAAATTGAACTTGCCAAACTGAAACATTGACCAATTGCTTTCAAAACTAAGTTTTTCACGTTCACTGGTCAAGAGTCACATTACTTGCCTAGAAACTATCGCACAAACTTATTTTGCTATCTCACAGTTGTCTGCAATCTGAAGCTAATTCTTGCCATTCCTAGTCTTCCACGGTCAGTCCAGGTTGGATCTTAGGTGCTGTGACATGTTGCTCAACATCCAAATGAACTCAAATGGTATCAAATTGCACAAAATGACTCTTGGTCACCTTTCTTCCACATCTCCCATGTCTTCCTAGTCTCCCATTTCCATCCTATCTCTTCTTCCTTCATGCTTCTTCCTCTTCTTCCTAAATTCTTCATGTCTTCTTGATACTTTTCCTCTTATTTTCTAGTCTACCTTCTTCTATTCATCAATTCTTTCACTTCCATGCTTGATTCCTCCTCTTCTAGAACCATGAATTTCAACTATCTTGTTATGGAACCTCTCTTGAGAATAGATGATCTCGAACTCATTGCTCAATTCAAAGAGTATTATTCTTCCAATAGTCCTTCTAGATATTGCATGGATGATAAACTTAAGACAAGAATAAAAGAAAAGATGCTTGAATTAGATGCCTTTTCTAGGATCATAGACATGATCCTGTCATGACCTCCTTCTTCCAATTTTTTTTCATCTTCTAAGTCTTCTCATTCTTCCTCATCTTCCAAGTCTTACCATGACTCTTCTAGACATTATTCGCATTCCTCATTATCCAACTCTTCTTCCTCCTCCAGGTCTTCACTTTCCTCTTCTTCACGATCTAGTTCATCTTCTCCCAAGAGTCTTACTTCTCTTATCAAGACATACCATGATGAGCAATATGATAGTCCTTATGATACCTCTATTCCTAAGAGTCCTCCTAGTCGTGTGCTTGTGCATACTGGAAATGGGTCATCACATTTGATAGATTGTGATGGTGATCCATATGATTCTGATTTTGAACAAGACTTTGATGATTTCTATCAACAATACCTAGATGATGCATCCACTTCTATTGAGGAATATAAAATGCACCACGCTGATATGAAACATCAATATTATAAGAATCCTTCCTCTAAGAATTCTCATGCTGAAGATAAAGATTGCACTCTCGTGCAAGATCATGACAATGTTGAACCTTTGTCTCATGATGGTTCCCTTCCATCCCCTACTTCCTCCAATACCCATACATTTCCTAAAGCTTCTGAGTCTTCCAAATCTTTCACAAATCCTTCATCCAACAAAGATCCTAATACTTTTCATACGGTTCCCTATAGTTATCCTCAAGGGCTACCTTCACTTGGTTGAAAATACTTTCAATAATGCTAAACCTAAAGAGCCTAAGCCTTTATGCACTATAATGCTTACTTCAGCTAGTCCTTCACTATCTCTTCCAAATTCTTCCATACAATTCCAACATGCTTCCTTGTCCTTAGAAGTGGCTCCATGTCAAGAGGACTCTAAAAATGATAAAGAAAAGAACATAAAGAAAGATCAAGATCAAGAACCCTCCATGTCATCCAATTCTTTTCATGATGTCTCTTATCCATTTCATGGTTCTTTTGATCCTTTGTGCCCTTCCTCATTCATTCCACCATGTCTTAAGTCTTCTCCTAGGCAAGATCAAGCTACTACTTACACTATCAAACTTATTGACAATCAAAATAACCTTACTCTGCTTGCACTTTCCAAAGATGATACTTCCATTAAGGTTATTAAAAATAGTGTTGTTACTTCTAATGTTAAGCCTATCGAAAATCAAGAGAAAAATTATATGCTTATGCTATCCAAAGATCCTTGTTAAGATCAGAGTCTTCCATCTTCTTGTTCTACCACTCCATGTTCACTTCCACTTTCTACTCTTCCTAAGTCTTTGAAAGCTTTGAACAATCCTATCGAAGAATTTGCTCCCATTCAAGATGTTCATGATCCTATTGAAAATCCTAATGCCCACTCTAAAGATGCTGATTTCTTTGGTTGTCATATAAATGCTAATGAATTGGTTGATTATCCTTTTGTGTCTTCCACGTCCATCCTTGGACTTCCTTCACCAATACCAAAGGCTTCATGTCTTCCTTCCATCTTGGGCCCTTATGTCCCTTCACTTTCCCCTCCTAACTCTCCTTAATTTTCATCCATCTTGGGTCCTTACGTCCCTCCATCTCCTATCTTTCTTCAAGATCAACCCAGATGCATACCCTTGAATCCTTTTCATCCACCCACTCATCTAAACCAGTCATATCCTCTTTCTTCCATAAGTCCCAAGTCTTTTGGAAGTAACTTGAATGTTTAATACAAGAAAAAGAAGCAATACACAAATCCATCAAAAAAAGATCACCATGTCTCCTCTAATCGACATGGAGGCATAAACATCTAAGAAGAAAACTACAAGACAAGTATGGGTTCCAAAATCCATCATTGAAGATATTCTCTCTAAATCATCAAAAAGAAATGAAAATCCTAAGGCTATATGGATTCCAAAGTCTCTCTTGAAAGAGTCTAATATTGAACAAAAAGTGAAGTTGACATTCAAGCTTCCAAAGGCTTTCGCCTCATCTTCTTCCAAAAACATTCTTCCATTCCATGTGCCTAAACCGCAACCTTTGCTAAACATTCACCATATTCCTTCACGTATTCCTTCATTCACATTTCCTCCATCCTCTCACCACCCTTCAAGGTGTGTGCTGATGTTGATCTTGTCTTCCTTTCCATCTACCCTTTCACAATCCTTCCATTCATTATCCTTCTACCTTCTATCCTTTTTCCTCATTTTCCTATTCCTCCTATCTTCCAACCTCACTCGCTTTACATAAAACTTTATCCTCCTTTTTTTCTCTTCCATATTCCTTTCCCTATCAGCATCTTTGAGCATATCATTTTGAATCCTTGGCATATCATGGTTTATCCTTTCAAGGAGCATTATCTAAAAAGCTTGCCTTCTTCCAAAAAAAAAATAAAATGACAAAATTGAAAATGTACCATGGTGGAAACCTGGACACATGTGCCTTGGTAGAAAAAGTAAAGAGAAATAAATTCTTCCTATGGTGAAGACCACTCCCTCATGGTGCCTTGGATAAGTACCATGATGAAAACCTAACAATCAGACATCATGCGTAGTTCTTCTACATATTTCATCCATTCTGTCTTCTCTCTTTGATCTTGGCAATGTTGACCTATACACAAATATTTGGCTATCTTGTGAGCTATCTTATGATGATATTTCTTTCATTCCATTCATTTTTAGCCTTCATATTTATTTTCCTCCATTCCTTCTAGCCTTTTGCTATCCTTTTCCCCTTTGGTCTTGATCTAATAAAAAAGAGTAAAACACGATGCTATGAAGCCTCTTGACATGTCTACTCCTTTGGACTGCGTCCTTTCCTTCTTTTGCATTACACTTTTGTGACTTATCCTATGCTGGCCTTTTCATTGCTTGTCCAAATGTGCTTTACATGACATTTTTTCCCCTAGCTTGGGTACTCTTGAGGAGTTTTCCCTTGAGGATTTCTTCCCTTCATTCTCCTTCATTCTCTTGTCTTCCATCTCTTCCACTAGCTTGCTAATCCCTCTTGTTCTCCACCTTCCTAGACATTGGGACTACACGATGTGATCTTGCTTGGGAGTTTGATGCCCATTCTGTTTGGGGGCATCCTTTGTACATATTTATTGATCTTAAAAAAATTCAAAAAATTCATATACGATGCTGAAAAAATCCTAAAAAGCATAAAAAGTACTAAAAAAATGAGCATCCTAGTGAAAACCTAGCAATAGGTGCTTTGATGTCTCACCGAAAAAATAAAAAATTAAAAAATTAAAAAAATATAGAAAAAGTGCCTTGGTGAAAACTTGGAAACAGGCACCTTGGTAGCAAAATACAAAAAAATTGTAAAAAGTCCTGAAAAAATTATATCAAGTGGTGAAAACTTGGAAACAGGTGCTGCTTGAGACCCTTGCACCTATGTCTATCAGTCTTGCATGGTGCTCCTTCGCTCCACTTCTCGCTTTGCCTCTCCTAGCTTGGAATTGACTCTTGTCTTAGTCTAGGGGGCATATGTTGTTCTAAGCTTATCTTGGGTCTCTTTGTGCATCTGAGCTTCTTGGGCCACTTGATTCCAATGATGTTTTTCAACACCACCCTAATTGTGTTTTTCAACACTTTCCTAGCGTCAAGTGTTTCTCAACACTTATCAAATATCCTACCCGCAGTTTAGAATGATACAATATTTCTCACTGGTAGATGCGATACTCAAAGTTTGACTCTATGACCTACACACACGCACTTAAACACTTGACTTGCTGAGATTTGTTTGACTTTATTTCTTTGTGTGCTGTCTATGATGATTTCTTTGCTGAGTGTTCTCTCCCTGATAGTTTTTGATGATGTTGAGCTAGAAGACTGGGGCATGAGGACATGTTTTATTTGCTTTCTGCTTGTGGGTATATTTTGTTGATCTTGGTTGTCATGAGCATTTATGCTTGTTCCACTTGACTCTAGGATCTACAAGGTATTATACTTGACTGTTCTTTCGCAAGTGCATGCTTATAGTCATCTTGACTTTCTTGTGTCTCGATGCGAGCAAAATCTTTCTATATTAAACTTAGGGAACCTCACTGCACTAATCATCTTGACCTACATGTCTTTGATGCCTAGGTGAGATTCCCACATTCCTATCTGATATAGATCATATTTAGATTCACATAATTATACTAGTGTGTATTGTATGATCTTGCGACGCTACCAATAATGCTCGATGATGAATATTAGGGTCTAATAGTTTTGTAACCTTGCAAGTAAACCAATTTTCATCATAGCTTGCATTCTTAAGTTCATGATAGTTATTTTTGCATCTTGCATATGGAGAGAGATCTCCTTTCATCTTTCACAGACTTGTTAGTCAAACTACACTCACCTTTCGCTTCTTCTCGATCTTGTCTTTCAGTTCTTGTCTTTCATATCACATCATTTTCTATTCATTTCAGGATCGAAACTAAAATCTGAGTTCACCTTGATCGTCCAAATTGCTTTTCTCCTTCTTCTGCGCAGTTGGTTGACCATTTGAGGCCCGATTCTTCAATCTTCACTAGGGCATCTTCACCTCTTCATCTCCATCTCTCTCACCCTTCTAGTCTTTCATTCATTTCATTTATTTCATCTCTCTAAGGTCTTAACTGGGGCATATCTTCATTGCTTGATGGTTATTCTCTTATCTTTCATCTTTGATTATGATTTCTAGCGATTTGATCATTTTGCTCTTGCTTCTACATTCCCTCTACCTAATTTTGATTTCGATCCCGAGGGGGCATACACATCATATCCTATTAGCTATTCTCCAGAGCATATGCTTGACCATTCCATTTTCTCTGATCGATCTATCTTTGCGCTTGACATGTTAGTTCTCATCTCAAGTTCTGATACTATCCATCTCTTTCCTAAGTGTTTAGTATTGTTGCTACCAGGCTATCCATGCAGGATTTGCTATCTCTCTACACTTCATTCTTTGGAGTCATATCTCTATCTATTGCCTTCTTGGCTGATCTATTCTTTGACGTAATGTGTTCCTAGATTGATCACACAATAGTCAAAGAGGGGCAAATGTAATCACCCAAAAATGGTCATCTAGACTATTAGCCCCTTGCTAGCATTATTTGCTAAAATCATTAATTGCTTATTCTTGATCAAATCTTAGTTCTATCATTTATTTGATTATTTTCTATGGGCTAATCATTTTATCCTAAGTCTTTATTTAATTAAAAGGAATTCCCTCCCTTTTTATTAAATAAAAAGCCCCCACTTTTTCTCTTATCCTAAGTTGCACAAATAAAGCATTATTCTTATTTTATAAAAATAAGAAAAGGCCTTTTTGTCTCACATGGGGCACAAAAGTCAACACTTATTTCTCATTGGAGGAAACTTGTGCACATGGATTGCTCCTCTTTCAAGCTCCACCCTTGATTAAATATTTTGCCTCTTAATCTCCATGGTCCATTCCTTTTCAATTCCTATAAAAGAAGAGCTCTCTTCTCATTCTAGGACCCAAATTTTTATGCTAATCTTATGCTGCATGATTTCTTGGAGACTTTGGAGATTTTGAAGACTTTGGAGCATTTGGAGATTTTATTGCATTTAGCCTTCATTTCTTGCATTCTTAGCTTAGCTTCATATTTATGCTTTCTTAGCTTAGTTTCCTTTCATGCTCTAGTTTAGTTCACATAGCTTAATTAGCAAGGATTTGTAACACTCCTATCTTTCATTTTCATAGCTTAGCTTGCATTTCCATTCTTAGCATATCTTGCACTTCATCTCCATTTTGATTCTTGAGGATATTGGCATTCTTGCCCTTGTCTCATTGAATCTCCCATTGCATGGTTTACTAGCAAGGTTATTGGCTTAATAGCTCTAGCTAAGAGCATTCTTAAAACCCTTGCACTCCATTCCTAGGGAGCTCTAGGTCACCTTCCCAAGGTTTCCCATTCATGGATTCTCTTGGAAGCAATGGCTTAGAGAAGTGCAAATTCTATTGTGTACAATATGTAGCAACTTCTTCGCTAAGGTAAGGCCACTAGAATGGGTTGCATAGATTCCTTGATTTACCTCTTCCAAGTGAAGAAGAGTTTTATCAAAGTATTTTCAAAATAGGGTATCACCAAGGATTGTGTAGCATGATGTATGATGAATGAAGGTTTTTTTTTGGTTAGACATAAGGGTGAGGGGAATGGTCTTATCATGAAGGTATGCAAGGATTTCTTGATACCACGGTGATTCAAGACCAACAATTTCACACACCATCTCAGAATTCGACTGGTCATAGGTAGGGACCATGAGATTCTCGACAAGAAATTCACATCGTGTACTCATCTCTGGCATGGATATCAAGGAAGTGATGATAGCCATAGCATCAACTTATTTATTGTTTTCTCTAGGGATTTTCTAGAAAATGATGCTTGCAAAATATTTCTTGAGATCTTTGACCATGCAGGGGTGAGGGAGAAACTTATCATCCTTTGTGTGAAATTCATTAATTACTTTCTTGATAACCAATTGGGAGTCACCAAAAATAAGAAAACTTGTGATCTTCCATCTGATAGCATGGAAAAGCCCTGTGACCAAGGCCTCGTATTCCTCTATATTATTGGTACATGTAAATGTCAATTTTTATGATTTAAGGATAAAATCCCATGCAGTGTAACAAAAAAAATACTTTCCCCTGATCCTTTTTGAGTGAAGGATCCATCAAAGTAGAGCTTCCACTGAATGTTAGGGGTGATGGTCATGATGGTTTCATTTGGGAAATTAGTGATAATAGGATGATCTCCTAGAATGAGAGTGTCTACAAGTTGATCTGCAATTTCTTGCCCTTTGATTGTCTTGTGTTTTGTGTACATAATATAAAATTTACTGAGTATCATGACCCATTTTGTTGTGCAACCTATCATAGAGACTTTATATAATAAAGACATGTGGATCAATATTTTCTATCAACTATACCATATGATTGAGCATGTAAGGATGTAGCTTCTATGTGTTAAAGACTACAGCTAGACAAGCTCTCTCAATAGTCGTATAGTTGAGCTCATAACCCACTAAAGTTATACTAAGGTAGTAGATGACACACTCCTTTCCATTGTCATCTAGTTGTGCTAGAAGAGCACCCAGTGTGACTATAGTTGCTGAAATATAGAGGATCAAAGGCCAACCTGGAACATGTGGGACCAACACTAGTGGATTAGCTAGATATTCCTTGATTTTTTCAAAGGCCTTCTGACATAAGAAATCCTAAATGAATTTGATATCTTTTCTTAGCAGGTGGGAGAAAGGATGCACTTTATCTTCTAATTGTGACACAAATCTTTGAATGGACTAAACTCTCCCTTGTAAGATTCACAGTTGTTTCAGGGTCTTAGGAGGTGGCATCTCCAAAATAGCTTTCACCTTCTTAGGATCCACTTCTATTCATTTGTGAGAGACAATGTAGCCTAACAACTTGCTTGATTGCGCACCAAAGAAACATTTTTTGGGATTTAGCTGAACATTGTACTTCTATAATCTGTCAAAGATTGTGGTAAGGATAGAAATGTGTTATTCTCATGTCTTGGACTTTTCTAAGATATCATCCACATAGTATTCTATAATCACATGAAGGAGGTCATGGTATCACTTGCATTTTTAAGACTGAAGGGCATGACCTAGTAACAGAACATACCCCAAGGTGTGGTGAATAAAATTTTGTGCTAGTCCTCATTGTATCCAGAAAATCCATCCATGAGGGACAACATCTCATGACCAAAAATCAAATCCACTATGATGTCAATATTAGGAAGTGGAAAATCATCCTTAGGACATGCGAGATTAAGGTCTCTAGAATTAGTACAAATTTAGATGCCCCTAGAGGGTTTACCTACTGGTACAATGTTGGAGACCCATTCAGGACAATCTATGGGTCTGATAAATTCTACTTTGAGCATCTTTAGTAGTTCATCTTTGACCAAGAGTGCCACTTGTGGATGCATCTTTCGTAATTTTTTCTTAACAAGTTTGATTTTTGGATCCACAACTAGATGATGTACAACTAGGTTAGTATCTACTCCAGGCATATCTTTGTAAGTCCATGCAAAGTTGATTTGTTCCTTCTTTAAAAATTCAGTCACGACTTCTTTTTCTTTCTCATTGAGGGAAGCTGCAATGTATGTGATCTTTGGATCTTCTTCAGTACCAAGATTAACTGCTATAGTGTCTTATATGAGAATATATGATTTCTCTAGTAGAAATGACATAAAAGGAAAGTTAACTTCCCCCTCCTCTAGCACCTTAGAAAGGTTTTCACTATAGAAAATGTCCTTCATTTTATCTTTTTCTTCATCTAGGGGTGCCTGTGAAAGGTTTTCACCCAAGAATGTTTTATCATTTTTTTAGATTTTTAACTTCTTCACTTTTGTGACTAAGGGAGTTGACTCAACTACCGAAGTAGGATTTCTCATTATAGTGGATATGATTCTCATTGTCTTGGAGATTCCTTAGTCCAAAAAGGTCTAAAAATGCCTCATCCAAATCACATACATCTAAGGCAGGTGGTGAATCTTGTTGGTCCCAATCAATTAGCTCAAGGTTGGCAAGGGGAAGATCAAGTGAGGAAAGGTCTAATTGGGTGATATGGAGGATACGAGTGTCAAGATCATCTTCAATGTATTGGAAAGGGACTTTGAAGAACTATTTTCTAGTGTCTAAATCAAATTCAACCACACAATACTCCTTGGCAAAAGTTTTCTTAGTATCTATGGAACCTAATCCTTTTCCACAAGGATACCTATTTGCTTTGATGATAGTTTTCCTTCCATTTTATTTTTCTCCAAGGATAGTACCATGATATCCCATGCTTTCAACAATGGGAGTGGCCTTCACATAGTTACCATTAGGGATGTCTATAGGTTTATCTTCCTCATAATCAAATAGCCAGGATAGAACAATATGCTCCATGTGTTCATCTAAAAGAGATCCCCAATGTTCAAATGTAGTTTGTTTTCATTTCATGGTTTCCTTATCTCCCTTAGGGAAGAGTTGTGAAGGTTTACCATAGGATTTGGGGGAGAGGGGGAGCTAACCAATACACATAGTGTTTTCAAATTTATACTCCCCTATACCTTGATTTGTGAATCTGACCTTTTTTTAGACTCAAATTTTTCCTTTCCTTTAGTCTGGTTAGACATCTTTTATTTATCTCCAAAAGAAGTAGGCCAGACATGAGTTTCTTGTTCAATAGGATGGACATACTCATTCAATGGATAATAATTTTATTTCTTGCCTTCCAACCTTTTTCCATACTAAAAGGGTTCATGGTCTCCAGGGATTGTTATTTCGGCCCCATGGTGTGGGAACTTCAAAAAATGATGAAACGTGGATGGGACACCCAAGATAGCGTGTATCCATGGTCTACCCAAGAGAATTTTATAGGGTAGATCTAGATCGAGCACTTGGTAGAATATTTCAATAAGGGTTGGGCCCACTTGTAAGGGGAGTGCAATGAGACCTTTAATCACCCTTTCTTTGTCATTGTATGCATTTATTGTGATTATTTTATTTACATCAATAAGGTCCTCAAAAGGTCCTATGTTGTGAATCATACTTAAAGTACAAAAATTTAGGCTAGATCCACTGTCTATGAGGACTCATTTGATTCAGGTATTGTGGATGGTTACTTGGATATGGAGAGGTTTATTTTGGTGAGGATTAGGAGACCTTGGAAATATTTGTTAGTAAACACCAAATCTTGTTAGGTGGCTAAATTTTTGATCATGGCTTGGAACTGGGATGCATTGATATTTTTAGGGACATGGGACTCAGTCAAGGCATTTTCAAGGACCTCTTTGTGGATAGAAGATGTATGGAGAAGGTCTATGATGGATATCTATGCACGAATCTTCTTTAACTAAGAAAGTAGGTCATACCATGACACATGTCATGTAGATGTTGATGGTGAAGTAGGTGGATCTGTAGTAGGTGGATTTGCAATGGCTTGTATAGTGACTCAAGGATGGTGGGTGGTGATATTTCAATTAGCACTTTTTAGAGTCAGCATGTTTATATGAGCTTCACATTGTTCAAGTGGCCAGACAGTGAGTCAAAAATGCAAAAATCATTTTCCTCTAGGCTACTGCAAGTACATTCATCTTCTAAGATCTTGTTTGTAGTGTAATCATAGGAAAAGAATTTGGATGATGAGGCATTATTTTGATTTTTTTTCTAGAAAAGGCTTAGAATACATTTTTAATTGGGCATTGGAGGTAGAGGTATTTTTACCTTCTACCTCAATTTTTCCATCATCAATCAAATCTTGAATAAAAAGGTGAAATTTCATGCATTTCTTGATTTCACGCCCTTTGATGTGATGATAATCACAGTATTCAGTATCCTTATACCAATTTGGTTTTGGTTTATTATCATCAAAAGGCCTTGTTTTAGGATAGACCATCATTCCCTAATCGACTAAACACCAAAAAATGACATCAAGGGAGTCTGCTAGCTGCGTGAATTGTCTTTGTTGTTGTGGTCTATCATTGTTTTTGTTGTTGCCATTGTAATGCGAGAATAGGGAACCACAATAACTAGATCCTGGATTCTGATTCTAATTTTGATTGTTTTGATTGGTTTGATTACCTTGATTATTATGGTTATTATTTTGATTGCATTTATTTTGATCACTGTTATTATGATTGCCTTGATTTCTATTGTTGGATGTTTGAATATTTTAGACATTCTTAGAATCTTTCACTCCATCATTAACAACACCCTTGTTCTTAGACCAGAACTTAGGTTTATTGTTACTGTTGTTGAATGAATTAGAGGGATAATGTTTAATGGCCCCTTTCATCAAAAGTCCATCTTCAATAGATTTTCCTTTTTTAATGTCTGACTCAAATGAGTCTGGGGTAGACATTTTCATTTAGAATGATATTTTTGTAACCATATTTTTAGTGAAAATATTGATGAGGTGTGAATCTGGAATTTTTCAAGGCATACAATTTGTAAGATGTCGCCATCTTTGAAGGAAGCTAGCAAAGGTTTCCCCGTTTCTTTTCTTTGTGTTGCATAAGTCACTAAGTGACACTTGGTGTTAGATGTTTTAAGAGTATTATGCAACAAACTTCTCAGCAAGGTCATTAAAATTTGATATAGTACCAAGACTAAGATTCAATAGCCACTCAAGTGTAGGTCTGTCAAGACTCTTGGTGAAGAGTCTTTGGAGGAAATTATCATCGTGGGAAACTTCTTGAGTTGTGACATAGAATTCCTTGACATGTTGTACATGGAATGATTCTCCCTTTTATTAAATAAATTTAGGAATGATTCTCCCTTTTATTATCATCGTGGGAAACTTCTTGAGTTGTGACATAGAATTCCTTGACATGTTGTACATAGAATTCCTTGACATGTTGGTGGGGAATGGTTGAACACTGATTGATTTATCAAATGGATAAGGACATATCTCTGCAAAAGAGTATTCCTTCTTCCCACCATTTTGCATAGTCATCATCATGCTCTTAAGATCATTGATTTATTGTACCAACTTAGGAGGATTATTGTTGATGATTCTATGGCCTTGATTCATTCCTCACCCAAATGATGTGTTATGTCCT
>BSBK01007431.1:312500-322500 GCA_027943335.1 Chamaecyparis obtusa
TGAGTGGTGCTCATGACTAGAGGATCTCAACCTATTCACTAATTTAAAAATTTGGGTAGTGTTTTGTGTCAGGCGATTGACAATATCCTCATGTGTGGCCTATATAGGTTCTATTGGAGGACACAAAGGGTTTTGGGGTGGTTTTGGTTGTCTGGGAGAAGCATTTTTAGGGTTTTGTTGTTGTGGAGTAGTGTCTTGAGGGTTTTTTTTCGTTTCTCATGTGCAACGGTTTCAAGGTTTTCTTATTTTAGTTGTACAGGAAGAGGTCTTTATTGTCCCTTTCATTGTTGGGATTATTTTTAGAATTTGACATCAAATTAATAGAAAAAAATTAAATAAATTTGAAAAAACCCTACCTCAATTAAAATGCAAACAAAAATAATAAAAACAAAAAATAGTTACCTATTTAATGATGCGGAATGGTTGAAATTTTCTCTAAACACCGGTTAATGCAATTCAACTAGTAACACACAAATTTTGGTGTTTTTTGGATACCTCAAGTCATCGAATGTCATTTCGTGGTGTTAGAAATGAGCCCAACCCGTGGGTTTTAAAAAAAAATCAAAGTTCTTCATAATCTATGGCGGGTTATGAAGAACTTTTTTAATTCTTCATTAACTTGCACCAGGTTATGAGGAGCTATAGGTTTTTTTAATTATTTTTTCTAGGCTTGGTAGGGATCAGTTTCGCCAAGCCTAAATTTTTGAATTTCAAATAACTTGCATGAGTTTTATAGAATTTTGAGTTTTTTTCATGTGGCCACTTTTTTGACCAACAACTTGGTGCACTTGCCCATTTCTTATAAAAATGTGATTTTTAATAGGCGATGGAAAGGTGATTCAAAAACCTACAATATGGACAAGGTAATTTTATTATATTATAGATAAAAAATTAATTATAATCATTTGAAGTTAATCCTTAATTTTAAAAATTTAAATACTCACAACTTTTGCATACAAAATCATCCTTTCTTAATTTAATTTTTCTCCCAAAAGAATTGAAATAGTTAAAAATTAGTAAATAATTAAACATTTATATTTTATGCACTAATGAGACTAACAATTTCATAAATCATTATAGAAGGTTGCCATATTGTCTTTGATCCTTTGCACACCTTGCCCAAACTAACCTATGAGAAAATGTCTCTCTATACCTATCCTCCCCCCTCTCTCTTTTGTATGTGCAAGATCATGGTGGGTCAAACTAGGTTGATCTCTCTCTCTCTCTCTCAAACTTGATGCAAAAAATTGAATAAATATCAACATTATTTCAAAAAATATGTAAGAGTAGAATCTGTAGAAAATTGAATGTAGTTTTTAAGCTACTGTTATTTTCTTAAAAAAAATTATTTGGTGAAAATTTTAAATTTCAATGCAGTAGTACTTAAATTTTAGGAAAAAAGATAAGCAGTAGGTGTCCGTCTAACCAACCTAACCATAATCCAATCATAATATTTTTAATAAGATTTAAGATATAATTAAAAGACACATGTATCGATAGGACACATTCTTTTATAATTATTTTAAAAATAAATAGTTAATTATGAATTTTTTACTATAAATTTCCAAAAATATAAAAACTCGTATGTTTGACCAACATAACTTGGCCAAAACCTTATGAAAATCATTTAAAAAAATCCTATAGTATGTGAAGCATAGAACATGATGCATGTTTCAGATTCAAAAAATGTGATACTATTGAAAGTTTTTAGACATTTTTAAATCAGCATATCAATTAGGACTTTAGTCATAATTCAAATAGAAAATAAATAATAATTTTTTATTAAATTCAAAATAAGGCATAATTTATATTGTTGGAAAGCTAAGAATCTACTTAAGAAACCCTTTTTGTTGCATCAATTTTGGATTTAAAAAATTTATTAGCCACATCCACAAAGTATGGAAAAGCAAGGAAAACTCCTAAATGCATTATTTCTATTGATTATCTAGGTTTGGGACGTCCTAGCCAAATCCAAAAGCAATCTCAAGGAAAATACTAAGGATGCAGATTTTTGTAAGAAACATATATCAAATATTAGGTAATGAGTATCAAATATTATCAGATATCTAATATTTATGTCAATATTGGATTATCCAATTTGTGATAGTTTTAGATATTCAATTCCTATTAGTTTATTTCTACATATATTGTCTATTATGATATATATTATAATTTCTTATAAAATTATGTATAACATATAATATATTATTATTTCCAAATTGGTAATCACTTTTGAATGGATCTTTGAACTAGTGGGGTCATAGTGGGGGACCCTATCCCCGCGGTGATATCACAAATTTGAGGCATTAACACATCCTATAGATTTTTTTGTCGTCAACTCTCCGTACAATCACCTTCATCCCTTATTTTTTGCTAGCCTTTCCCCTTAATTCTTCATGCGCACAAATCAACACTTTTGATTACCAATGCTTTGGTTGGGTTTTGATGTGGTATTTGGTCATCCATCGAACTAACTAGTGTATGTGCTTCAAGATGTACTCACACGAGTTCTTTTAGGACCTTGCTTGTCCTATCTCCAAGGATCCTATTCTCTTCTAGGGTCTTACTAGTCTCAAGTATTCCACCTAAGACTTTCCAAACTCTTATTCTAAGAGTCAACTTCCTTGTGCTTGGCCTTGAAGGACATCAACCATTTAGTTTTGTCTCAATGCATTCTATCACCTAGAAGACTCTAAGTGCTTCTTCACCATAAAATGACATTGGGGTTGCAAGGGGTCCATTCCTCTTCAAAACATTCATTTTATTTCCATTTGAATCCATTTTGATGGATCTCAAAGCCTTCTTCTATCAGGTTCTAAGTTTATCCTTTTAGGGACCTAATAGGCCCGGTGTTTCTTATAGCCCTTGGCAGGGTCTTTTCCCTATTTCATTACAAAAACTTCCAAATGACCTACAAAAAAAAGTGGATATTCTAATACCCTTTTGGAAGTTGTTAAAGATTTAGGAGGTTTTAGGGTTCTAAGGCCACCGTATAGTGGCTTCCTATAATGTAGGGCTAATAGGGCTAATAGGCCTATTTTTAAGGTCTTTTCAACATAAAATGAAATGTTCATATGCCACATGGAATAATTCTTTTTCTTGTACTTCTCTTCATTCCCCTACATGTAACACTCAATTCTTCACTATCACACCTCTAACCGGGTACACTAGTCTTGCCTAGGGAATGACTTTAAAATTTGAAGCTCAACTCTTCAAGACTCCTACCTTCACATACATACTATACATAGGCTCCCCTAAAACATTCATCCACCCTTAGGATATTCCCATGGCTAGATTTCATGGGGGGGCCATAGAAACTCAAACTACTCTAGACTGGACCAGTAGACTCCCTAGTTACTAATGAATTTATAAATGTCACTAAAATAACTCTACAGTACTTGCACATAGAATGAAAAAGTCTTGTATCTAACCTACTAACATAGATCTAATGCTACTTCAAAGAAATCAATCCATCTAGATACATTGTCACACAAGAATGCTCAGATATGTCTTCAAAACCAGAATTATAGAGCTTCCTTTCACTTCAAAAACTTTCTTACATCTACCACTACTTCAAGAAATGAGCCATGAGGTATCATAAGATACTCATTCCACCATTTTATGCCTTGTAATTGATTTCCCACTCCTAGAATGGAGGGGATCCTATGTGGTCGAGTTGCATGCAACATTTGCACAAAGTTGCAAATGTTGTCATGACAACTTTTGGCATCTTTTGTATTTATGAGGCAACCTATATTATAGGTCCTCTATCCCATTTAGTTCAAAGAAATAACATCATTTAAGCCTAAAAAGGCATATTTCCTACTATGCCAAGATCTAAGACACATTTAAGCCCATTTCCCTAATCAAGCCAAAACTAAACATTATAAATAGACTAGGTTGGATTAGACACTAACTATCAATCCACCTAGTCACACACTTTGCAAGACCTACTGAGCTCCAAAATAAACACACTCTAACTTGGAAAAGGTCACATACAAGCCAAAATAGTTTAAGAAAAAGAGGTTAGCCTAGGTGCTCCTGCACCATCCTCCCCAAGTGAAAGCTTTCAATCCACCCTTGAATTGAGTAAGTTGAGATCAATGCCCAAATTTTTGAACTCTGACTCCTTGATTCATGTTGCATCTACATCCAATTGTCCATGCCATTTGACTAAATGTTCTTTGTAGTCTCTGGTTCTAGTCTTTTTATAAACTTTGGATTCTAATATGCAGTTTGCCTTCTTATTTGGTGTAGATGGAAAATGAAGTTCTTCTACATCTTGAATGATTTCAGTCAAACTTTGATCAGGATTAGGGATTGGTCCTTTATATGGAACCAGGTCTACAATATTAAAGACAGGTGATAGTCCACTATCATCTAGTAACTCCACCTTGTAATCATTGACTCCTTACTTGGCTAATATAGGGTAGGGGCCAATTATTCTCATCTACAACTTGTGTGGTACTCCTTTTTGTAATCTAGCTTTGTTGAGGTGCACCATCACTAGATCCCCAACCTTGAATTGGACATCCCTTCTACCTTCATCAACCTAACTCTTGATTTTATCAGTGTTATCAATCAGTTTTTTTCCTGACTGTATCATGAACCTCTTGCATAGCATACGAAAAATCCTCATCATATCCACTCCCTTTAAATCCATCCTTTAATTCTCTGAGTTCATAAATTCCTCTAGGGTGTATGCCATAAAAAGTTTCAAAAGGACTCTTCCCTATGGTCCTATTCACAGTGTCATTGTAAGCATACTCTGCCTACCCAATTAGTTGATCCCATTGTTGACCATATTCCTTAGTCAAGCATCTTAGGAGATTACCAAGACTCCTATTTACCACCTTAGTTTGACCATCAGTTTGAGGATGGTATGCAGATCCAAAGGAAAAATTGGTGCCTAAATTTTTCCATAGAGTCTTCCAGAAGCAACTCATTGACTTGGTGTCTCTGTTGGACACTATACTCAAGGGAAATCCATGTATCCTGACTATCTCTTTAAAGGAAAGATAAGCTATTTGGCTGGCATCATTGGTTGTCTTGCATGGCACAAAATGAGACATCTTACTAAACCTTTCTACTATCACATAGACACTATCCATTCCATGTCTTGTCTTAGGTAACCCAACCACAAAATCCATGCTCAAGCATTCCCATGGTCTACTAGGAATAGGAAGTGGTTGATATAGGCCAACATTGGAAGAAGTTCCCTTGGCCTTTTGGAAATGTACACAATACAAATTTCAACATATTTCCTAATATAAATATTCATTCTTGGCCAAAAGTAAAATCTTTGAACAAGTTCTTCTGTCTTAGTGACCCCAAAATGACCACTCAATGCACCATTGTGTTTTTCCTGAATCAAATTCTTCCTTATAGACCCTCTAGGGACACATAGTTGACTTCCTTTAAATAGGAGATTACTTTGCAAAGTATATTCATAATACTTACTATGGAAGTGGTTGTTATGTTCTTGACATACCTTATATATGTCTGCAAAGTCTTCATCATCACCATACAAATCTTTGAAGTGGTCTATCCCCATGCTCTTTAACTATATCTCCTAGACAGTAAGGGCTCTTCTACTCAAGGCATCTGTCATCTTGTTCTGCAATCCTTTCTTGTGTTTGATATTGAATGTGTATACTTTTAGGTATTCAACCTACTTCATGTGCTTGTGACTGAGTTTCTCTTGAGAGTTCAAGAAACTTAAAGCTTGGTTGTTAGAAAAGACTATGGACTCCTTTGGAAGCAAGTAATGCCTCCATTTCCTTAATGCCTGAACTAGAGAATACATCTCTAGGTCATAAGAAGAATATTTCTTCTTAGCTTCACTCAACTTCTCTGAATGGAAAGCCACTGGTCTCCCCTCTTGGCTTAAGACAACTCCAATTTCCATAGTGCTTGCATCACATTCTTTTGTAAATAATTTCTCAAAGCTTGGAAAAACCAAAATAGGTTGTGTAGCAATCTTTTTCTTCAACAATTCAAACTTTGGTTAGCTTGTTCATTCCTTACAAAATTTTTCTTCATGCCTCCTTTTATGGTGTCCAACATGGGAGTACAAATAGTACTGAATTGTCTAATAAATTTCCTATAATATTGGGCAAGACCATGAAAACTTCTTACCTCTGTTGCTATCTTTGGAGTAGGCCAATTGAGGATGGCTTCCACTTTGCTAGAGTCCATTTTCAGATTGCCATGAGATAGTACAAACCCAAGGTATACCAATTCCTACCTTATGAATTCACATTTCTCCAAATTTATCATTAGATTTTCATCATGCAACCTCTTGATAACAATCTCTAGGTGTTGGAGATGTTCATCCTTTGTCTTGCTATAAATTAGTATATCATCAAGATACACCACCACAAATTTGCCAATGTAATCTTTGAAGACTTCATTAATGAGCCTCATGAATGTGGAGGAGGCATTAGAAAATCCAAATGGCATGACAAGCCATTCATACAAACCCTCATTGGTTTTGAAAGATGTTTTCCACTCATCTCCCTCATGAATTCTAATTTGGTGGTAACCACTCTTTAGGTCTATCTTGGTAAAGTACTTGGCTTCTCCTAGGCAATCCATTAGGTCTTCTATCCTAGAGATAGGGAACTTGTACCTAATGGTTATCCTATTTATGGTCCTTGAATTAGTACATAGTCTCCAAGTTCCTCCCTTTTTAGGTGCTAGGAGAGTGGGTACGATACATGGGCTAATGCTCTTTCTTATAAGGCCTTGTTCTAGGAGCTCTTGGATTTGTCTAGCAATTTCCTCATTTTGTTGAGGGGTCATCTTATAAGTTGCCTTATTAGGAAGGGTAGCTCCTGGTATGAAGTCTATCCTATGGATCACAGCTCTTTTAAGGGGTAATGTTGATGGTTGTCCATCACTAACAATGCCTTCACAAGTCTACAACATATTTTGTATCTCCCTAGGTAGCTCTAGCTTCTTGGCTGCCTTGTCACTACTTACCTCCTTTGGCCTTAACACTAGTGAAAAGCCAAATCCTTCTCATTCTTCAAGGACTTATAAGAACTCTTTCTCACCCACCATGAGAACATTGGGGCTTGCTAACTTCACCTTTGCATCTTCTAACAACAACTGAATCTTGAATTTCACATTATCCTTTTTAAAGGAGTATGAGTTCTTCACTCCATCATGCATGGCCTACTGGTCAAATTTCCATGGTCTACCTAGGAGAAAGTGACATGCATCCATAGGTAACACATCACATAGAACCTTGTCCTTATATCTCCCAATTGAAAATTCAACCCAAGCCCGCTCATTGACTAAGACATGTTGTCCTTTGTTGAGCCATGTGACCTTGTAAGGATTAGTGTGGGGTATCCTTGCCATTTTCAACTTGTTGACTACCTCCTCTGACACAATATTGTCAATAGACCCTGAGTCTATAATGAATCTACACACTTTACCCATCATTTTACACTTGATCCTAAACAAGGACCTCCTTTGACTTAGTTCCTTAATCAGTGTTCTCCTCATCATGAGGTTCTCACCTTCCTTTGATTCTAAGGGTACCTTAGGGGGTTTCATCCTCCACTTGTCTCTTCATGAACAAAATTAACTCTCTTATCACCTCCTTGAGAAGTACTACCCTTCTCGGGAAACCTATAAGAAGGGTGTCCCATCTGGTTACAATGATAACACCTCATGTTGGGAAAGTAGTTTCCCCTACCTTGGCTATTGTTTCTTCCTCTATTATTAGAGCTCCTTCATCTACTACCTCTGCTAGGGCCTCCTTCTTATTTTTCAATATACTTAACTTCTCCTATAGTCCTTGGCTCTGAACTCCTCCCACCATATCCACTTCTTTTCCCTCTACTGTCTCTTCCTCTACCTCTGCCTCTTGAAGTGCTAGAGTCTTGTTTCTTCCTTAACTTCTCCTCTACCTTGACAACAAGTTGGTAACATTTTTGAATGGTGTCTGGTGTCAAGAGACTCATCTCATCTTGAATATTCCACTTGAGTCCATTAAGGTATCTTGCTACCTTTACCTTCTCATCCTCTGCAACTCAAGACCTCATGAAAAGTCTTTGGAACTCTTCGGTATAGGAGTTCACATCCAAGTATTTTTGCCTAAGACTTTGTCTTTTCTTATGGAGTTGGATTTCATAATCCTATGACACATATGCATCTCTGATTTTGGCTACCATTGCCTTCCATGTAGTAATTGGCTTCTTTCCTTCTTTTACTCTCTCATCTTGGATAAATTTCCACCAAGTGAGTGTAGGGCCTCTCAATCTTCCTTTAGCCACTTTCACCTTTTGAGCCTCTGTAATGCCATCACACTCAAAGTGGTTATCTAGTCCTTCTATCCAATCTAGGACTACCTTTGGTTCCATCTTCCCATTAAAGATTGGAATGCCTTCTAGTGCTTTCCCACTCAAGGCTTTCAATGCCTTCAAGAATGGCTCTTCAGCTAAAACTAGATCTAGTTTAAGGACCTCATCCACCAACAGGATCTCCTTTTGCTTCCATCTACTTTTTCTTTAGCTTCCTCAACCTTCTCATCTACTTCTTCTACCTTTAGTTCCAATTGCTCCAATCTTTACTTAAGCACCCTATTTTCCTCTTCCTGGTCTTCCACCTTCTTGGCCAATTCTGCATTGGTCACCATGGTGTTATCTCCTACTAACTCAGAAGGTTGAAACATTCACCACAAGTCTAATCAACTAAGCTCTGATACCAATTTGGTGTATGTGCTTCAAGATGTGCTCACACAAGCTCTTTTAGGACCTTGCTTGTCCTATCTCCAAGGATCCTATACTCTTATAGGATCTTACTAGTCTCAATTATTCCACCTAAGACTTTCCAAACTCTTATTCTAAGAGTCAACTTTCTTGTTCTTGGCCTTGAAGGGCATCAACCATTTAGGTTTGTCTTAATGCTTTCTATCACCTAGAAGACTCTAAGTGCTTCTTCACCATAAACTGACATTGGGGTTGCAAGGGGTCCATTCCTCTCTAAAAAATTCATTTTCTTTCCATTTGAATTTGAATCCATTTTGATGGATCTCAAAGACTTCTTCTATCAGGTTCTAAGTTTAGCCTTTTAGGGACCTAATAGGCCTAGTGTTTCTTGTAGCCCTTGGTAGGGTCTTTTCCCTATTTCATTACAAAAAAATCCAAATGGCCTACAAAAAAAAGTGGATATTCTAATACACTTTTGGAAGTTGTTAAATATTCATGAGGTTTTAGGGTTCTAAGGCCTCCATACAGTGGCTTCCTACAATGTAGGGCTAATAGGGCTAATAGGCCCATTTTTAAGGTCTTTTCTTGATTTCTTGCTCAAAACCCAATAAAATGGATTGGTCAGTGCGCAATCTCTTTAGCATACAATGAATTGTTCATATTCCACTTGGAACAATTATTTTTCTATACTTCTCTTCATTCCCCTGCATGTAACACTCAATTCTTCACTGTCACACCTCTAACCAGGTACACTAGTCTCGCCTAGGGCATGACTTTAAAATTTGAAGCTCAAATCTTTAGGACTCCTACCTTCACATACATATTATACATAGGCTCCCCTAAAATATTCATCCACCCTTAGGATATTCCCATGGTTAGATTTCATGGGGGAGCCATAGAAACTCAAACTACTCTAGACTGGACCAGTAGACTCCCTAGTTACTAATGAATTTATAAATGTCACTAAAATAACTCTACAGTACTTGCACATAGAGTGAAAAAGTATTTTATCTAACCTAATAACATATATCTAATGCTACTTCAAAGAACTCAATCTATCTAGATACACTGTCACACAAGAATGCTCAGATATGTCTTCAAAACCAAAATTGTAGAGCTTCCTTTCACTTCAAAAAATTTCTTACATCTACCACTACTTCGAGAAAAGAGCCATGAGGTATTATAAGATACTCATTCCACCATTTTAGGCCTTGGAATTGATTTCCCACTCCTATAATGGAGGGGATACTATGTGGCAAGCAACATTTGTACAAAGT